>BSBK01004634.1:0-600000 GCA_027943335.1 Chamaecyparis obtusa | reverse complement strand
TCTCTCTCAATGACTCTAAGGTCCTCAACTATTCAATGCAGTACCAAACTGACGGAGACTCTTCTGCAATGAAACGGAACTTTGCACACGGGGGGCCCACTCATTGGTGAAGTCGTCCAAAGTATCTCTCATATATTCAATGCTTTACAAAACTCACAGACTCTTCTGCAATGTAACGCCAAATTTAACTTCAATCTCCCGTGGCAACCACGTAGAAGGGAGATATTTGTGGAAGTCCTTCATTGACTTGAAATATAAACATCAACCATAGAACGAATGAAGAGGTGATGACACGTGGAATAGGGTTTAATGACTTTAACATGACAATATCAATAGTATTCGGAGAAAGTGCGTTGAATGAAGTGTTTTTAAAACAAGGTCGAAAATTCGTACAGAAAAGACGAAACCAAATTTATGGAAACAATATTCCTTGATGGGTCGCTAGTGCTATCAGCCACCTGTTCCGTTTGCAGAAGAAAAGTAATGACATACGTAGGAGAAAAGAGAGCAGTGGTCTCTAGTTTGTGGAATAGTCAGTCAGTCTGACCAGATATTATAGCTCCTCCGTTCAACTGTTCCTGCTTTTAATGAAGTATTGCTGAGGTTGGTCGAGTACCAATCGTTAAATTAATCTGCACAATTCCAAAATGATTGATATTATCTTTCTTTTAAGTGCCCAATATGTCATGCTATTATTTTCAAGTCTTTCTTTTAAAAGGCTAATGTCATTACTGATTTGGGCTAAGTTGCAATCAAGGCTTCATGTGGTCTTTCTAACTTTGTAGTTCTTAGGGTCTGTTTGTTTGCTGGAATTAGATTGGAATTGGGATTGTCAAATCTTGGAATTGACATTTTTATGTTTGTGTTCAAAACATGAAATTGGAATAGGGATTTGTTAATTCTCATTTACCCCCAAAACCAACATTTGAATCTTCCATCTAAATAGGTAAAATCAATTCCAATTTCACTTAAATGGGAATTAGGTGTAAAGAAAAATTTATTATATTTTGAAATCCATATGCAAACAACATTTTCCATCTTCTCATATGAATTCTAGGTGAATTCTATGTGAACCAAATGGTTCTCACCATATTCCAAAACTATTTTCCAAATTTAAAACTTCTAGAATTGTCAAATACTAGAATTTGATAATTCCAAGAACCAAATAGACCTAGGTTTATTTAAATGTTGATGGAGCTTATATTTTGGGCTATTAGTAGTTTAAATTAGTTTTAAAACTATAATGAAATAATAATAGAGAAGGTGTAGGAATGTGTAAAAAAATTCAATTGTTTGAAGTATCGATTATCTTATTATTACTTTGGTTGAATTGTTGACAAAACTTAGATTTGGATCTATTAGTAGATTGAATTGGTTTTGAAATTGTAATTAATTAGTGATAATGACAAAGAAAAATATAGGTGTAGGAATGTGTAAAAAAGTTCAATTACTTTAAGCATCAAGTATCTTAATGTTTTCAAAGTAAAAGGGTATTGAATAATACATGTTACGTGCTCCCTTATCCTATATACTAAAGAATTACGCACAAACTAAATAAATTGTAATATTTATTCCTAACTCAAATAGATATTTTCATTTCTTGATTTGATTATAACAAGTTACTTTTAATTTTAAATTAAATATTAAAGACAATAACTAAATCAATTTATTTTTTATGTAAATAAATAAAAACTATGACAATAAAACATTTTACATTCATGTTAAAAATTAAAAGATTAACCAAATTTTATATTTAATATATAATACAATTACAATAAATATTTATCAAATAAAATATATTAAATATACTTATATTATTGACAACTCAATTATCTATATATATATACTTTCTTTCCTTTAAAAATACATACATGAAATAATCTTTGTTTTTAGTGAACTATTTCTATTAATAACTTTTTTTTATCTCAATCATATATAGATGTACAAAAGAAGCTCAAAACGCAATATTATACAACAATTAGATAATAAATTATATAATTAACATTTGATCATCAAAATCATATAATGTGTTATACTAGGATTGTGCATAATTACAACTTGTTTTTGACGAGAAATTGTTTAATACTTAGACAGCAACAAAATTAATTACACATTTCAAAATGTAACTATAGCTTGACACTAAACACGTGGCAAAGTTGCAGTAGCTGCTGTTTGTAAAGTACCTGCACATATATATTGGATGAAAATAAAAATAAGTTAGTGTAAATATTGATTTGTTGAAAAGTATCAGATTAATAAATTTATTTATTTTCAGAAAAATCATAAATATATTAATTAAAAATTAGAATATACAAGATAGATTAATTTGAAGCAGGTTCAACTAAGTTGAAAAGTCTGGAAAACACAACTCAGGTTGAAAATAAAGACCCATTACACAGACACAATTCAGTCAAGACAGTTTAAAGACTAAAGACTTAATTTAAAAACAAATTACAATAAGATAAATGATTACTATTTCTCTACGAATATAAAGAACATGATCGTCTGTAATCATCTTGAGTTGGCTATAGCTGCTACATAAACTTTGCTACTAGAAAAAAAACACGTGCAAGCATAATTAAATACATGCCCTTAGTTTTATTGCACCTCGTTAAAGAAAAGGGTCATTTTCAAATTCTTAAAAGAAGACATAAAGAGTGCAGTACCTGCGTGCTTCTTCGGTAGTCATTGACTTGATCATCGTGCGTATGTATCTGACATTTCAATCTGAATCAACGCAGTGGAGGGACCCTCTGAGGAAGTCGCTGTAACAGATGGAGAACCGTGGTAATAATCCTCAGTTCTATCCTTGGCAGTTGGCAAAGCTCGGTAATTCAGCCTAGTTTGTTTTGGATCACCCCTATGCTCCACAAGGCTGACATCTCTATAAAGCCCCCGCTGCTTTGTGACAGCTCTTATCCAAACAAGTTCTTCAACTACCTCTCTCATGGAAGGCCTTGCTTCTGCTTTCACTCGCAGACATGCTTTTGCTAACTTCGCCATATTTTCCATCTGCCCTTGGATTTCATCTCTCATCACACTAGGATCTAAAATTTCTATGAGGCGGTTGTCATTAATTGTAGATAGAAAATGGTCATACAAAGTACATGTAGATCCTGATCCTGTAGAAAACAGAGGCATCAAACCCGTGAGAAGCTCCGCCAAAACTACTCCGAAGCTGAAAACATCACTCTTGTCTGTAAATTGGTTGCTCCTCACGAACTCAGGATCCACATAACCTGGAGTCCCTGATGGAAGGACAGTACTCAGGTTCCTTTCTTCTGTAGGGCATAGCCGAGAAATACCAAAGTCTGCTACTTTTGGTGTGAATGTGTTGTCTAACAAAATATTTGAAGATTTTATGTCCCGATGAAAAATGGGTTGAGAGGCTTGAAGATGTACATAGGCTATTGCCTCGGCTGTTTCGATGGCAATCTGCCGCCTTGCTTCCCATGTCAATTGCTTGTCTCTCGAGTGCAGATGCTGAGAAACTGTTCCATTTGGTACAAACTCGTATACCAGCAATGGAAATTGACTTTCCATACAGCAACCAAGCAATTTCACTACATTCCTGTGGCTAATATGAGATAGAATTATAATTTCGTTGATAAACTCATCTAAAATTGATTTGGGTTTTTTAATTGCCACATGCGTGCCATCCACAAGAACTCCTTTGTACACAGTAGCAAAGCCCCCTTTTCCCAGTTCTGTTGAAAAATTGTCGGAAGCTATTTCCAGCTCTCTTTCAGAAAATATTCTGAGGCTTTTTCTTCCTCCCATGGAAGCAATATGTTCATGCAGCTGCATCCCACCATTCTGCCGGAAATTCTTTTCTCTCGCTTGTTTCACGCGACGCATGCTCAGCCACCAAAATAGTCCAGAAGCCACCACAGAAACTCCAACAAATGAAGAAACAGAACCTGCAATATCACCAACAAGAAAAATGTTTATTAATTACTATACCGTTGTTAAATTTTATTAATTTTTGAAAAACATACAGAGACACGCCATACGCTCACCTATGATTGCAAGTTTGAGGTAGTTGGATCTTTTGGACACACATCTTGTTCCATTCTGAAAGCCATCTCCCTCATATCCCTTTGCACACGAACAATTATAGGAACCTAGAAAATTATGGCATATTCCTCCTTCCTCTCCTTTAACGCACATATTCGGCCTTTTATGACTGCATTCATCTATGTCTAAACATTCATCATCATTATCATTAGAAGCTTTGAAATTTGAAAGAGAAATGGTTATAGATAAGAAAGAACTCATGGTACTAATAATGGTTTTCACTAACAAAGGTGCAGAGATAATACCTGTGCAACCTGTGCCGTTAGAGTAACCATTTCCTTCATATCCAGGAAGGCATCTGCATACGTGCCCTTGCTCGGAAGGGGAGTCAATGCATTATGCTTTGGAGGAGCAAGAATAATTGGCAGTTGCTTTAGCCATGGAGCAATTCTGAAGGCCAATACCCTGTGTGTGTGAAAATTGTACCTGATCTGTAGACACAACACTCAGTAAAACATTAGAAGTTAGTGATAATCAAAATCATGCAAAATTGAAAGCTATCTAACCAAGCGATTTACTGCCTTCTAGTAGGTGTGAGATTAATGTTCTCAGATTGTAATCGAGATCAGTGACCTAGACGACACCTAAATGAAGGATTTGAATGCAATTGATCTAGATGTGAGATTGAATGCAATTAATCTATATTTTTGATATTTTCTATGCAATAAGAATGATAAATTGATATGATATGAATGCTATTGAAAACTGATATGCTATGCTAATCTAACAATGATATGAAATATGAATGCAAAAATAAGATTGATCTCACAAAGATGTCGATTCGCAAGAGCTTTGATTCTTCAATTCCAATTCTCCAGCGTGATTGTGCAAAATATGAGATGATTTGTGAAGAGCTAAAGCCTTAATTTATAGAAATCCAGGGCTTTGGAGGTGCATGGGAAAAAGCTATAAATCACTCAAATAACTCAACTTGATTTTTGAGTTATTTTTAAATAAAAGATAATTAACTCACAAAAACATGCAAAAGCTAAGTTTTAACTCAAAATAGAGTTTAGCTTTAATTGATAATTGATAGTTGTTTGCTTTTATGATTGTGCATGTTTTATTTATGAATTAATTTAATAATAAAGTGATTTATTTCCAACTTAACTGCTTTTAAAAATAAAACAATTGATTTATGGGTTAATCAATTATTTAATCAAATTTTTATTAAAAATTATATTATTAAATAATGACAACATGCTTTAATTAATTAAATAAAAATTTAATCAATTATTCATATGATATTAGATTTATTGTCAAAATTAAATAATACAATTAATAATAGATATAATTAAATTTAATTACACAATTAAGTGGCAAATATTAAATCTAATTAATTAAATATGAAAATATTCAATTAATCAAACTTTAGGATAAATGTGATTTATTGCCAAATAATTATAAAATTAAAGATAATTAAGATAATTAGGAATATTACTAGGAATATTCTCCGATGCAAAATTTAAGATAATCAATTAGATTTGATGATGTTTAGATGTGCCTTAGATTAGGACTTTGATGTCGATTTCATTCGAATTGAAGATGTAGGAGATTAATGAACTTATAGCCCATTTTTGGGGTATTACATTTTGCCCCTCTTTGAATTACTGTGCGAAGCGCAGTGGTTCAAAGATAGTCTGTGTTTGATAAAGATATGAAACTGATTCAAAAGATAAACCGATCTCAAGATAGAAACCGATTGAAAGATATTGAGATAGGAGTTGATTGATATTGAATTGATATGGAAATAATAGGTCTTGAATGACCAAAGATAATGTTCACTGTAGAAGCAAATGAACCTATTATTGTGAAAAAGTGTCAAAATGCCTGATTCTGAACTTTATGATTGATAAGAAGTGAGTGACCCGTTCTAGACTCGATTGTCTTAGCAGAACTAGCAGGTATCACATCCGAATCCTTTAGTTGCCGAAGAACCAAGGAAATAACACTATGATCTGATGGTTGCAAAAACTGATACAGATTACAAGATTAAGAGAATACCAGATTGATATGGATTGATGAATCTGATATGCCCCAAGTGATGATAGATTTGCCCCGAGCGATGAGGACTTTTGATGAATCAGTAACTAGACGTGATTGTTTTTCTTGATCACTGATGAAAGATATTGATAGACTTGATCGATAGAATTTGATTTACAGACTTTGAATGATGTGCAATACCATGCCCCCTTCGGGATTAAAATTGAAATCTGACAAGAAAAGTCAGCGTTGATAGTTTAGAAGCATGTTAATTGATCTGAGAAGTGGTTATTTACATCTGAGAACGCATTCTGCATCGTTGGAAGGTCCCAAAAGACCAAGTTTGACTAGGTTTGACCATGAGTTGACCATGGTTGACCAAGTTGAAATTTTGATAGTTTGATGTAAGATAATCAGTTGAGTTGAATACTAGATTTCTGTGATGATTGAAGGTTGATTATGCAAGCAATTAATAATATGAAGGATCTCAGATTTGAATTTTGATCCCGAAAAAAGATTCTACTTGCTATTTCATTGGAGGAACCTTCGTGTGAGATTCAGCTCTTGTTAGACTTGAAGATGCGATTTGAAGAATCATTTAAGCATTGAAGTTCGTTTAATCATTGTGAGATCATGTAAACATGCAAAATGCAAAGAGACATGCAAAATAAAATGCAACCTAAGACCTAGGACCTAGTCACTGATCATGTGTCGATTTGTTATCATCATTGAACTTTTAGGTAACCGGATAAATCAATACAATGCCCACTAGCCATGAAACCATAGACATATGAATATCGATTTGTATGTGCAAGAATCAATACAACACCCACTGGTCAAACAACCATGGACATATGAATATTGATTTTAGTTGTTGAATGTCGGATTAGATATAAGCATCAAGGCACAAACGCCAGGATGACCTGAATATCATGTCCATTTTGATATAGCAATTTGTACAAGCATCAAAACATAAACATTGTGATGACCTGAGTACACCTTGCATTAAAAACACATCAAACAGCTAAGAGATCATTCTAAATCCAATGTGAATTACCCGTAGTGACCCTTTATCGTTCACATCCTTAGGCAAGATTGCATTCCACAGTAGGAGAAAGAACTTACTAAAAAAGACAATAGTTAGATCAAACTTCTTTGAATTTTTTGGGTATCAATGGTCGAGGTACGCATGGCCATCCAATTTGAGATAGAGGCTCTTACAGTCGGACACCGTTTCAATCCAGAATTTCCAAAGCTGTTAGATTTTCACATACAAGCAGAAGACAAAGAAAAGATTATGCCCCCAGTCATCACTCTCTAAATCTTATAAAAGACATCATCGAAGAGCTCGAAGGGACACAATATGCAAAAATCTCAATGCGAATCAGTAAGCCTACAAGGAGATAAAAGCATGAAAAGCACAGATTATTTTCAGTTGAGTTTTGATGTTTGATTGTTGTTGATGCAAAATCCTTTCTGGAGACGAGACAGACTGACTGACTCAACTTGAAGCTTCAAAGGACTCTGAGTGGATATGACATGTCTAAGATACATGGGAGACCATAAGATATGACATTGATTGCCCCCAAGTGTGAACATTGATAGGATGCAAACGCTTGAGCTGGTTGGTGTACAGGCCGACTTATTGAAAACTGGAAATGCAGGAACAAACCGGGAGATATGTACAAACTAAAGCAAGACTGAAAGCTGGGAAAGACCAAGATTGTGCTGATAGATGGAGCATTTGGAACAAGTGGCGCCCGTTTGCCGGGTTTTCACCATCTTGGTAGAGATTCTATTTTTGCTACCGAGGTGCCTGTTTCCAAGTTTTCACCAAGGCACTTTTTTTTTCTTTTTCATTTTTTTGTATTTTTTATTTTTTCAATTTTTTTGTACTTTTGATATTTTTTTTAAATTTTTTTTGTACTTTTGATATTTTTTTAAAATTTTTTTTGTACTTTTGATATTTTTTGATTTTTTTGTGAATCATCAAGGCGCCTATTGCTAGGTTTTCACCAAGATGTTCATTTTTTAGGACTTTTTCCGATTTTTAAGATTTTTTTCAGGACATTTACCAAGCACTGAATGCCTTAGGCATAGAATTTCTTTAGATGGAGAACGTTGATTGGTTCTTGGAGCTGTTCTCCTTCAGTTGTTGAGAGTTGATAGGCACCAGAGCCAAAAGTAGCAGTGATTACAAAGGGACCCAGCCAGTTGGGTTCGAACTTCCCCTTGCGTTCTCGATGTGATTGATTTTTAGGATTTTCTCTCAACACTAGATCGCCAACCTGAAATTCTCTATGTCTGACTTTCTTGTTGTAGCCTCTAGACATTCTTTTCTGATATACTCTGAGATGATCATACGCTGCTTGTCTGCGCTCATCTAGTAGTTCAAGTTCTTGTAACCTCGACACTCTGTAGTCTTCATCAGTGACAAGTCCATGCATTCTGATCCTGAGTGATGGGATTTCAACCTCAATAGGCAGTACCGCTTCAGACCCATAAACTAAAGCGAAAGGTGTAGCCCCTGTAGGCATTCTGATACTTATTTTGTAGGCCCATTTTGATACTTGTTCTGATACTATCTCTGATACTGATTCTGATAATTGTTCTGATACTGGTTCTAATACTGATTCTGATACTGATTCTGATAATTGTTCTGATACTGGTTCTGATACTTGTTTTGATAATTGTTCTACTTGATAGCATCTTTTTCCATTTGCAAACTCCCAAGCAAGATCATATCGTGCAGTCCCAATGTCTAGCAAGGTGGAGAACGAGAGAGATTACCAAGCTGGTGGAAGAGATGGAAGACAAGAGAATGAAGGAGAATGAAGGGAAGAAATCCCCAAGGGAAAACTCCTCAAGAATACTCAAGCTAGGGAAAATTGTCATGTAAAGCATATTTGGATAAGTAGGGAAAGGCTAGTATAGGATAAGTCACAAAAGTGTAGTGCAAGAGCAGGAAAGGATGCAATCCAAAGGAGCAGACATGTAAAGAGGCTTCATAGCATTGTGTTTTACTCTTTCTTTCTTTCTTTATTAGATCAAGACCAAAGGGGAAAAGGATAGCGATAGGCAAAAATGAATGGAGGAAGATGGATATGAAGGCTAAACATGGAAGGAATGAAAGCAAGATCATCGTAAAATAGCTCACAAAATAGCCAAATGTTCATGTATAGGTCAACCTTGTCAAGATCAAAGAAAGAAGGTGGGATGGATGAAATATGTAGAAGAACTACGCATGATGCCTGATTGCCAAGTTTTCATCATGGTACTTATCCAAGGCACCACAAGGGAGTGGTTTTCACCATAGGATGAATTTATTTCTCTTTACTTTTGCTACCAAGGCGCCTATTTCCAGGTTTTCACCAGGGCACATTTTCAATTTTTTTTTTTTTTTTTTCCATTTTTTTTTTTTTTTTGGAAGAAGGCAAGCTTTTTATGTAATGCTCCTTGAAAAGATAAACCATGATATGCCAAGGATTCAAAATGACACGCTCAAAGATGTTGATAGGGAAAGGGAGATGAAAGAGAAAAATGGAGGATAAGGTTTTATGTAAAGCGAGTGAGGTTGGAAGATAGGAGGAATAGGCAAATGAGGAAAAATGATAGAAGGTAGAAGGATAATGCATGGAAGGATTGTGAAAGGGTAGGTGGAAAGGAAGGCAAGATCAACGTAAACACACACCTTGAAGGGTGGCGAGAGGGTGGAGAAATCATGAATGAAGGAATATGTGAAGGAATATGGCGAATGGATAGCAGAGGTTGAGGTTTGGGCGCATGAAATGGAAGAATATTTTTGGAAGGAGATGTAGTGGAAGCCTTTGAAAGCTTGAATGTCAATTTCACTTTTTGTTCAACACCAGACTCTTTCAAGAGAGACTTTGGAATCCATATAGTCGTAGGCTTTTTATTTCCTTTTGATGATTTAGAGATAATATCTTCAATGATGGATTTTGGAACCCATACTTGTCTTGTAGTTTTTTTCTTAGATATCTCTTTTGACTTTATGTTTCCATGTCTATTAGAAGAGACATGGCGATCCTTTTTTGATAGATTCTTATATTGCTTCTTTTTTTTGTATTGAACATTCAAGTTACTTCCAAAAGACTTGGGACTTGTGGAAGAAGAAGGATATGACTGGTTTAAATGAGTACGTGGATGAAATGGATTCAAGGGTATGCATCTATGTTGATCTTGAGGAAAGATGGGAGATGGAGGGATGTAAGGACCCAACATGGATGGTGAATTAGGAGAGTTAGGAGGGGAAAGTGAAGGGACATAAGGACCCAAGATGGAAGGAATGCGTGAAGATCTTTGTAGTGGTAGAAGAGGTCCAAGGATGGAAGTGGAAGATGCAAAAGGATAATCAATAAGTTCATCAGCATCTATATGACAACCAAGGATATCAACATCTTTAGAGTGAGCATTAGGATCTTCAATAGAATCATGGACATCTTGAATATGAGCACCTTCTTTGATAGGATTGTTCAAAGCTTGCAAAGACTTAGGACGAGTAGAAAGTGAAAGTGAACATGGAGTGGTAGAACAAGAAGATGGAAGACTTTGATCTTGACAAGGATCTTTGGATAGCACAAGTGCATAATTTTTTTTTTGATTTTCAATAGGCTTGACATTGGAAGGAACACCATTTTTACCAACCTTAATGGAAGTATCATCTTTGGAAAGCGCAAGCGTAGTAAGGTTATTTTGATTGTCAATAAGCTCAACAGTGTAAGTAGTAGCTTGATCTTGCTTAGGCGAAGACTTAAGACATGGTGGAATGCATAAAAAAGGGTGTATAGGATCAAAAGAACCCTAAGGCGGATGAGAGACACCGTAAAAAGGAGTGGATGAAATGGAGGGTTCTTGATCTTGATCTTTCTTTATGTTCTTCTCTTTATCATTTTTAGAGTCCTCTTGACATGGAGCCACTTCTAAGGACAAGGAAGCATGTTGAGATTGTATGGATGACTTTGGAAGAGATGGTGAAGGACTAGCTGAAGTAGGCATTATAGCATATGAAGGCTTAGGCTCTTTAGGTTTATCATTATTGAAAGTCTTTGCAGCCAAGTGAAGGTTAGCTTGAGTTTCTTTAAGAGGTAGCCCTGGAGGATAACTATAGGGAACCACATGAAAAGTATCAAGGCTTGTGTCGAATGAAGGTTCTGTGAAAGATTTGAAAGACTCAGAAGCTTTAGGAAATGTACGAGTATTGGAGGAAGTAGGGGATGGAAGGGAACCATCACAAGACAAAGGTCCAACATTAACATGATCTTGCTTGAGAGTGTAATCTTTATTTTCAGCCTGAGAGTTCTGAGAGGAGAGATCCTTATAGTATTGACGTTTCAAGCTAGCACGATGTATTTAATAGTCCTCAGCAGTAGTAGATGGATCATCATCAAGGTATTGTCCACAAAAGCCATCAAAATCTCTTTCAAAATCCGAATCATATGGATCACCATCACGATCTATCCAATGTGACGGCCCATTTGTAGTAAGCAAGAATGAATGATGAGGAGGACTCTTAGGAATAGAGGTGTCATAGGTATCATTACATTGTCTGTCGTCATAGTCATCATAGTCTTCAAAGCTAGATGTGTCACTCTCCGTGGAAGAGGTATCATATTGCTCAATTTTTTTCTGGGGGCATGGTGACATGTACAAGTCTTTATCAAATGGAAAAGAGTATAGAGGTTCCTTTTCTTTCCCAAGTTTGTCAAGCTGGACTTGCATAGCCTGTATCTGTTTCATTATAGCGGCGATCAGAATTTCTTCCTCATGTGTACTGATTCTTTGAGACATGTGTACTAATTTTCAATAGCTACTGATTTGTTCTTGACACAATGATATTTTTGACAGATTCTGGAACTAGGCTGGAAACATTGGATATCTTGCAATTTGACAATTTTTGACAACTCTCCCAAATTTTTCCAAACGACACTCTGCAGACTCGTACGACACTAGGTAGTCTATGAAATGACATTTGCTAAACTTATACAACAGTTGGGTAATACTGAAACGACACTTGACAAAACTCGTACGACTTTTGACTTCCTGAAATGACTTTTGACTCCAGAAAGATTTTACGTCAATTTTTTGCAAAATGTAAGGTCTTCAGTTTTGGATTGTTTGCAAATTGTATTGTCCAAATTTTGAAAGTTATACCAGATTTGATCATTTTTAATAGCCAAGTAGATAAATAAGCACGCGGAATAGCAAGCAAGTGATTCCAAGCACGTCTGAAAACAATGAACAAGGGCAAAAGCAACCTTGCGCATGAACAATCAAGTGACCAAATTGTGCTAATCCCTGAGAGTACTAATTGTGTATGTTCTGAAAAAGTTTTGCAATAACGCACATATACCTGAAAGTGAAAAATTGGCCTCTCTAGGGTTTTTAGTAATGGTTTGACTCTGCAACTTTTATGATTCAAAGGGGTGAACTCCAATCCCGGCGCACCAGGGTTTTGACACAGTCCGAGAACTTAATCTTCAAGAGCTGCTAGGGAGATCTGACAACCCAACAATAAACCATACCCGTGGAGATTTCTTCCACAAGGATATTTATATAGCGGTTGTCACTACCATGACAAAAATGGCTATTACCGCTTGAGGTTCCGTCAATGCAGTTTGCCCTGTGAAGGGATTGTCCGCTACGGTTAACCCTCTCTAAAGATGACTCACAATAGTATACCACAAGGGGACTTGGCTCCAGATTCAAGGTTTTGACACCTCTTCACTTTTAACCCAAACAAAGCAAGCAGATTAATCCGACACGCTAAGACAAAGTTTTGTTCCACCAAGGTCTGTGATATCAACTCCACGTGATCTATCAACCTCTCCGGGGAGAGAATGTATCAATCAATAAGAGAAGACGCACTAACCAATTTTGATTCACCAAAGCTCGTGATATCAACCCCACGTGATCTATCAACCTCTCCGGAGAGAGAATGTGTTGATCAATAAGAGAAGACTCACTAACTAAGTTGAATGTGAAATGCACTAAGTATCCTCCCTACCTACAAGGATTCTATCGTCAAGAAGGATTTCGCTAGGAATCCAATCTCTCAAGAATCACAAATAGTGTTCATAGGGCCTAATTACTATGTGAGCACAGATGTATATTCCGAAAGCAAATCTACCAAAAGCTTCCAAAAAGTAGAAAGAGGAACACTTAACGTTTAAAGCGAATATGAGATGATTCCACAACTTAGAAAACAAGGGAGTTCCTAAAAGCACAAAAGGGTTGCCAAGTGGAACATTTAACGCTTCTGTCCTGTTGACCCCTCCCCTTTATGGTGCTGAGATTGCAACCACGGGGCGGAAATGAGGGGCCGGCGGATTAGCGAGTCCAATAACCCAAGATAGCAATCAAGATCAATCACAAGTATTCTAAGACTACTTAATGAATCCTTAAGGGTTCACAACCTAGTATCAATTATGCAAGTGTGTAGAAATAGATCAAAAGCATGAAAAGATGCACACAAGCTTGACACATAAGAGATTTATTTTAAGTCCTAAATCAAAATATTATGAGATGAAGGAGAATACCTGGGATCCTTGCAATGCGCTTAGTAGATTTTTCTTGATTTTTAGCAATTTTTGTTGAGCTTTTCCATGCAAGCAAGTGACGAACTCTCCAACAAGCAAACAAGCAAACAAGATATGCAAAATATATTCAACTTATGAAAATCATAGGGTTAGCTCTAAAAATCAATTATTATCAGTAATAATAACCAGCAATCAACCCAAATGACAACTCATATCATTCATTGAACCATGTAAAAAAATAAGTGCATACCCATCACAAAACTTTATTTTTTTTGCTGCATTTGACCTAGTCAACAAGATCTAATTTTTTTGATATGATTTTGGCCACAAAAATAGAAATTCAGAATAGGGACCCCTGCTAAAAAATAGAGAGCTTTCCAAAAATGCAAAAATTTTAGAAAAACCTCTTCATTTGTGCCCTAGAGACCCATTTTATCAAAACAGACCAGTTTTTGTAAATTGACTATTTGAGCTATGATATCATGTCCAAATTTAAAACACAAAGAATGGACCCCCTGTAGAATTTAAAGAGCTTTCTGAAAATATAAATTTTTTTTGAAAAATATGCTGATTTGCGTCAGATATTAATTTTTTCTGGAATTTTAAGAAAAAAATTATTAAAAATTCAAAACATCTCAGAAAATTCTAAATTTTTTACTGTAGCTTCCATGACATGTCACCAACCTGCAAAAAAAATTTCAGATCAAAATGTCAAGCTGTTTGGGAGATAAAATTAAATCTTTGAAACTTTGGGGTTTTAGCTCCCAAAAAAAAATCAAAACCAGCATGCAAAGGTGGGTTGCCCCACGGTGGGCGCCAGAAATGTGTGTGTGAAAATTGTACCTGATCTGTAGACACAACACTCAGTAAAACATTAGAGGTTAGTGATAATCAAAATCATGCAAAATTGAAAGCTATCTAACCAAGCGATTTACTGCCTTCTAGTAGGTGTGAGATTAATGTTCTCAGATTGTAATCGAGATCAGTGACCTAGACGACACCTAAATGAAGGATTTGAATGCAATTGATCTAGATGTGAGATTGAATGCAATTAATCTATATTTTTGATATTTTCTATGCAATAAGAATGATAAATTGATATGATATGAATGCTATTGAAAACTGATATGCTATGCTAATCTAACAATGATATGAAATATGAATGCAAAAATAAGATTGATCTCACAAAGATGTCGATTCGCAAGAGCTTTGATTCTTCAATTCCAATTCTCCAGTGTGATTGTGCAAAATATGAGATGATTTGTGAAGAGCTAAAGCCTTAATTTATAGAAATCCAGGGCTTTGGAGGTGCATGGGAAAAAGCTATAAATCACTCAAATAACTCAACTTGATTTTTGCGTTATTTTTAAATAAAAGATAATTAACTCACAAAAACATGCAAAAGCTAAGTTTTAACTCAAAATAGAGTTTAGCTTTAATTGATAATTGATAGTTGTTTGCTTTTATGATTGTGCATGTTTTATTTATGAATTAATTTAATAATAAAGTGATTTATTTCCAACTTAACTGCTTTTAAAAATAAAACAATTGATTTATGGGTTAATCAATTATTTAATCAAATTTTTATTAAAAATTATATTATTAAATAATGACAACATGCTTTAATTAATTAAATAAAAATTTAATCAATTATTCATATGATATTAGATTTATTGTCAAAATTAAATAATACAATTAATAATAGATATAATTAAATTTAATTACACAATTAAGTGGCAAATATTAAATCTAATTAATTAAATATGAAAATATTCAATTAATCAAACTTTAGGATAAATGTGATTTATTGCCAAATAATTATAAAATTAAAGATAATTAAGATAATTAGGAATATTACTAAGAATATTCCCCGATGCAAAATTTAAGATAATCAATTAGATTTGATGATGTTTAGATGTGCCTTAGATTAGGACTTTGATGTCGATTTCATTCGAATTGAAGATGTAGGAGATTAATGAACTTATAGCCCATTTTTGGGGTATTACATACCCCAGTTAAGACGGAGACCATAATAAGCCTTGAGGCCATCTCCCCAAAAGGGATTTGTTTTATTGTCGACTATGGTGAAGGTGGAAGGGTCCAATATGGTGGAGAAGCCACAAGTGCCATCAAATTTGTTGGTAGTAGAATTCAGCAAATCAAACACACCTCCGCCAGTGAAATTTATCCATTTCCAATTATCTGGAAGGGTAATTTCACAACAGCCATCTCGGCAATATGGTGGATCGGTTTGAGAGTCACATGTCGATACACATCTCGCCTCTCCCCAATCACGAAAGCTGTAGCCACTGAACGCGTTACAGCCAATAGCCACGAACTTATTGGACATGGAAATAGTGAAAGGCCCACCATTAGGTGGCTGAAAGAAAACTGACTCACTAGTGTTTGCACTACAGGAGTAGGCTTTGATTTTAGAAGTATTTATGATGAGGTAACCCTCATAATCGATATCCATAATCTTGTAATCGTGAGGTGGAAGATACTTCTGAGTAAAATTACCTTGATACGCCCTAAAGAATGGAGTGAGCTTCCCAGTAGAATTGCTCCTCTTGCATGAGATATGAAAACCAGGGTACCCACATTCAGGATTGTCAATCCAAAATGGGTAGCTCACATTCATGGAACCACACTTTTCAGGAACACATTTTGCAGCAGAAGTAAAGCCCACCAAATAGACACAAATTACAAAGCGAACCACAACCCCGTAATCCATTTGCATTTGGAACAACATTTTTTCGCTGAGCAAAACTTCCTACTCAATGATTTTCACAAAAACAAGAAAAGGGATGTTAAATAAATGAAAAGCCATGTGTAATAAATAGCGGAGTGCATGGTTGACTGGGCAAGATCAGAAGACTTTGGTGGGCACCTACCCTTGAACGATGCCAAATCTCCAAGCTGATTTTACTGAGTGAAAATTAGTGAAACTTAATGTGGACATTTGTGACCAAGGACAATGATGTAAGAAGGAAAAATGCAGTATAATGTGAAGTCATCAAATAGTTCCGTTTAATGAACAAAAGAAATTTAGCAAAGAAATAAACATTGTAGGATAGGGAAGTATCTAATAAGTGGTATAATGGGTGTGATAGTAGTTGTTGATTAAATATTTACATTTGTTGACTTAATACTTATATTTGTTGGTTTAATGTCTAATATTTTTTATAACATTGTACCAATAGTTATGACTTCAAAGTTGTTATCTCTTGGATGACTATCCATAAGTGAATGAAATGTACCCTTAATTGTAAAAGGCAACCAATCATGTGATGCCACATAAGCTGTATAAGTATGGGTATCTTTTTTGTGCGATGACTAGTCTCACCTTTTCTTTAGGCTATTTTTGACACCTTGGCAAAAAGCATACTGATGTGACATCATATTTAATAATGTGGTTATTAAACCTTAATTATAAGCAAGGGACTTACAAAGTAAGCTGCTGTGAAAAATTGGAAGTGATTTGAAATTTCCTTGTAGACTTTTGTGAAGTGGGAAATTTGGGTGTCCAACTACTAAGTCCTCTTCCCTATTAAAATACCCACCTTGTTTGGTAATATTTCACAAAGAGAGTTGCTATAAGTAGAATTGAATTTTTTGTCTTCCTAAGAAAATAAAATTCAGCAATGTATTTTATGGGCAAAGGAATCCTCAAAATATAATATAAAATGAAATGTTTAATATTTGAACCAGTATAACATGCTTATTTAAATAATTTAATAATTTTGAAATCTTATCATATGTACAATTCTATTATTCAACATTTTTTAAACTGTCTTTTGTTTGCAAACCCTTGCCAAGTTTTTAACTTCATCCCCCTCCGTAGTTAAGGATGCGAATGAAGGAGAAAGTGTCTCATTTTTATTACCTCTATTTCCATTACTCTCAAAATTTAACATTTTCTTGCATACTATTTTGAATGGTGAAATTAGCATACTAGGAAATTTTCCATTTAGTTTTGTACTCTAATATGTGCACATTTCACGGTATATATTGAAGCTCCTTAATTTTGTCAAAGATACAATTACTTTTATTCTTATAATAATAGTGTTTTTATGTAAATGAGTTTGAGTTAGTTGGTATATAAAAAGTTTAAATGATTATTCCCTTATAGAAACATATGGGTAATTGGTAACAAACTCATAACATTGATCAGTGAGTTATGGTTGTAAATCTATTTGTCTTTCTAGAATTTATTAAATACCTAGTACTAAATGAGTTAAATCTTTAAGACATTTTAGACTAGGTAAGATATCCAACTTTGCACAAAATTCTTTTGTTTGTTAATATGCTTAAATATAAAGACACTTTCTTCAAATTAGGCCCAAAGTTAAATGGAAAATTGAATGGATATACTACTTTTAATATGATACTTTAACTCAAATTTAAGGTGTATGTGAATCTAAAAGTTACCATACATCTAATAGTATGTAGTATTCACTAACATGTGTATAAAGTATATATCCTAGACATACAATAATAAGCATATTTAAATCATTTCTTTTTATTTTGAGACCTAAGATCTATATGTCTAAAGTCTCATTATTCAAAATTTTCTAGCATTTAAAAAAAAAATTGATCCTCTTGCTAACCCTTGGCTTCGTCACTGCCCTTCCTAGTTGCAAAATGCTAATGAAAGAGAAAGTAACTCATTTGTAGAATTGAGAAGATATTTTGAAATTTAGTCACCCACACATTTTTTTATAAGATTCAAAACATCTTTTCATACTATAGTTTTAATTCTATATGGAGTAAAAAACAAACATCCTTTTTTATATTAGCAACCTAGTTCTCCTCTTGAAGTTAAGTGTAATGACTATACTATTTTCTTAACACTAGAATCTAGACCAATAATATATGTACACGTTTTAATATTTCTTGCAACTTATGTAAGCCCTCTAAATTATTAAATGATTTAACATCAATATGATATCCAAAACACACGGAGAAGTAAAGGAGGGATGATAAGAAACACTCTACTTAAGAAGTTAAAAGATTTGTGCATCCAAAGAAAAAAAAATGTCGCCTCTTTATTATTCACCATCTTCACAATTCTAGATTTATTTACGAATTCACTCTATGATAAATTTAACAATATTTGAGTTAATAATTCTTTACCAATGTCTAATTTCACATGGATTTTAATAGGCGAAGAGTGAAAAAGACTATTTCTCAAAGATATAAAGATAAAAGCATACCCTAATATATTGCTTGAAATCTAGTGAAAGCATGCATCAAACAAATATCTCAAAGGAAAATCTGAACAATGTATTCATACTAGCGAGGCGATAAAGGATAACATTATGGGGTTCATAACTGAAAAAACCACGAGTTAATCAATAGAAGATGTTATCCCAAATGTTAAGGCTATTTGTCTATATCAAAATAATTTAAATATTATTATGTTGCAAACAATAAAAAACATAATCCTAACACATAGAAGATGATTTATGTGGATTTTAAATGTGTATACCCAAATATTTAGATATCCAATCATGTTCTTCATTGTACTAGACTTGGACAAAGGGAATCAAAGTTAAAAATCAAGACACACTTACTTAGTTCCCTCTTCCTCAAAAAGACACTTCTTCCCCAAGGAAAAAAATTCCTCAAGAATATCTAATGTTGGTATATAGTTTGTTGTATTTTCAAGTCATGTGATAGGAAGATTGACTCCAATAGTGTAGCTTTATATCTTTCTCCAAATCACTTAAAACTTGTTATGAAGGAAAAAAAATGTACATTCTTTTACATATCATATAGTTTTATATGAAGGGTTTTATTCTCTAAAATATAAATCACTCAATAAGAGAAGGAGACTTAACCATTCAACTCATGACATGTATACCATCTAAAATTGGAGGTCAAAATACAAACATTAGCCAAAATTTTGTGCAACTTTTGATCTAATTAGTTATTATGAGATGTTATATTGCTAGAAATGGTGAAACTTATTCAACAATAATTCTCTCCAAATAAAAAATTCTTACATTTTTAATTACCTTATTTTAGGGGTGAAATGGATTCTAATGAATCTAAAAATGTAAACTATGTGAGATGATTTCATTAATTAACCATTCCAACATTAACACTCAAAATGCAAGATAAAGAGGGGCTTCCAAACATAACTCTCAATATAACCCAACTTAGATTAGCAAAACCCAAGAAGATGAAGGGATGCCAATGCTAAACCCAAATTATATCAAGGAAGTACGCAAGTAAGTCCTTTTTCATGCAATGTAGGATTTGATTAAAGATGTGTAAATGAAAATGTGAAATTGAACCAATTGATTTAATAAGAAAAGTAAGATAGATCTAGATGCTAAGTGTATGCAATTAGCGTAATTAAGATATAAAAACATGTGTAGACTAGGAAGATAAATGAATGATAGAGTAATCACCTTAAAATGTGTAGAGGAATATGCCTTTTTTCTCTGAAAATGTAGATCTAAACTTGAGATAGAACTTCTAGCCGTGGATTCCTAATCAAAATAGAAAACCCATAAAATGTTATTTTTCTCAAACCTCCAGGGATAGGTCGACCTTGTGCAACATGTTCCAAATTTTTTTCCATGAATTCAACGTGTTCCTAAGAAACTCTAGCAAAGTTGAACTAACTTCTTTGGAAATGTCTTGGCAAGTAGTTTTCAGATCTGTGGTTATAATTCTGATATCCTACTCCTGTACATATAAAAGATTGTTTTAGGGTTTAGATGGATAAGGGTTTCCCTTGGTCAAGCCCTAGATTGAGGAATCAACCTTGAAATTAAAATACAGATATGTAAAGGAAACAAGAAAAATATAAGTATTCACCTTGCTTGTATAAACCCTTGTCAATAAGGATTTTGTAATACTTGTATGTTCTAGATGTCGAATTTCTAATGAGAGACATAGAAAATCTCCAAAAATGTAATGAATCTACAAAAACCACATCATGGAGCCATAGATGTAAATGTGAATCAATGGAGAAGATGATGGATGCCTCAATGTAAATCTCCTCCCTTGACGAGGTCAACAAAATGCTAGATCTTGAAGAGGAAATGCTCACAAAGGATCCTTGAATCTTGAATGCTTGAATACTCAAAGTTGCTCACAAGATTGTTGGATGTTCATGGATGCCAAATGGATGATAATAGATGATAATGAATAATAGTAGATAATGGATACTAAAATGAGGTTTCTAGGATTCCTTTTATACTAGTTTTTAGGTAGGAAAACAAAGCAAGTCGATGGGGTCACCTAGTTTTACAATTTAATTCTCTTAGACAACACTAGCCCCAAGATTTAAAATCCATGGGGAATTAGTCAACCTGGTTGACTTATTTTAGAACAAGTTGACCTAGGTTGACCTATTTTAGAATAGGTCAACTTGTTTGACCTATTCCAAGGTTGGTGCATAGGGAGCCATCATTGAGGTTTCAAAGACTCCACAACTGAAAATGGAAAATATTGGACAAAACAAGAGAAAAGGGGGATTGGGGAAGAATCCATCAATGATCTATAAAGTCGGTAAAGGATGAGATTTAAAAGGTATTAAATAATGAGTGCATCCATTTTAAGACAATACATTTAGCCTCTACTTTAGCGGGAGTATGAGTTGCCTCAAGCTCATAGTAAAATCAATAAAAAAGAAAGAGTTGATCTCATCATGACTAAGGGGATGAAGAAACCATAAATCCCCCAATACAATTGAGTCATCATCATATCCATAGCCAAAATAAGAGAGATGTCACTAACAAGAAAGTGTATCCAACTCACCCAATAAAATTTGCATTCCTTATTGTGAACTACACTCAAAAAAGAAATGGGGTACAGCAAGAGATGATGTTGAATGGTCCATGCTCCAGTATAAGACCTACATCCAATTGCACCACCATGTCCATTCTAATGTTGGGGCTTTGATCTCATTTGTAATATAACCCTCCTTTCCTCAAACGAACATAAGTACATTATCACTGCTATTGAATACTTCACAAAGTGGGTTGAATCAATCCTACTCACTCTCACTACTGGTGTTCAAATATCTGAATTCATCCTCTACCATATCATTTTCTGCTTCTCCATCACCTCCACCATCTTCATAAATCATGTTACGACATTTGAAAACCAACACATGAAGGATCTATGTGACTAATTCCATATCCACCATCACTTTTATAGCCCATATTTTCTTCAAGGAAATGGCCAAGTTGAGGACATCAATAAACCATTCTAAGAATCCTTAAATTATTTTTAATGATTCTTGTCATGATTAGCTTCTCCAAATCAATCTCACCCTCTAGGCCTATTGCCAAGGATAACTTTAAGAAACCCCCTCCCTAGAAAAAGTTTAAAATCCTAGTGAATCCTAAGGCTGGCGATTTTTTTGCAATTGTATGAAAATTCTATAAAATCCAGGCGAATCTTTCATTGTTGAAGAAAATTGCGGCTAGAAGTACACATATCTAGTAACCATCATTTCACCATTATTGTTAAATGGATCCTAATTAATTATTAGACTTGAAGGTTAAATTTTCCCACTTTTATTGCTACAATTTCCCTCCAAATTATTGAATTGAGGTTTTGGGGCAGTGCCTCCAAAAGCTCAAATAATTTTTAATATTTTAGTAAGGTGTCCTAAGTTAATTTTCTATCATCTGACATATAGTAAACCTATTTTTTATAACCATTGGATGATCCTAAATCAATGACATAAATCCTATTTCAGACCAAAATTTTAAAGGACACCAAGTTCTAGAGAAAGTCTCTGAAATAAAGACATGTTTCGAGATTCAAATTTATTTCGAGCCAAAATTTGAAAGGATAAAAAGTCTCATGAAAAGTCTTCAGAATAGAGACACATGTTAAATCTATGTACTTAACCCATACCCTAACTTAAATTTTGACCACATATTGACAAATATGACCATCAATTAAGACAAACTTTGGAAATTATAGGCGAAAATGTTCAATTTACTATGTGGAAAAATTAGATTCTATTGGCAAAGTCATCATTGAAATAAAAATAAGTCCATATCACTATTGGCGATTGGCCTATGCATGGGACCCAATTTTTATAAAGTGCTAGCAACATGGCCACCCTAAAAGTCTAATTTTTTTACCAAATTCTGGGTCCCCGACGAGTGAAATTAGCCAATTCATGAATATTCACCACTAAAGTTATCCCTGCCTACCGCAGTTCCTTCCACACTCCCATAAGAAACACCCTATACTCCCTAGTATATGGTATTGAGGTTGTCTTACCATTTGAGGTTGAGATACCAAAATAGTCCAAAGGCCACCACAGAAACTCCAACAAATGAAGAAACAGAACCTGCAATATCACCAACCAGAGAATTTTCTTTTACGATACTGAACTACATTGAATTTTGTTTATTTATTAAAAACATACAAAGACATGCTACATGCTCACCTATGATTGCAAGTTTGAGGTAGTTGGATCTTTTGGATGCACATCTTGTCCCATTCTGAAAGCCATCTCCCTCATATCCCTTTGCACATGAACAATTAAAGGAACTCGCAAAATTATGGCATATTCCTCCTTCCTCTCCTTTAACGCACTTATTCGACTCTTTAACAGTGCATTAATTTATGTTTGAACATTCAACATCATTATCATTAGAAGCTTTGAGATTTGAAAGATAAATGATTATAAATAAGAAGACATAATACTAATAATGGTTCTCACTAACAAAGGTGTAGAGATAATACCTGTGCAATTTGTGCCATTAAAGTAACCATTTCCTTCATATCTAGGAAGGCATCTGCATACGTGCCCTTTCTCGAAAGGGGAGTCAATGCATTCTTCTTTGGTTCCTTTGGCCGTGGAGCAATTTTGAAGGCCAAGACCCCAGTTAAGACGGAGACCATAATAAGCCTTTAGGCCATCTCCCCATAAGGGATTTGTTTTATTGTCGACTATGGTAAAGGTGGAAGGGTCCAATATGGTGGAGAAGCCGCATTTGTCATCAAATTTGTTGGTAGTAGAATTGAGAAAACCAAACACACCTCTGCCGGTGAAATTTATCCATTTCCAATTATCTGGAAGGGTAATTTCACAACAGCCATCTCGACAATATGGTGGATTAGTTTGAGAGTCACATGTTGATACACATCTCACCTCTCCCTAATCATGAAAGTTGTAGCCACCAAACGCATTACAGCCAATAGCCACGAACTTATTAGACATGGAAATAGTGAAAGGCCCGCCATTAGGTGGCTGAAAGAAAACTGACTCACTAGTGTTTGCACTACAAGAGTAGGCTTTGATTTTAGAAGTATTTATGATGAGGTAACCCTCATAATCGATATCCAAAATCTTGTAATCATGAGGTGGAAGATGCTTCTGAGTAAAATTACCTTGATACGACCTAAAGAATGGAGTGAGCTTCCCAATAGAATTGCTCCTCTTGCATGAGATATTGAAACTAGGGTACCCACATTCAGGATTGTCAATCCAAAATGGGTAGCTCACATTCATGGAACCACACTTTTCAGGAACACATTTTGTAGCAGAAGTAAAGCCCACCAAACAGACACAAATTACAAAGCGAACCACAACCCCATAATCCATTTGCATTTGGAACAACATTTTTTCACTGAGCAAAACTTCCTACTCAATGATTATCACAAAAACAAGAAAAGGGATGTTAAATAAATGAAAAGCCGTGTGTAATAAATAGCGGAGTGCATGGTTGACTAGGCAAGAGCAGAAGACTTTAGTGGGCACCTACCCTTGAATGATGCCAAATCTCCAAGCTGATTTTACTAAGTGGAAATTAGTGAAACTTAATGTGACATTTGTGACCAAGGACAATGATGTAAGAAGGAAAATGAACTTCTACGCAAGTGTGCAATGGTACTGGTGTGCAATATAATGTGAAGTCATCAAATAGTTTCGTTTAATGAACAAAAGAAATTTAATAAAGAAATAAACATTGTATGATAGGGAAGTATCTAATATATGTTATAATGGGTGTGATAGAAGTTGTTGAGTAAATATCTACATTTGTTGATTTAATACTTATATTTGTTGGTTTAATGTCTAATATTTTTTACAACATTGTAACAATAATTGTGACTTCAAAGTTGTTATCTCTTGGATGACTATCCATAAGTGAATGAAATGTACCCTTAATTGTAAAAGGCAACCAATCATGTGATACCACATAGGCTATACAAGTATGGGTATCCTTTTTGTGCGATGACTGGTCTCACCTTTTCTTTAGGCTATTTTGGACGCCTTGGCAAAAAGCATATTGATGTGACATCATATTTAATGATGTGGTCATTAAACCCTCATGTCATGCCCAAAATTTAACCAACCAAAATGCAACAATTTTTTTTTTAAATGAATGAAATGTTAAAGAGTAGTGTTCAAAGGTTAAGTATAAGTTGACAACAGTTTAATCAGTCAAAGTCTAGAGTCAAGTTTTGGAGAGCGTTAAGCTAAGGAGTAACAATAGGATGATTGGGTCTAGCAGATTAAAGTTCATAACCGATGTTGTAAAAGAATCAAGTTTAAAAAAGGGGAACCCTAGT
Organism: Chamaecyparis obtusa; assembly: GCA_027943335.1. Lineage (NCBI taxonomy): Eukaryota > Viridiplantae > Streptophyta > Pinopsida > Cupressales > Cupressaceae > Chamaecyparis > Chamaecyparis obtusa. The sequence continues at coordinate 574,825 of BSBK01004634.1, read as the reverse complement.
GCATACAATTTCCATTTAGAGCTTCCGTCCATGATGTTAGTCAAAGATACCTAGGCATTAAATGTTTCTATTTATCCCAATTAGACTATACCCACAATTAGTATGTCTACCTAGATTATAGTTTTTGAATAAGGTTAGATTCTACTACTAGATAGTTAATTCTACGGTAATGGTTCATGAGATAATTGCATTAACAATTGAATTTCAATTATAGTCCAAGAATGAACCTAATGATGTTAACTAGAATACAATGTTATCTTGACATTAGAAGGGTGTTCAAACACTAACCATTTCTAAATCATCCTAACACCCTCCTAATACATTAAATTAATCATCACGGATTGATTCTCAATTAACTATTAATTCCATAAATTGATCTATTACTAGATAATCCTAAACACATTATTCTTATAGAACTAATGATTAATTCTTAATTTTATAGGCAATGGACTATATCCAAAATAAAATTAATAACAACTAGCAACTAACATAAGCAAGACAAATGAAAAGCTCAAGAAAATTAACTATATAATTTTGATCACATTATCAATAAACTAATAATTAAAAATAAGATGATCCACTACTATTTAAATCTGAATAATAATCCTATTATTATACAACCAATTTTATTATTCACAAAACAAATTTAATAACTAATCAATAAAATTAATAAATAAAAACAACCAATTAATCAAATCCAAAATAAATATCCCTACTAGCTTACTAACCTATCCTATTTCTTCAACCTATTACCCTATTACTTAATAACCAATTGATTACATAGAGAGTATCATATTAACATTAAGTTCATTACTTACTAATTAATTGGTTAATTTATTGGCTAAATGTTCTACCAAAACAAAAATAATAAATAAATAACAAATCAATTAAGTATCCTATCCTATACACCTATTGTCCTATCATCCTAGCCCTATCTACCTACCCCATCCCATCATGGCCCACTTGCCAAGTGGGTGGGGGATGGGAAGCTCACGTGGTAGAAGGAAGGGAGAGGCTTTTGAGAGAGGCATGCGCAGGTTTCCATGCCACCTTCCAAATTTATTTCCAACCAAAATTTGTTTAATATGCCAAGGCATTTTTGTAGGGAAAGGGAGTAGGTGACATGTCAAATGATTTGGGTCCACCACATGCTCTTCTTCCCCCAACACAGCCTCCAAGAAACCCATGTGAGCTTGGGTAACGTCTAAATCATATACTAATTTCATGACAAGATAGATGGGACCCACTTTGCACATTCAACTTGTGTGCTATAAATGTGTCACACTTCTATGGATCATTACATGCAAGGAAACTCAAGAATGAGCCCTCACAAATCGATCCATAGCTCCCTAGGCATGGAGTGCAAGGGTTTTAAGAATGCTCTCAGCTAGAGCTATCAAGCCAATAACCTTGCTAGTAAACCATGCAATGGGAGATTCAATGAAGACAAGGGCAAGAATGCCAATACCTCCAATGAAGCCAAATGTATGCAATGCAAAGCAAATCTATATGACAATGCAAGTTAATCTATTGCATAAAAAGAAATCTAAGCTAAGAATGCCATGAAAATGAAACTACTATGCAAGAAATAAAATTTAACTATGAAGCAAGAAAGCCATGATGATGCAAGAATGAAGACAAGAAGATAGAGTGTTGATGAAGATCCAAGATGAATGCCAACAATGCTCCAAATCTTCAAACCCTAGATGCAAGAATATCTCCAAAAGCTCCAAGATGACCTAGAAAACCTGTAGCATAACAATAGCATAAAAATTTGTGTGTGCAAATGAGGAAGAGAGCTCTCCTTTTATAGGGAATGAAAAAGGAATGGGCCATGGAGATTAAGAGGCAAAAGATTTAATCAACGGTGGAGAAAAAAAGAAGCTTGATCCTTGTGCACAAATATCCTCCAATAAGAAAATAAGAGTTGACTTTTGTGTCCATATGAGACAAAAAGTGCTTTTTCCCTTTTTATAAAATAAGAATAATGCTTTATTTGTGCAACTTAGGATAAGAGGAAAAGTGGGGGCTTTTTATTTATTAAAAGGGGAGGGAATTCCTTTTAAATAAATAAAAACTTAGGATAAGATGGTTAGCCCATAGAAAATAATCGAATAAATGATAAAGCTAGGATTTGATCAAGAATAAGCAATTGATGATTTAGAAAATGGGGGCTAATAGTCTAGGTGACCATTTTTAGGTGTATACATTTGCCCCTTTTTGACTAATGTGTGATCGATCTGGGAACACATGTAGTCAAAGAATGAAGTTGAAATGTGAGATCGATTTGGGATCACAAAGCAACTTAGATCAGCCAAGAAGGCAAGAGATAGCCAAGAAGGCAAGCAATAGCATTCTGACTCCAAAGAATGAAGTGCAGAAAAATAGCAAATCCTACATGGTCAGCCTGGTAGTGATAGTACTGAACACTTAGGAAAGAGATAGCCAATAAGATATGATGTGTCTGCCCCCTCGGGATCAAAAGTGAAATCCAGGTAGAGGGAAGGCAAAAGCAAGAGCAGCATGATCAAATCACTAGAAATCATAATCGAAGATGAAAGATAATAGAATAACCATCAACCAATGAAGGGATGCCCCACACATGGGACACGGGGCACGAACCTATCGGTCCCTCAACCCGTAAACGCCATAGAGGGGGGAATTGGAACTTGGGATTTGAATGAAAGACTAGAAGGTTGAAAGAGATGGGGATGAAGAGGTTATGATGCCCCAGCGAAGATCAAAGGATCAGGCCTCAAAAGGTCAGCCAGCTGTGCGGAAAAAGGAGAAAGGGTCAAGGTGAATGTGGATTTCGGTTTGGATCCCAAAATGAAGAGAAAATGATGTGAGATGAAAGACAAGAAGGTGAAAGACATGATCGGGAAGAAGGAAAAGGTGAGCGCAGCTGATTAACAAGTCCATGAAAAATGAAAGGAGAGCTCTCTCCATATGCAAGATGCAAAACTAAACTAACATGAACCTAAGAAATGCAAGCTACATGAAAAGTGGTTTACTTGCAAGGTTACAAAGCCAATAGACATCTAATATTCATCATTGAGCGTTATTGGTAGCGTTGCAAGATCATACAATACACACTAGCATAACTATGTGGATCTGAATATGATCTATATCAGATAGAAATGTGGGAATCCCACCTAGGCATCAAAGACATGGAGGTCAAGATGACTAATGCAGTGAGATTACCTAAGTTTGATATGGCAAGATTATGCTTGTATCAAGACACATGAAAGTCAGGATAACTAGAAGCATGCACTTGCAAAATAGTCAAGGATAATACCTTGTAGGTCCAAAGTGTCAAGTAAGACCAGCATAAATGCTCATGACAGTTAGGACCAACAAAATATACCCATAGGCAGATAAAGAAATAAAACATGTTCTCATTCCCTCAGTCTTCTAGCTATGCATCATCGAAAACAATCATAGGGAGAGACCACCCAGCAAATAAATCATCATAGACATCACACAAAGAAATAAAGTCAAACAAATCTCAGCAAGTCAAGTGCGTGTGTGTAGGTCATAGAGTCAAACTTTGAGTATCGCATCTGCCAGTGAGAAATATTGCATCATCTAGACTATGGGTAGGATATTTGATAAGTGTTAAGAAACACTCGACGCAAGGGTAGTGTTGAAAAACACAGTTGGGGTGGTGTTGAAAAACACCATTTGCGAGGTGCCTAAGAAACCTAGATGCACAAAGAGACCCAAGATAAGCTTAAAACAACGTATGCCCCCTAGACTAAGACAAGAGTCAATTCCAGGCTAGGAGAGGCAAAGCGAGAAGTGGAGCGAAGGAGCACCACGCAAGACTGATAGACATAGATGTAGAGGGTCTCAAGTAGTGCCTATTTCTAGGTTTTCACCACTTGATAGATTTATTGCAATTTTTTCAGGACTTTTTATAATTTTTTTGTATTTTTGCTACCAAGGCGTCTATTTCCAGGTTTTCACCAAGGCACTTTTTCAATTTTTTTAATTTTTTTAATTTTTTAATTTTTTTGGTAAGACATCAAAGTGCCCATTGCTAGGTTTTCACTAGGATGCTCATTTTTTCAGTACTTTATATGCTTTTTAGGTTTTTTTTAGCATCATATATGATTTTTTTTGTAATTTTTTCAGGATCAATAAAGATATGTTCAAAGGATGCCCCAGACAGAAATGGGCATCAAGAATCTGCTTCCTCTGATGTAGAGAACTGATAGGCCCCAGGCCCAAATGCTGCAACTGTGACAATAGGAGGTCTCAACCAGTTCGACCAATAATAACCAGCCCTAAACAATGTCTGAGCTAGCGGAGGATCGTTAGAATGTGATCCACATATGCCATTGTGGATTTCAGCTAGCACTTTTTCTGACTCCTCTATTTCTAGACACTTAAGGAGAGTTCCGTCTAGACCCTTCCTATACAAGTCACCAGAGACAAAGGAAAAGTGTAAGGGATGGTGGAAGGAATGGCGTGGTGGATTTGCAAGAGGAATATGAGGTGGAAGATATGAAAAGATGGTAGGATTGTAAGATTTGTGAGCAGGATAGCGTAATTCATCCACCAGGAACTTGAAGTGAAATTTATGCTTTTTCATTTGTAAGATGGATGTCGAAGCAACCAAGGCATTAGCAACTTTGTTCTCAGCTTTAGGAATAGGCTGAAATATAACAGATATGAGATCATGCTTGAAGTAGTGCACCATTTGTTTGTAGAGAATCAGCTTGTCATCTTTTATCTGATAATCAATATTTTTGAGCATATTTTTATTTTTACTTTTCTCAGGTGCAGATACTGCCACAATGTGGTTTTTTCCATCCGACCATTGCTCTTTTCTTTTGACTTGATGACTGTGATGCTTGATTGTTGATTCAATATTTTTTGTGGCTAGTTCGCTGGTGGAAGAAGTAATAGGTGTTGATGTGAGATGAAATGAAGTGACTGGTTCAATAGCATTTATGCGAGGGATGTCATCTCTGGTGACAAGAGAGGTTGAGCCTATAGGGTAAGCTCCAAAAGTAGCTAGATCTAGACTTGTCATAGAAGAACCAGTGTGGTCCACTAAGGCAATACGAGGAACAAACTCATCAGACCCCACACAAGACCCATCAACCACGTCGGGATGGTTACTACAAGAATGAACCATCAATATCCATATCATCAGTAGATATACATTTTTCTCCCCAAAGAAGTGAAGTAGAGGGAAGATCATCTCCCATGTGAGCCATAGTGTGTATTGGTGACTCATCTATATCTGTGTCTGAATTACTGAGCATGGGAGTATTTCTAGAATCCTCTTTATAGATCCACTCTTGAATAGCTTGTTCTTCTCTTTCTGCTTCTAAAGGAATGGATGAAGGAACAAAAGTATCAAAGATCACCATAGTAGAAGTGGAAGGCTTCATCTGATCAGAAGGTCTCTCATATGACCTAGGAGAAACAGGTATAGAAGCAAAGGAATCCAGCGTATATTCACCCATACCAAGGCTCATCATCTTAAGTGATTTCTCAGCAGCAACTAGAGACGTACTAGGATCATCAGTAGGTTCATTGTGAGGAACAAATTTTTCAGTAGCAGCAAGAGAATTAATAGCAATAGTATGGTCTCCAGAAATCACAACTTCAGTGCCATTGTATGGAAATTTGACACATTGATGATAAGTGGAAGGAACAGCTTGCATGTCATGGATCCAAGGACGACCCAAAAGAATGTTATATGCAAGTGGGATGTCCAATACTTGGAAGCTAATATCTTTCGTGACAGGACCCACTCGGACAGGTAGTGTGACAAGACCTTTGGAAGATCTTTCCACTTCATCATAAGCTTTTATAGTAATCTTCTTTTTAGAATCCACAACCAATTCTGACAAACCCAATTGTTGTATGACATTGAAAGAAACAATATTTAACCTTGCACCATTGTCTATTAGGACTCGGCGGACTCGGGTATTGTAGACTAGAACTTCAATGTGTAAAGCTAGATTATGTGGGTGAGCAATAGATATGTCATCTTTTGCAGAAAAGGAGAGAGATAGTGGAGATGAAATGTGGTTGACCATAGCCTGAAATTGATCTAGATCAATGTCATTGGGAACACATGTTGTACGTAGAGCCTCATCAAGAATCTCTCTATGCGAAGAGGATAACCGAAGCAACTCAAGGATAGATATCTGTGCTGGAGTCTTTTGCAAATGTTGGACAAGATCATAGCTAGGGGTGGCTGAAGGAGCCACTTGTTTGGAAGGAAAAGCTTGCTTGGGATCTTGCGCAATTTTAAGGACAATCTTGGCTTGCCCCCTAGTAACAGCATTCAGTGTCTCACTTCGGGAAGATGAACTACCACGCGTTCGCAAGACTAACTTTGGCTTACCATGATTGGTGTTATTATCATATTGAGACCTCATCATTAGAACTCTCTCAATGGTCTCTACCATGTTAATCACAAGCGTATTAGAAGGATACGTGTAATTGATCTTTGCATCATGATTCTTCTTATGTGTTTGAGAGGTTTCCCCCTTATCATGCTTAGGTAGAGGATCTTTGAAAGCTATGTGATCAGAATTTTTAGTTAAGCCATCAGTGGAGATTGTGCCATTCTCAATAAGATCCTGAATATCATCCTTAAGCCTAAAACAATTGTCTGTTGGATGTCCCTTGTTTCTGTGATAATGGCAGTAATGATCCTCTCTCCACCAATCAGGCTTATTTATCGGATCCCAGTTACCAGGTTTATCAGGAAGCGTAAGATATCCATTGTCAACCAAAGTCTTAAGGATCACATCGTAAGGTTTTTCCAACTTGGTATAGACTCACTTTCGAAATGACTTCTTAGGCTTATCTGCATATTGAGGTTTAGGAGCACTATGAGCATTGGTAGCTTCTTGTTGTTTTGCTGCATAGATAGCATTGGAAAGATTGAAAGCAGGCTCTTTAACTTTAGGAGCATCAACAACCCCATCATTAACAACATACTTGTTCTTATTCCAAGGTTTGTTCTTGTATTTACCATTGCCTTTAGCATCTTTATTAATAACAATATCCCCTTTTCTTATAGCTACATCCTCAATCCGATATGCACTTTCAACCATGTCATGGAAGGAGGAGAACAGTTGCTTCCTTAGATCATAAAATAGCTCAAACACAAGTGTGTTGACGAAAATGTCAATCTTTTCTCTTTCGGGCAGCTGACGAGGATATCGAGAATACAATGACCTCAAACGTTGTAAGTTGCAAATGGCTCACCTTGATGTTGTCTTAGATTACCGAGATCTATCACAGTGACAGGTTGTTGGATGTTGTAAGAGTACTGCTAGGTAAATCGCTGAGCTAACTCATCAAAAGTCTTAAGCGGTGGTGTCAATTTCACAAACCATTCCAAAGCTTGGCCTCTTAAGCTTCGAGGGAATAAGCGTAGAAGATATGTGTCTTCATGAAGAAAGTCCATACTAAGAGCATAAAAATGACGCACATGGTCATGAGGGTCACCATTTCCATCATACTTGTCATATTTAGGAACCTCAATATCCTTAGGAAATGGGACCATGTATAGATCTTTATCAAAAGGAAGAGCACAAATTGATTCTACAAAAGAGACCTTTGGAGGCTCTCTTTCTAATGCCATTTGGGTAAGGCATTGATTTGTCCGACGTAATTCTTCTTGGAGGACTTCCAATTCAGTTGGTACTCTTTGTTGGACAATTTGTCTGACATCATAGCTGGGAGGAAGCTTGTATCCTCTAGAAGTCATATATTGAAAATATTGATCGCCATTACGCTCTAAAAGCTTATGCATCATTCGTTGGAAATCCACATCTTGTTCACATCTCATAAGATCCTCACTAGAAATCTCATCATTAGCCTCTACCTCATGTTGAGAGGGAGGAGGTCTAGGTGGTGAAGAAGGCATAGCAAAAGTTGGCCTTGGAGGAGATCTTGGTGGCGTGTTGTTGCCATTGTTGCCATTGTTAAAAAGAGGTCTATGCTCATGATTACTAGTCTCAGGTTGCTCATGAAATGTCCCTCTATAAGCCATGCGCCTAGTAGCATCCATCCTTTGTTGATTGTGTTCTTTGTCTAAGCGCGCTTGATTATCCTTACACTCAAAGTGTTCTTGCAAGAGTTGAAACTTTTCTTGTTCAGTCAAAGTGAGTGAGACACTGTCTGTGTTTTTGGGGGTCTTGAATGTGGAAAAGAGGAAACCTCCTTTATACCATGGTGTAGCCTTAGAATTCTCAGATTGGTCAGAACTAGAACTGTTGTTGCTACTGGGTGCTTTTGAACGTCTAGTTGGAGAAGGTAACTGTGTATAATTGAACGGAGGATGACTCTCCTGCTCAAATTGAGACCGAGTTGTAACCGGCATGAAAAGAGATGTTGGTCAACTAATAGAATGAGATAAAGTTTCTCAGATTTGAGATAAGCAAAGCTAATAAAGATCACTTGTCAAAGTAGAACAATAGAGAGATGGCTCGTCAAAAGTGCTCAAGCACTTACAACAATCAATTGACTAAAGCCGAGCAACGAGCAAGAAGCTCAATAAGCAAGTAGCTAGAGAGGTAACTGTGATGCGACAAGTGATCAAGAGTAGCATTTGTTAAACTCAAATCCAATAGTTTTAACTCATTTGTTTCAGTCTAGAACAAATCTAAGCATGTAGGTAACAAACCAATTTCAGGTAAGAACAGAAAAGGACACTCTACGATAGGTTAAAGTGCAAGTTTAGCAACTCTGAATTGTAGCAATGACAGGACAGTAGAAATGACTCAGGATTCTTGGTTGAGGGTATGCAAGGATACTTCAATATCATATGAATCTTGACCAATGAACATGAAAAACTCAGTTTTGAAGCGCTTGGACCAAATTTGTAGATTGAATAGTGCAATTTCTCAGTTTGACAAGCAGTAGCAATAGATAAAAGACAGGTTTGCAAACAGTATGGGATCAAACATGTCATAGAACACTTGAAACAAGGGTAAAAGCAACCTTGCCAAGACAAGCACTTGTGATATCAAAATAGAGAACCTTATGAATGCTACCATTTGTTTGAATGTTAAGAATGTTTACACTGGCATAGCACAATCAAAGACAGTTCAAGCAATTACTACCTAGAAGGACAAGGCTCATTACTTAGCAACGTGGCCCACAACTTGATGCTCCCTTGCCTCACACCAAGTGGTTGCCCACAAGAGATATTGGCATTGTCATGGAAGTGTCAAAAACACAACCAAAGGAACACATATGGTGAGTGTCTTGGGGTGATCCGGGTAAGTCCACTTGGATCAATCCTTGCACCAAGAAGCTAAGCGGCTAAAATAGGGTGGCCTCTATCTAATGGTTCATAGTAAGGGTTTTCGTTCATAGCACCCCTCTTGCTCCTCATAAAAGACTAGGACCTCGCGGCCTCAAGAGTACCTTAAGAATTCTTGCTTAATGCTTTCCTCATGGTCACAATCCCACAAGTTACTCACATCAAGCGAAGATAAGTACTATGTCTACCAAGGTTTTGTGTCCTCGATAGCCTTGAGATTATAGTGAGTTGAAATCACTCGCCACCAAGGAAAATGATGACAAGGTTGTTCCCACTTGGGTCGTTCCTCTTGATTGCTCAAGGGAAGGCCCGCTAAAGGATCCTAAGCTAAACAAAGAGTAGATTAATTCTTGAGGTTCAAGGTTTTTGATTCACCACAAGGGTGAAGAGCATACTCCCCTATCTCAAAAAATTCTCCCAAACACACCAAACAAGATCCAATTACCCCTTTGCTTCCAAAACCTCAAGATGGGTCAAGATTTTCTAATTCACCTAAAGGTGAAGAGCATACTTCTCCTACCACCCCAAGATTCCTTTCACAAAGTATTAAGTGCCTAATGAAACAACTAGTATATGCCGCACTTAATAAAGAAAGAAATTAAACAAGCACTTGATTGGGTTTTTATGCTTAGGGCAGCCCTACAAAAACCATTAGTAGCCCTCTTTGACATGTGATTTTAGCAAATTTCAAGCAAGAAGCACCTATAACCACAACTTGTTAGACCAACAAGAGTTAGGAGAATCAAAATCCAAAATCTAACAATGATTAGTACATGAAAAAAAAAAAATCAGATAATCTGCAAAAATAATTGATCAAATGATAAAAATCTGAAAATGAAACCATCATGGTTGGATTAGGCTCAGAAAGACCTTTCCAACGATATATCACACTTAAAATTTTGATACCATTTGCAAAATTTTTTTTAAAAAAAAATGGGCACCCATTTTCCAGAGTGGCACGGATTTGAAAACGCTGGAAATTTCAAAAAATTTCAAAAAGATAGCTAACAACCCAAAACTTGCAAGATAGATAAAATAGCCCAAAAATAGCTCACCGCCAAGTACAGACACAGTATCACATGATACTTCACCCAACACCAGGCGATACTTTTAGTCTACGCGATATTTCGCCTTATACCAGGCGATACTTCGCCCGACACCAGGCGATATTCTCTACTATAGCCAGGCGATACTTCTGACAGGCAAAGTATCGCACACGCATACAGAGGTATGTCGCGCGATACTTCTTATGACAAGCGAAGTATCGCGCGCACATACAAAGGTATATCGCGCGATACTTCTGGAAAGTATCGCACGACAATCTGAGACAAAAAAATAAAGACGAAAAATTAAGCTGAAAACTTGCCAAAAAATTGACAGAAAATGACAGAAATGCAGAAAAAGAAGGGACAAAGCTAGTCTACTCTGCCCCACGGTGGGCGCCAAAAATATGTGCTATAAATGTGTCACACTTCTATGGATCATTACATGCAAGGAAACTCAAGAATGAGCCCTCACAAATCGATCCATAGCTCCCTAGGCATGGAGTGCAAGGGTTTTAAGAATGCTCTCAGCTAGAGCTATCAAGCCAATAACCTTGCTAGTAAACCATGCAATGGGAGATTCAATGAAGACAAGGGCAAGAATGCCAATATCTCCAATGAAGCCAAATGTATGCAATGCAAAGAAAATCTATATGACAATGCAAGTTAATCTATTGCATAAAAGGAAATCTAAGCTAAGAATGCCATGAAAATGAAACTACTATGCAAGAAATGAAATCTAACTATGAAGCAAGAAAGCCATGATGATGCAAGAATGAAGACAAGAAGATAGAGTGTTGATGAAGATCCAAGATGAATGCCAACAATGCTCCAAATCTTCAAACCCTAGATGCAAGAATATCTCCAAAAGCTCCAAGATGACCTAGAAAACCTGTAGCATAACAATAGCATAAAAATTTGTGTGTGCAAATGAGGAAGAGAGCTCTCCTTTTATAGGGAATGAAAAAGGAATGGGCCATGGAGATTAAGAGGCAAAAGATTTAATCAACGGTGGAGAAAAAAAGAAGCTTGATCCTTATGCACAAATATCTTCCAATAAGAAAATAAGAGTTGACTTTTGTGTCCATATGAGACAAAAAGTGCTTTTTCCCTTTTTATAAAATAAGAATAATGCTTTATTTGTGCAACTTAGGATAAGAGGAAAAGTGGGGGCTTTTTATTTATTAAAAGGGGAGGGAATTCCTTTTAAATAAATAAAAACTTAGGATAAGATGGTTAGCCCATAGAAAATAATCGAATAAATGATAAAGCTAGGATTTGATCAAGAATAAGCAATTGATGATTTAGCAAATGGGGGCTAATAGTCTAGGTGACCATTTTTAGGTGTATACACAACTAACCCAAAGTTTATCTAATAAGCCATGAATTTTCGTAGGCTATTGGGTAATCAACTTGTCAAGTATTAATATGGAGATGTCAGCCTATGCTGCATGAGGGGAAAGGAAGAGTGAGTGGTGGGAGGTTTGGGTGGGGGAAGTCCAAGGAGCATGGTGATTTGACCCCCCCCCCTCCCCTTCTCCTACAAAAAGGTTTGAAATAATTTCTTTTCCATTAAATGCCATGTCAGCCCATATCCTACGCATGGTAAAGGATGAGCATGGGTGGGCCCACCTACAACCAAGTAGGATGTTGTTTGAGGTCCCTTAATTAATTTAGATTTATTTGTTTTACTGTCATCTTTGATTGACTAGGAATTAGCTAATAAAAGAAGGTTATGAAAGGGGTCAAATATATATTAATCTTAATTAGGGAAGCATAATGGGAAGGGAAGGGAATATTCTCTCTAGTAAGAGAATTATTTCTGTCCCATACAAAATCGAGAGAGCATTTTTTCTCTTTAAAAATTAGGAAGTGCTATTTTTTTATTTTGCCATAACTTTTTTTTTTTTAATCTCCTTTCTTGTTATATGAGATCTAATAGTATGAATTTGATAGTTTAATTAGTGCATTGCATTAAAGAGTATGTGAATGTTACATTAATGTACAATTTTGTTTAACTGAACCTTGTTGTCATGCTTGATTTTAAGGGAGTATAAGATTACAATGTTGTTTTTCAACTAAGGTGATGATCATATTGCAATAGAAGTTTTTTCAAGGGGTGATTGACTATTTTTGAACTTGAATATCATAATCAAACATCAAGAGATTGCAAGGTTCCTATATCAACAAGATTTGATATGCTATTGGAACCATTAAATTGCTTACTCCATCAACTTGGAAAAATTATTTTTGCAATGAAAGAATAGCTCCACTATTACAAGAAATGGAATACAATAATCATGAAAGTAATGATACATCATTTATATTATGGAAACCTCTTCAAATACAAATACATATTCTTCAAGAAGGAGAAGTCTTCACATTACAACAAGACAATACAAATTGGTAGTAATACTCAATGAAAGTTTAAAGGAGGATAATAAAATTTCTCTTCATTACAACTTCACAATGGCCAATGAATTGGAAAACATTACAACTTTCAACCATAAGATAAATCTCAATGCAAGGAAATTCACAATACAACAATAGGGTTGTCATCACACATCCACCCAAAATGGAGAAACCTCCAAAGCTTTATCCACAAAATCTTGACTTCGAAAACCTACAAATCAAAGAATGGAACCATGGGAAGCTCACCTCCCATCCTAGGTCTCAAGGAGACCACCCCTGAGCTAGGAGAATCAATAACTAACGGGTGACAATCACACATCTTCACAACATAATTACAACAATAAAACACCCTCCCTAGGCTTGCACAAATGGATTCAACATGAACCCATACAAAGGGTGAAGGTGGATTTCTATGTAGGAGAATGCCAATAATACATTCAAATCATATGCCTCTTCAAGACTAAAATCATATACATTCTTTCAACCAATCTTCTCCTTATCTCTCCCAAAATTAGGATCAAAGAAACATTGGCATGCAAGGGCCCATACACCTTGCATTTTTTTCCCTCTTCTCTCCATGAGAAGAGACTCTACACTAACATGGAATCCAACTAGCCCCTTCCCCCATACATGGCTAGTTCTTCCCTATTCAAGGGTGAGTAATGCCATTACACCCTTCACAAAAACTCCCATATTCAAAAGCAAGATAAAAACCATAAACAAAGATTCAAACCCAAAATTCCATTCCCATACAAAGTAACAACACAAAAACATGAACATATGCAAGAGAATGATGAACATACAAGTCTACTTGCAACAAAAAAAAAAGGTCTTTCATGGCAATGGAGACCAACCTTCACAATGTGTTATGGAAAATAGATTTTTGAGAAGAGCCCAATTCTTATTCCTTCTTTCTCCAAAACCCTAATGTCTCTAAAGATAGAGAGTGGGTGAACACCGACTAACTCTACCAAGGGCTTCTAAAAAGACCTCCAACTTCTACCCACCTACTAGCATTAATTTTAGAATTGACTCTCAAGTCCTTTGGCTTTTCCTTGTCCCCTATTTTAAATGCCTGATTGGAAGGAAGAGTGGGGTTTGGTAAGGGTCAAAACTTCATCAAATTTCATAACTTATGGTAAATGGGTCATAAAATGGGTCACCAAGGTCACTAGGGTGTTATGGATATGTTAAAAACCTTCCTAACCCATACCCCTAACACTTAGGTGCTTAAATTATGCAAAATATGACCCTTAGGACCTCTTTTTGGCCTCTAAAAGTGGTTAGAAGAAAAATTTAAATTTAAATAATTAAATTGGTGGGGTTTACAAGTATCTTCAACAAGGAAATTAATGTTAGGTTCCTAAAAGTCAGTTAGGCTTAGGTTTACATTGCCAACCTTAGTAAACATGTCATTACATAAACACATAACAAGTGTCAAGTGACACTATAAAATGACATAACACAACATTGACATGTCACTAATTACATAGAGAGACAACTAATACATACATACAATTTGACGGTTACGAATTAAGTCACTTTACAATGAGGTTTGAACCTCTTGATTAGGTTCAACCTTGGCTTTATAGTTTGCACAATAGTTGGTTATTGATTCTCCAAAAAATTCCATGGTTCTCTTACTTCCACACCTAAACATCAAGCATCAGTAGTTCAAGGTGATAAAAAAACACATGGAATATACATATTCAATTCTTTATTTGCAACATAAATCAATATGCAGAATTCAATTCTAATTGCAATTTTTTCATTCAATAATGTTTAAACATAATAATTCCATAATTAACATGATATGTCATCCGTGAAGTAATCCAATCTAAATATGGTCCAATCTACTCATCAATTCACATAACTAAATATGCATAATCAAAATCATGACATAATCTAGGTTCTAATCCACATCACAATGTAATCCACATAATATAATAATCATCATCAACCATAGTATCTCGAGTCTCTGTCAGGATAATTAAAAAAGTGTATCAAAATGTGAATGGTCACAAATGCTATGATGGGTCAGGGTGAGGCCTCACACCTCGTTATAAGCAAGGGACTTGCAAAGTAAGCTACTCTGAAAAAATGGGAGTGATTTAAAATTTCCATGTAGAATTTTGTGAAGTGGGAAATTAGGGTGTTCAAATACCGAGTCCTCTTCCCTATTAAAGTGCCCACCTAGTTTGGTAATATTTCATAAAGAGAGTTGCTATGAGTGGAATTGAATTTTCTGTCTCCTAAAAAAATAAAATTCAGCAATGTATTTTATGCAGAAAGGAATCCTCAAAATACAATATAAAATGAAGTGTTCAATATTTGAGCCAATATAATATGCTTATTTAAATAATTTAATAATTTTGAAATCTTATCATGTGTATAATTCTATCATTCAACATTTTCTAAACTTTCTTTTGTTTACACATCCTTGCCAAGTTTTTAACTTCCTCCCCCTCGGTAGTTAAGGATGCTAATGAAGAAGAAAGTGGCTCATTTTTATTACCTTTATGCCCATCACTCTCAAAATTCAACATTTTCTTGCATACTATTTTGAATGGTGAAATTAGCATACTAGGAAATTTTCCATTTAGTTTTGTACTCTAATATGCACACATTTCAAGATATATATTGAAGCTCCTAAATTTTGTCAAAGATACAATTGCTTGTATTCTTATAATAATATTGTTTTTATGTAAATGAGTTTGAGTTAATTAGTATATAAAAAGTTTAAATGATTATCCAATTATAGAAACATAAGGGTAATTGGTATAACACTCATAACATTGATAAGTGAGTTATGGTTGTAAATCCATTTGTCTTTCTAGAATTTATTAAATACCTAGTACTAAATGAGTTAAATCTTTAAGACATTTTAGACTAGGTAAGATATCTAACTTTACACAAAATTCTTTTGTTTGTCAATATGCTTAGATATCAAGACACTTTCTTCAAATTAGGCCCAAAAGTAAATGGAAAATTGAAAGGATATACTAATTTTAATATGACACTTTAACCTAAATTTGAGGTGTGTGTGAATCTAAAAGTTACCATACATCTAATAGTATGTAGTATTCACTAACATGTGTGTAAAGTATATATCCTAGACATATAATAATAAGAATATTTAAATCATTTCTTTTTATTTTGAGACCTAAGATATATATGTCCAAATTCTCATTATTGAAAATTTTCTAGCATTAAAAAAAAAATTGATCCTCTTGCTAATCCTTGGCTTTGTCACCATCCTTCCTAGTTGGAAATGCTAATGTAAGAGAAAGTAACTCGTTTGTAGAATTGAGAAGATATTTTGAAATTTAGTCACCTACACATTTTTTAGTAAGATTCAAAACATCTTTTCATACTATAGTTTTAATTCTATATGGAGTAAAAAAAAAACATCCTTTTTTACATTAGAAACCTAGTTCTCCTCTTGAAGTTAAGTGTAATGACTCTATTATTTTCTTACCACTAGAATCTAGACCAATAATTACATCAATATGATATCCAAAAAACATGGATAAGCCCTCTAAATTATTACATGAGTTAACATCAATATGATATCCAAAAAACATGGATAAGTAAAGGAGGGATGATAAGAAACACTCTACTTAAGAAGTTAAAATATTTGTGCATCCAAAGAAAAAAAATATCACCTCTTTATTATTCACTACCTTCACAGTTCTAGATTTATTTATGAATTCACTCTATGATATATTTAACAATATTTGAGCTAATAATTTTCTACCAATTTCTAATTTCACATGGATTTTAATAGGCAAAGAGTGAAAAAGCCTATTTCTCAAAGATATAAAGATAAAAGAATACCCTAATATATTGCTTGAAATCTAGTGCAAACATGCATCAAACAAATATCTCAAAGGAAAATCTGAACAATGTATTCATACTAGCGAGGCGATAAAGGATAACATTAAGGGGTTCATAACTGAAAAAACCATGAGTTAATCAATAGAAGATGTTATCCCAAATGTTAAGGCTATTTGTCTATATCAAAATAATTTAAATATTATTATGTTGCAAACAATAAAAAACATAATCCTAACACATAGAAGATGATTTATGTGGATTTTAAATGTGTATACCCAAATATTTAGATATCCAATCATGTTCTTCATTGTACTAGACTTGGACAAAGGGAATCAAAGTTAAAAATCAAGACACACTTACTTAGTTCCCTTTTCCTCAAAAAGACACTTCTTCCCCAAGGAAAAATATTCCTCAAGAATATCTAATGTTGGTATATAGTTTGTTGTATTTTCAAGTCATGTGATAGGAAGATTGACTCCAATAGTGTAGCTTTATATCTTTCTCCAAATCACTTAAAACTTGTTATGAAGAAAAAAAATGTACATTCTTTTACATATCATATAGTTTTATATGAAGGGTTTTATTCTCTAAAATATAAATCACTCAATAAGAGGAGACTTAACCATTCAACTCATGACATGTATACCATCTAAACTTGGAGGTCAAAATACAAACATTAGCCAAAATTTTGTGCAACTTTTGATCTAATTAGTTATTATGAGATGTTATATTGCTAGAACATGGTGAAACTTATTCAACAATAATTCTCTCCAAATAAAAAATTCTTACATTTTTAATTACCTTATTTTAGGGGTGAAATGGATTCTAATGAATCTAAAAATGTAAACTATGTGAGATGATTTCATTAATTAACCATTCCAACATTAACACTCAAAATGCAAGATAAAGAGGGGCTTCCAAACATAACTCTCAATATAACCCAACTTAGATTAGCAAAACCCAAGAAGATGAAGGGATGCCAATGCTAAAGCCAAATTATATCAAGGAAGTATGCAAGTAAGTCCTTTTTCGTCCAATGTAGGATTTGATTAAAGATGTGTAAATGAAAATGTGAAATTGAACCAATTGATTTAATAAGAAAAGTAAGATAGATCTAGATGCTAAGTGTATGCAATTAGCGTAATTAAGATATAAAAACATGTGTAGACTAGGAAGATAAATGAATGATATAGTAATCACCTTAAAATGTGTAGAGGAATATGCTTTTTTTCTCTAAAAATGTAGATCTAAACTTGAGACAAAACTTCTAGCCGTGGATACGTGATCAAAATAGAAAACCCATAAAATGTTATTTTTCTCAGACCTCCAGGGATAGGTCGACCTTGTGCAACATATTCCAAAATTTTTTCCATGAATTCAATGTGTTCCTAAGAAACTCTAGCAAAGTCAAACTAACTTCTTTGGAAATGTCTTGGCAAGTAGTTTTCAGACCTGTGGTTATAATTCTGATATCCTACTCATGTACATATAAAAGATTATTTTAGGGTTTGGATGGATAAGGGTTTCCCTTGGTCAAGCCCTAGATTGAGGAATCAACCTTGAAATTAAAATATAGATATGTAAAGGAAATAAGGAAAATATAAGTATTCACCTTGCTTGTTTAAACCCTTGTCAATAAGGATTTTGTAATACTTGTATGTTCTAGATGTTGAATTTTTAATGAGTGACGTAGAAAATCTCCAAAAATGTAATGGATCTACAAAAACCACATCATGGAGCCATAGATGTAAATGTGAATCAATGGAGAAGATGATGGATGCCTCAATTTAAATCTCCTCCCTTGATGAGGTCAGCAAAATGCTAGATCTTGAAGAGGAAATGCTCACAAAGGATCCTTGAATCTTGAATGCTTGAATACTCAACGTTGCTCATGAGATTGTTGGATGTTCATGGATGCCAAATGGATGATAATAGATGATAATGAATAATAGTATATAATGGATACTAAAATGAGGTTTCTAGGATTCCTTTTATACTAGTTTTTAGGTAGGAAAACAAAGCAAGTCGATGGGGTCACCCAATTTTACAATTTAATTCTCTTAGACAACACTGGCCCCAAGATTTAAAATCCATGGGGAATTAGTCAACCTAGTTGACCTATTTTAGAACAATTTGACCTAGGTTGACCTATTTTGGAATAGGTCAACTTGTTTGACCTATTCCAAGGTTGGCGCACAGGGAGCCATCACTGAGGTTTCAAAGACTCCACAACTGAAAATGGAAAATATTAGACAAAATAAGAGAAAAGGGGGATTGGGGAAGAATCCATAAATGATCTATAAAGTTGGTAAAGGATGAGATTTAAAAGGTATTAAATAATGAGTGCATCCATTTTAAGACAATACATTTAGCCCCCACTTTAGTGGGAGTATGAGTTGCCTCAAGCTCATAGTAAAATCAATCAAAAAGAAAGAGTTGATCTCATCATGACTAAGGAGATGAAGAAACCATAAATCCCCCAATAGAATTGACTCATCATCATATCCATAGCCAAAATAAGAGAGATGTCACTGACAAGAAAGTGTATCCAACTCACCCAATAAAATTTGTGTTCCTTATTGTGAATTACACCCGAAAAAGAAATGGGGTACAACAAGAGATGTGTTGAATGGTCCATGCTCTAGTATAAGACCTACATCCAATTGCACCACCATGGCCATTCTAATGTTGGGGCTTTGATCTCATTTTTAATATAACCCTCCTTTCCTCAAACGAACATAAGTACATTATCATTGCTATTGAATACTTCACAAAGTGGTTTGAATCAATCCTATTCACTCTCACTACTGGTGTTCAGATATCTGAATTCATCCTCTACCATATCATTTTCTTCTTCTCCATCCCCTCCACCATCTTCATAAATCATGTTACACCATTTGCAAAACAACACATGAAGGATCTATGTGACTAATTCCATATCCACCATCACTTTTATAGCCCATATTTTCTCCAAGGAAATGGCCAAGTTGAGGAAACCAATAAATAATTCTAAGAATACTTAAATTTTTTTTAATGATTCTTGTCATGATTAGCACCTCCAAATCAATCTCACCCTCTAGGCCTACCGCCAAGGATAAATTTAAGAAACTCCCTCCCTAGAAAAAGTGTAAAATCCTATAGAATCCTAAGGCTAGCGATTTTTTTTCAATTGTATGAAAATTCTATAAAATCCTGGAAAATCTTTCATTGTTGAAGAAAATTGCGGCTAGAAGTACACATACCTAGGAACCATCATTTCACCATTATTGTTAAATGGATCCTAATTAATTATTAGACTTGAAGGTTAAATTTTCCCATTTTTATCGCTATAATTTCCCTCCAAATTATTGAATCGGGGTTTTTGGGCAGTGCCTCCGAAAGCTCAAATAATTTTTAATACTTTAGTAAGGTGTCCTAAGTTAATTTTATATCATTTGACATATAGTAAACCTATTTTTTATAACCATTGGATGATCCTAAATCAATGACATAAATCCTATTTCAGACCAAAATTTTAAAGGACACCAAGTTCTAGAGAAAGTCTTTGAAATGAAGACATGTTTCCACTTTCAAATTTGTTTCCAGCCAAAAGTTGAAAGGATAAAAAGTCCCATGAAAAGTCTTCAAAATAGAGACACATGTTAAATCTATGTACTTAACCCATACCCTAACTTAAATTTTGACCACATATTGACAAATATGACCATCAATTAAGATAAACTTTGGAAATTATAGGAAAAAATATTCAATTTACTATGTGGAAAAATTAGATTCTATTGGCAAAGTCATCGTTGAAATAAAAATAAGTCCATGTCACTATTGGTGATAGGCCTATGCATGGAACCCAACTTTTATAAAGTGCTAGCGACATGGCCACCCTAAAAGTCTATCTTTTTTACCAAATTCTTGGTCCCCGACAAGTGAAATTAGCCAATTCATGAATATTCACCACTAAAGTTATCATTGGGCCTACCACAGTTCCTTCCACACTCCCGTAGGAAACACCCTACTCCCTAGTATATGGTACTGAGGTTGTCTTACCAATTGAGGTTGAGATACCTTCATTGTGCATGTCCCTAAAGAATTGTATCACCCATGAAGATTACCATGTAGTGTACCCCACACAACTGGATCAATGAGATGAGAAGAGCCAACAATCATATGATCACCTGGTTATATACTAGAATATTCTTAAGAAAAGTTACAATAAAAAGGTCCACCCATAATAGTTTTAGGTGGGGTACATGGTGCTTAAAGAGAATCAGAAGGAACATGCAGATTGAGAAAAGAAGGGAAAGTTTGAGCATACTTGGTTGGGTCCCTACATTGTCACAAATTAGTTTGGCTCAAGGGCTTATTAATTATCAACATCTAAAGGGGAAACTCTGAATGATCCCATTAACATAATTCATCTCAAGAAATTCTATGCGTGAGTGATGAAGTGAACTGCACTTATCTACAAAAATCCATAAAAAATATAAAATGTCTTGAAAAAATCATTGTCTTGGTGAAAACACAGTAAACATGCACCTTGATGATAACAAAAAATCAAAAATAAGAAAAATACAAAAAAATAAAAAACAACACAAATAGCAAAAAAGTAAAGAGAAATTTAATTAAATCCAATGGTGAAAACTTGGCAATCAAATGTCTTGGGCAATTATGTTGGTGCAAACTTGGAAAGATACACCATACATAGTGGACCATTCCAATATCTATCAAAATAACATTCCATCGCAATTACACACCCATCATCACACACAATACCCCTGTTACAAACCCATATTCCCTAGATGTTCCATTATTGCATGCACACATTGAGAGTTGAACTACTATCCTAGAATGTTGAGATTTTTGTATATATCAGTTGTATAAAGTGTCCTATCCTAGAATCATGATATTTTAGTATATATTAGTTGTATAAAGTGTTCTATCCCATAATCCTAATCTTTTGTATATATTCATCGCATGTTCGATCTATCCTGATTCTTGATATTTTATATGTATTCCTTGTATATATCAGTCAGTTCAGTTTTACTATATTGTTAGGTCACATTGTATATATCCTTGTTTACCTTGAAGAAAAGTGATCAAGTATGTTGTCCCCTCAAGCATCATACTTCAAAATGTCCCTCAAAAAATATCCTTGATTACATTGTTGTCCTTGATTCATCTTTTACTGACAACCACAAATTTGTCACATATCTCATCAACAGGTCCTTGTAGGATGCATCCTTCCTCATGTATGACCTAATCCAAATAAAATTTCAATAAGTCAATCTCTTTTGGAAAAAGGTTTCTTTTTGAATGTTTCATATCAATTTTGAATTGATTGGTTCTTGATTATCTTTTTTAGACTTCTCATTGGTCCCCTCCTAAAAGTAACCATGATCTCTTTATATCATGGCGTGCTACACATGGGGGAAATCTAGGGAAAGAATTTTTTATCTTTTCCTTTTCTACCTTTGAGTCAGTTGGATGTGACCCTTGTATATTCAAACATGTGATCCTTTTTGGTTTGCATAGTTCACTTTGGAAATGTCGTTTGATTTTGGGTTCCTCAATATCATTATCATCTTGAATCTTCTATGGATCATGTGTGATGGTGGGGAAATCCTTTTTTTTTTGTTGTGTCAGTCCCATGCAACATTGGTGACAAGGCCTCAAGCTCTTATTAACCTTGACAAGTCTCTGGTATTTATATATCAAACTAAGTGCTCGACTACATGGTGATACTCTATTTTAGAACACCCCATGCTCAAGATTCAAAAATATATTATCCCCATCAAACCCCACAAAACTCTTAGAAAAAATAAAAATAAAATCCTATTCAAACCCAATTAAAATCAATCGAACATCCTAGCCATCCAAAAATAAAAAATTCTAAAAATCCCCCATAAAATCCAAAACCCGAAGGGTTCAATCCAAAAGGAAAAATCCTCTAGTATAATCCCCCAAATGATTCATGATTCCTTAATCCACATGGATAAGATTGTGCAAATGATTCCCCCCCTCCTCGTCAGCTTATTGTAGTAAGGCCCTAGTCGATCAATGATATGTTGCACTTTACATCTTCATCCTTACACATTAGTTGTATTATTTTTTGTTTTCACATTAGTTGCATTCATTTTCTATTGCATCCATTTAGGTTGCTCACATTTTTTAATTGCACCCTAGATTGCATTCATCCAGTAAGAACCATATACATTGCATTTTAGTGTGCATAGTCACTTATGATTTCATTCATTAAAATTTCATTTTACATTTGCATGTTTTTTCTACACATCTTGCATTAAGTGCATTAATTGAATCATTTAGGTGCATTCATTTTTAATTAAGTGAATCATATAGTTGCATTTAAATTAAGTCCAATTCACTTAGAGTGCATTAAGTTGACTTTATTAGGTGATGATTCTTTTTAGATTCATTTTCATTATGCATTAATTATCATATAAATATGAATTCTTTTAAAATTATTCTATAAAATGGTGCATCATTCTTTAAAACATTGCATTTAAGTTGCATATCTTAACTTGCATTGAGTGCATTAGTTACCCTGTTTAGTTAGATTCAATTTAATTGCATCATTAACATGTCATTTAGGTGCATCATAATTAAGGGATCATTCTTCTAAGTGCGATAAGATTAAGTTAATTTCATTTAGGTCACAATTATGTTTTAGATTCATTTACCTCATGCATTTATTGTGCATTTATTTTAGGTTCATTTCTTACATTAAATTACATTAATTTTTAATTGCATATAGGATCCATTTTTAAACATCATTTAAAAGTTTGCATAACATATAAACAACATAATCATATAAAGTGCATCATCATCATGGTACATAAATCACATAAATATCATGTTGATCTCCAAGTCATGTTGTCTATTATTGTTAAACACTTAGTCATTATCAAGGAAGAGTTGGTCGATCATCACTGCGACCGAACCATTCTACTAAGTTTGAGTAATGTATGGACTTGTATTTTGTATATGTATTGAGCATCAGTTACTACCTAGAAAGTTAGAGGTTGCTGAGCAAGCCACTAGTTACCGAGCAGTATAAATGCTGAGTTGTATAAAAGAGTCAAGTGTCGAGCACTAGTATATGGAGAATAATTTTCACCAAGCACTAGAGACTTCATATGCCAAGTGAACCAATTTTGGTATATATGTGTTTGTAATGGCACAAAAAACCTATGTAAACCATTTTGGCTGACTTCTATACATGTTTTTATGATTGTTGAGATAATTAAGGAGTTGATTATGCGTTATGATTTCAATCATTAATCCTTATGCAAGCCAAGTAACCAATTAGAAAAAGGGAATGTATAAGAGGCATAAGTGATGAATCTAGATCGTTGATCTTGATCTAGGATCTTGATCTCATGTATGCAGATGGAAGTAGTTTTTTGATTATCAGAAGCATAGATCAGACAGTGACTGAGAAGAGCAGTGAAGGATAAAACAAAGTTATATTTGATATTGAGATTAGTTAAGAATTGGAAAGAGGAGATCTGTTATCAACATTTGAAGTGAAAACAAAAGGATCACGTACAGATTCATTCTAGCAAGTGAATCAAGGTAAATCTCTTAACAGTGTAGTCCTAACAGGCCTTTGTAAATCTCTTAAAAGAGTGCTTACTTAGTTATAAGTTTTAATTCCTTTAATCAAGGTAGATTGTATAAGTCTAAAATCTCTTAGCAGGGTAGACCCTTCACAGGGTAGATCACCAAAAGTGATCAAAACTTTGTAGCCCTAACATGCACACTTTATTATTGTAGTAGTGAAGATTTGTGGGTGTCATCCCCACCCCATTTTTACCTTTCAAGGGTTTCTGGGTAACCAAATCTTTGTGTATTTTGTTTCATTTTATGGATGTGATTAGCAGTTATATTCATTTCAATAGTGGAGTTTATATTTATGACATATATGTTGAGTTGGTTTCAAAGTGTAAAAGATTATAGATTCTAATTCACTTGCCCCCCTCTTAATATCTTACTTTCCCAAATAAGACTTACAAAAATTGGTATCAGAGAAAAGTTCTCTTAGAAGAAGTCTAACAACTTGAGAATTAAGATCTTGGAGATGGAGTCTTATAAGTTGGGAAAGATCATAGAGAATCAAAAGATTCACGTCCAACTTGCATTGCATCAGCTTGAGAAAGAAAGGGAGGAATTGAAGAAATCCTTAAAAAGAAGGAAAGAATTAGAAATCCAACTAAATGACACTCAATATCAAGAATAAGACACCAAAGGTCTATTTGATAATGGAAACTCTAGTGAAAGTGATGCAGCAATAGAAGATCTATTGGAGAGAAACAATTCTTTAAATGAAGAGGTTAGAAGTCTGAGGAGATAATAGGAAATTCAATCAGTAATATTATGTGAAGTGATTGAACATAAAAATAAAGCTGAGGAAGACAAGACAATGGCATAAGAGGATAAGAGAAAAATGGCTACCAGACTTGATGAAAGGACATGTGATGTGTAGAAGCTTAAAAATAATCAATTGGACATGGTAAATCAATTGGTACTTCCAAATCAAGAGTTAAACAAGAAAGACATGGAAATTACAAATTTGAGACAAGAGAACAATCAACTGAAAAATGAGTAAAGATCTAAAAAGAACTCAATGAAATGATGAACAAACCTAATGAAGATGTGAGATATTTTGAGGAACTAATTAGATCACCAAGAAGATCTAGTGACACCTCTAAAATAGGCTATACCGAGCACCTATCATCCACTAAAGAAGGATAATCATCAAATATTGGAGAAAAGAGGAATGCAATGCCAAAGAACAAAAAATCTACATGTCATCATTGTGGGAAATTAGGACACAAAAAAACATTTGTAGAACAAAGAATGGTAAGTCCAATCCTAAGCCTAAACTCAATGGATATTGTTTTAACTATAAAAAGCATGGACATTAGGCACATGAATATAGGTCAAAGGTTAGTAATACACTCACTATACCTAGATTTTAAGAACGTTGTTACAATTGTCAGAAATATGGTCATAGAGTGCAAGAATGCAGATCCAATGCAAAACCAAAGTTGACATCCAAGAAGCAAGGTAATGCACCCATGAAAGGTAACACATTCAATTGGGATTACAATACATGGTATAGTTGTCATTATTTAGGAGAATATGGTCATATTGGAGAAAATTGCGTAAGGACACACTTTAGAGGTAAATCTAAGAGTTTGATGAATGGAAGTTTGGTATGATATAATTGTCACAAGATTGGTTATATAAAAAGAGACTACAGGACTAGAGCACAAAGCACATTTATATGGAAGCCAATTTTTGGATCGATAGTTGATAACAGTGTAATAAAGATGAAGGCACATCTAGACAAGTTGAACTTGATAATGTATCATCTTAAATGGAAGCACTTCCATGTTAAGAGCATTTATCCCTCTAAGTGAGTGGTCTAGGGTCATGTTAAGAACCTTGATTGAGTCTTTTCATGTATTTGGTTATTTCCACCCTGTTCTACTTCTCTCCTCCCCTTTTCTAGCCTTTTCTAGATAGTTTTCTATGAGAATCTGGAGTTTCTGACTGTCTGGGTCAAAGATGACCTGGTAGGGTCAAGGATGACCTAGAACCCAACCTAGTTCAAGGAAAACCTTGACCATGACCTAGGGTGGTGTCTACCTCATCCTTGACCCCAGGTCCAATTTTTAGATTTCGGGAGTTCTAAGATATCGGGTTTCAAAAAGATTCCTTTTCCCACTTCCAGGTCAGCCATTTCGGGTTTCAGAATGGTAAATCCTTAAATTTAATTTAATATGGGTCCATTTCTAGGGGTTAATGTTAATTTGGATTTAATTCCCCAATGTCGACCTTCTCTAGATGTTTGTGCCCTAGATCACTATAAAAGGAAGCCTTCCTCACTCATTTTGTCCATCACTTTTTGCCATCAAGCAATCTCTCAAGCAAGTACAATCAAGTAGTAAGAAAGAAGGAGAAGGAAAGCAAGCAAGCATTCATTCATCTTGAAGCCTAGCATTCATCAAGGAGATCCATTGTTAGCTATTGAAGAATTCAATCTCTTTGGGGCCCCCTTGAAGATTTCTCCATCCATATTCATCCAAGCCTCTTCCTATGCAAAGATCCATTCAAGATTGGTGTTGAAGATCTAATGCCATTTATTTGAGACATCCTACATTCATTTCTACATTCATTTGGAGCATCCCTACTTGTGGATTCAAGGATTCAAATCCTCCACAAGGACTTCAACATAAGCAAGGTGAATAGTTCCATTTACTTTGTTTATACATATTGCAATTTCAATTCAATTTCAAGGTTAATTAATAAATTGGGGTTTGACCAAGGCAAACCCCTCATCCAAACAACAAAACCCATTTTTCTTGTAGGCATAGGTACAATACTGCGAATTAGAGCATGGATCTGAATACCCTTTTCGACGAACTTCCCAGATCCGCGAATAGATTTTTCGTTAGAGTTTTTTTGGATGGAGGATGAACTTTAGTAGGGGGTAGGATCCTACCTTGGGGTAAGACCTTGGCCCACTATCTGGGTCAAGAATGACCTGCTTCCAGAAAGACAAAATTTTTCTAGGTTTTGTCTGTCTCGACATTTCCAGTCCGAAACAGGTTACAAAATTCCCTGAAACTGTACACAGACATCATAAATCAATATTTTCTAGATCTGCCCTACTTTTGAGGTTAGTGTTTGCCTTCTATTTATTTTATATTTCAAGCATATACTCTTCATAGTTAAATATAAGGTTTTCTCCTTCATTCATATTCTCCATAGATTGATTCTTTTGTGTATTGACCTTTTGGTTGATCAATTTGGATCTCTCCTTTGGGAATTTGAATTTAGAAGTAGATCTCATATTCCCCCTTTTCATATCACACTATTAATTTTGGCATGCATACTATTTTATCCTATTCATTTTGGTGAACCCAACTAGCTTACTCTCTTTCTTTTTGGTGTTAGATATCCCTTTATATTGTTGGTATTAGATTTCTCTTTTATGTTAAATCTTGCATGTTAATTAGATTTCAAAAATACAAAAAAAAATTGCAAAATTCCTTTAAAAAATATTCATGCTTTATGTGTTCTTAGTTTAGTTCATTTGCATTGTATTGGTTTATGATCTTTACTACTTCCAGTCCTACTTATAATATTCTGGTTAGATGAAGTCATAGACTTATGGGTGCCTTTGATCTCAAGTCTTCTTCTCCTTTCCTTACGGTCATGGATGATAATTTGATTCTTCATGATTCTAATCCTATTATGGAGAAAAAGTCTTCTCACTCATCTCATGATGAGGATGATGCTTTATGAGTCTGTCCTGAACAAGTCCAAAAACTTTCAACTGAACTTGATAAAATGGGTAATTGGCTTATTTAAGAAAACCACAATCAAGCTTCTATTCAAGCTATAGAGGCTCTTAAGAAAGTTCTTCATGGTAGTGATGAAGGTGTTAACCTCTTGCGTGGTATTACTCACCTCGTGCATTCAAATGTTAAACCTTTATCTCAAGAAGCTCAAGATTTAGGGTTGATTCCTCCTATCACTAGTATAGAACCTTCTTCTATTCCTTTACCAAGTGTTCCTACCTATACTCCTTCTTTGGTGACTGTGATAGTTCCCTATGTTCCTATGAGTGTTCCTCCTGTGTCTCTTCCTACATCACAACATTCTTATCATAATGTTCCTTTTACTTATTTGAATCCATTTCCAACTGTAGTTCTAAGTGTTCCTCCAGTTGTGTCTTCCATTCCTGCAGCTTCTTACACTTTACCTAGTGTTTCTAATGTTGCTACTCATCCTATTTCTTCTAATGATTCAACAATCATCAATTTGGCTCAAATTGTGTCATCCTTACAACAACAACTTGCTTCCTTAACTCAAAACAAGTTTAGTGTCCCTACATGTGACATGGGAAGTCCTTTGTCCTGAGCTATTATTTGTACTCCTATTCCTTAGCAAGTTGATATGCCTCACCTTGAGAATTATAATGGAAAAGGAGAACCTGTGCATCATGTTAAAACATTTCAAATCCTTTGTAGTGATTATGCTCATGACCATAAGATTTTAGCCAAACTGTTTGCTAGAACTTTCCATGACAAGGCCTTACAATGGTATTGTTCCTTTCCTCCTTATTCTATTGATTCATTTCCACAACTTGCTAATGCCTTTATTCAACAATTTCAAAACAACATTGGCCCGCAAGTGTCTTTGACTTATTTGTTGCATTTTAAACAAAGTGCTAAGGAAAAAATGACTGAATTTATTGGTAGATTTAAGCATTTACATGCTCAGATTCCCTATCCTATTCTAGATATTGATATTTGACGTATGTTTATTTCAAATTTGCAAAAGGATATTAGAGATAAGATTCTGCTTACTGAATTTACCTCTTTTCAACAACTTTATGCAACACTTCATCATTATCAATTACAAGTGAGTCAATTTGAGAGAAACACTCCAATGGCTCCTATTCCAGTTGATAAAAGTGATGCTACTCCTAATTTGAACAAATTTAAAAAATTCAACAACTATGTCAAGATAAACAAACAAGCGAATGCAATTGCCGATCAAGTTGTTGTTGCATCTCACAATTCCACTTCTGCATCCACTACTTTACGATTAAGTTGTATGTTTACTCCTCTTTCTAAATATTTACATTCTATTATGAATAGGTTGTTAATTGCTAATATGATTACTTTACCTCCTATTTGACCTCTTTTACCTGCTACGATTGCATCTAAATCTTTTGAGACTAAATCTTTTTGTTAATATCATCATCATAATGGTCATGATACTGAGAAGTGTTATTCTTTAAAACATAAGGTTCAAGACTTAATTGATTCTAATGCCTTATTTGTTGATAATCTTGATGGTAGTGGGAATAAATCTATTTCTCCTCCTAATCAAAACCTTCAATTCTATATGAATCCTTTACATGCGCATGATAATAATACCATTTCTCAACCATCTTCTATGGAAATTGTGTATGATTCAAAGATTGATGATCTTAATCACATTGTTAATAAAGTTGAGCATGTTGGTCAATCTGTATCTCCACCTCAACCTCAACGTCAAACTCAAGTTTAATCTCAATCTCAAGAAAAACCTAAGCCTAAATTGAAAGCTCAACCTAAACCTTGACAACAACATAAGAATAAAAGACCTCATGAACTTTTGATTACCTTTGATGATTCTGAGACTATTAAAGCTCTTGATGGTCCCCTTTATATTTATCCTAGGATTTCTTAGAAACCTACTCGTGGTTGTCTTGTTGATCCTACATCCTTAGTCAATGTTATTACTGAAGAAAATATTTTTATGAAAAACATGCAACGTGATTCTTATGATACAATGGATGTGTGGATTCAAAATTGTAATGGTTTTCTTTATCCATCATTTGGTTCTATTAACTTACCGGTTGAACTTTGTGGAAAAATTGTGAACACTACCTTTGTTATTGTGCCTACTTCTGATCAGTTTCAAGTCAAGCTTGGTTTGCCATGGTTAAATGCCATGCATGATGTTTCTTCACCTATCCATAACTATCTTAAATTTTTTCATGATGAAGAAGTAAAGATGGTTAATCATAGTTTATATCAACCTTCTAGGCCTAGAGATTATGCTACTCTTGATTTCTTTTGGCCTTCATTACCTAATTCATGTCCTCAACTTGATAATATTTTCCATTCATATCAAGCCTATAAGCATTGTAAGATTCTTGAATTAAGCATACCTCCTATGGATCTTAATCATGGTCTTTTTCCTACACCTTCCATACCTCCTTTAACTATGGCTTCTAGTTCTGTCAATCAAGTTCCTACTAGTGCTGATAATCTTATTGATCTTCCTAAAGAACCTATGAAGGATCCTGTGATTGTTCCTCCTAGTTCTCAACCTATTTCAAGTAAAGAAAAGTGTAATCGATCTACTAATGAATGTTGTAAGAAGCTTCATGCTCAAGCTAAAGCTCACAATTATACTCTTCAAAGATCTCTACCTTCTTCAGATAAACCTATGCATGATGTGTTAGAAGAAGTTGTTGCTAATAATGATGTTAAGATGCATGATTATAATGATTATATTCGTATCTTAGATCCTATTTTGATTAATCTGGATGAAGAAGATACTCTTGATGATACTGATGATGTTAATGATGAATATGAGACTATTGACATTGACATTGATTTACCTAATAGTCTTTCATCACAATTGAATATTACACCTAGTGTCCAACATTGTGATTCTCAAGAGGATTGGTGTAGGATCACACCTAGGCTCACCTCCATTTTAGAGTTATTTTGGCTTGTACTTGACTCTATCCAAGTCAAGAGGTGTAGTGTGTTTTTTTTAAGACCTTAGAAGGTCATTTTCTATGTAGGCTAAGTGAGTTAGTCACTAGGACTAAGGTCACACAAATAGCCAATGTTAGTTGTTGGTTAATTTTCTTAGTGTTGGAAGCTTAAGGTGAGGTTAGAGTCTTCAATGTGTCTTAGGCACATAAATGATGTTAATGGATGTTATAGAGATTCCATAGGTTCAATAAATGAGTTGGTTCCTCAGAATCTAATAAGGATAGAGGTCCTAAGAAATAGGATCAAGGCATAGAGAAAGATGCCAAATGTTGTTGAAAAGTTGTCATGACAACAAATGTTGCATGCAACTTAGTTATCCTTGGATTCCCTTGAGTTTAGGAGGTGGAGATCAGCCAAAAGGCCCTAAAATGAAGGAAAAGACATCTACTATTAGCCAAGACTTGAATCTAGAGGATAGATATGCTTTGTAATAGTTAGTGATTATTGAATAGATCTATGCAACAATGTTATAGTGCATATCCTGAGATTTTGTGTTGACAGTGCACGAAAATGGACTGAAAGTCTAAATCTAGTGGTATTTTAGTGTTCTATAGACTATTTTAAGACTTTTTCATTCGAAGAGAAAGTTGATTAGTGTAGGTTTGTTGTGTTAAATAAATTGATTTTACTTTAGAGCTTTCACTAGTTTTGTTTTGACCAATCGGTGCTTTCATGGCTCCCCCATGAAATCTAGCCATGGGAAACACCTAAGGGTAGATGGAAATGCTAGGGGAGTCATTAGTGTACATATGTTTAGGATAAGGAGTTATCAAATTTTGGAGAGCTATTTTTACCACTAGGCCCTAGGTGAACAGACAAAGCCCGGTTAGAGGTCTAGGAATGAAAGTTTGAAGAGGTCTAGCAGGGTAGAAAGGTTCAGTATGGCTCCAATATTTTTTCAAGAAGGTGTTCATCATATCTTAACATACTATGAAGATTGGGTTCATACCAATCATTTACATTGAGTACGGAAGCTTCCAAGACCTAAAAGTTGTAGAATCTTTAGTAAGAGCCAAAAGGGTATCCAAATCCCCAATTGGTTTTGCAAGTTGTTTGAAGAATTTTGGAAAGAAAGGACAAAAGACACTGCAAAAGGCTACAAGAATTAGGCCTATTTTAAGGTCTCTAAAAGATGAAACATTGAAGCTAGTAAGGATATGATTCAAGATCCTTCTAAAATTAATCAAATTGGCAAGATTATGAATTTTTTCAAGATGGAGAACACCCCTGCAATGAAGAATGAAGTTTGTGAGGAAGTAGCACTTAGACCTTTCTAAGTGAAGGTGAAGGATTGTAGTATCTCAAATGTGTTAGTCTTCTAAGGTTAAGCACAAAGGATAAGAAATCTTGGAGAAGAGTTAGGATTGGTCTTAGTTAATCACCTAAACCAATCAGGACCTAGAGGAGAATAGGTTCCTAGAAGAGACAAGCTAGGTCTCTTAGTTGCAGTGCAAGAAAACCTTGGGACACTCACATCATATTGGTATTAGAGCTTTATTGGATCAAGCTTGTGGTGGATGTTGTAGCTTACTGAATTAGTGGGATAAAATACACCAATTGGATCAATAAAAGAAAAAACCATGCTGACTAATGTTGAGTTAGCCAAGAAGCTTGAGGAACAAGAAGAAGATAACAAGTTGCTAAGGGAAAGACTAGCTCAAATGGAGCAAATCTTGGGTGAAGTCCAAGGCAAAGTTGATAAGGTCAAAGAAAAAATTGACCAAAAGGAAGAAGCTAAACCAAGGAAGAAGGAATTAGAGTTAGAGGAGGAAGCACCAACATCTGACCCTATTCTTCCTGAAGAGCCATTCTTAAAAGCATTGAAGGCATTAAATGGAAAAGCTTTGGAAGGTGTGCCACTATTTAGTGGACAAATGGATCCAAATTCAGTTGTGGATTTGATTGATAGCATTGAGAACCATTTTGAATGTGATGGTATCTCAGAGGCACAAAAAGATGTGGTGGCCCAGTCTAGACTAACAGGTTCAGCTCTTACTTGGTGGAAGTTTGTGCAAATTGAGAGGGAAAAGGATGGAAAAGGTCCTATAGTGACATGGAAGGGCATGGTATCCAAGGTAAACTAGACCTACCTTCTTGATGACTATGAAGTTCAGCTTCATAGGAGAAGACACAATCTAAGACAAAAATATTTAGATGTCCAAGCATATACCGAGGAGTTTCAAAAGCTATGTTTGAGGTCTAAGGTAGTTGAAGAGGAAATCATCAAGCTTGCAAGGTACTTGAATGGGCTCAAATGGTCTATTCAAGAAGAGATGAGTCTATCAAACTTCAAATCCATTCTCTAATGCTATCAAATGGCCTTGAAGATAGAAGAGAAAAGAAAAAGGAAACAAGAAACCTCCAAAGGAAAAGGTAAAGGCAAGGATAGTAGAAGTCAAAGAGGTGGTTATGGTGGAAGAAGTTCTGAATCAAGAAGTCAAGGAGATATAAAATTCAATGAGCAACAAGAAGGAAGCTCAATTAGAGGTGGTAGAGGAAGAAGCTCTATCTCTAGAGGAAGGAATGATGTGTTGGAATTAGGAGAGATAGGTACTGAGAGGGGAGGGGTGAATCAGTGACCTCAAAACTTAACTTGTAACACCTTTCTAATCTATAACTAAATACTATAATAACTGATCAAAATAACTTGAACATAATTGCATAAATCAATCATCTAGTTAACTTCAGAAAGTAAACAACATGAAATCAATATGACAATCACATAACACAAGTATTTTGGTAATGCATAAACCCTTGGTAGAAGGTAAAAACTATGGTGGGGATGACACCGAAAAATTCTTCACTACTGCAGATAGAAAAGGTTTGCCTATTAAGGCTACAAGTTTTGATCACTTCTGGTGATATTAACCTATTAGGAGTAACATATTAGATCAACTAGATCTACCTAGTTATAGGATTTAACAACACTAAATGAAGTGTGTACTCGGTTAAGAGATTTATACAAAGACTATTAAGTCTACTATGTTAAGAGATTTATACCAAAATCTATCACAATTGTCAGAAAGTAATATGTAAATGTCTGCTAGTTGACAACTCAATTGTCTAAAATAGATCTATAAGTGCTCATCAAAATATCACCTTAACTATTATGATTCTCTGCTATGTTCTACTTGGTAGCCTTGACTAATTCTTGTCAAACTGATATCCTCTGTGTTCTATTCTGCTCGGTAAACTAATTGTCTTGAAGTTAGGCAATGACTTCAAGTAATCCTTGATTTATATATCTCAATTCAACAACCCCATAAAATGGTGTGAACATATACAATTTATAGTGTTCTATTTTTCCGCTTAAGCAAAAATTAGGTTACAAAGAGTAATCATAACCCTAAGATCTACGATGCAAAATAACCTAGATCAACTAATACAAATAAGATAATCATTGCATTTAATGAATATCTTTTTACAATAAATGCTCCTCGATCTTGGTAAACCATTTTATGATTTTTTGTAACCGTCTGCATAGAATAATGTGCCATTTCTGATTACTATGTCATTTTCTGTGATCATTGGTAAAGACTATATAATCTGCTCGGTGTATACTACGATGCTCAGTGTTTACTGACCATTGGTGTCGGTGATGCTGGTGCTCGGTTAACTGTGTGATGCTCGGTGTAAAGTATTTTACTGACTGCTCTATCTTGGTTCTAGTTACCGACTGTCTCAATATAAGTAAGTGACCAACCTGTTTACTATTGTTTGATACTAATGACAACCTTAAATTCTCAATAGAGATTAACAATCTCCCCCTTTGGCATTAGTATCAAAACTTCAAAATGTATATAGACAAAATGTTTCTATATATTCCTTATGCCTCCGCCATATACATATCCACAACAAAAAATTTCTAAGTACAAAAGTACTCCCCCTCAGTGCATGCTCTCGGTAGTATGTAATATACTTAATTGGCATATACATGATTTCCCCCTTTTTGATAATAATGCCAAATACCAAAAAATATAATGTATACTTACATCTTGTCAAAAATGTGTGGATGAGTTTTTTTTACAGACGCCAAGAGGTTTTCCCACTCCTCTTTGAAGTTGGTAAGAGCAATATGCTCAAGACCAACTTGTGCATGCATGTCAAAGATATTATCCAACACCAAAATCTCAGGTGTTGCAACAAGTTGCTCAGCTTTGACAATATGTGTTTCAAAAATATTCAGGTAAGGAATGAGTTCTTTCTGTAACTCTGTAACCTGATCAGTGATGTGCTCGACTTGTTTCCTTAAGTCTACTATTAGCCGCTAGAGTTCCTGAACTCAGTTAATATGCTTTAAGAAAGTAGTTAGCTTGGCGATAGCTGCTTGTGTACTTGATTTTATCTCTGCTTCTAAACTTTTTATCTTTTCACTGACTTCTACAGTGAAAGTGTCTGAAATACAAAGCTTGATTAGTAGTTGACAGATTATCTGGGTAATGGATTTTACCTTGGTAATGACCTCAGATAATTTTACTTTGTTCAGTGCCACTTCTATGCTAATCCTTTTTGCCAATTTATTCTGAATCTTTGATTCTTCCCTTTCTTCTATTCTTTTGTCTGCATCTATATCAGGGGCATTGATTTTGTCAGTGAGTGTGGTAAGTTGATCTATGATGGGAGTATTCTCATCAATGTTTGTTTCCGGTACTATCTGTTGTAGAATATCCCATACATCATTTAACACTTCTTTGCATTTGTGTTCTTGCCTCAACTTCTCTTGTGCCGCTTTCCTTGAACATAACTCCCCATACTGACTTAGTTCCTCGGGGCTTAGGGTTCTCGGGTCACATTCAGTTATAATGATAACTTCATCAATGGTGACCTACCCTTTGGCTTTCTTCTTCTTCTTCTTTGGGGCAAGAGGTGACTTCTTCTCACTTACGACAATAGCTTTTTCTTTACTCCTTGGAGTATCCTTACCAGTTGACACTATATCATCCTTCTTCTGCTCCTTGGTAGATTGAGTGGGAGTCTTGGTTGTAGTGTCAAGTGGGTTCACCTCGATTGACTTGGTTTCTTTAGGTTCCTTTGGTTTTGTAGACCATGCCTCTGGTTTGTTAGGCTCATTTGTATCTATAGGTTTCTTAGGTGCTTGAATCTCAGTTGTATCTTTGGTTGGCTCAGGATGAGAGACATCAAGTTGTACTTGTGAAATGATTTCAACTACCTCTACAAGTACAGGTAGTTCACCTGATAGAGATGTACACACATTGTCAGTGTTTAATGCTTCATCTTTGTAATGTGTAATTATTACATCTTCATCATCCTTATCATTAGGATCACCGTTAGTGATGTCCTTAATGAGTGCATCATCATTAGTTTTCTTTTGCAAGTGGATCTTGACTTGATCCAGTGCATCCTGTGAAATTTTGATTTCTTCCTTTTGTTCGGTGATATCAATTACCTCGGTAACTGATACACCGGTGTCTTCTATTTTCTTTCCTTTACTATCATTAATGAAAATACTTTTACCTTTTGAACTGTGTCTCTTTTTAGACAGTTTTAGGAATGCTTCCTGTTTAGCTTTCTCTTCTGCTTTCAAAATTGATGTCCATAGAGAGTCACATATGAAATCCATATCATCTACATTCTCATCCATGATCTGCATAGCTCTATTCTTGACTAAAAATCTAGGCTGATACCTTGTCATGTATTCACTTACCACAACATAGCTAAAGTGGGTGGCTGCAAGGTGGCTGCACGACTTAGTGATCATTCTCTTTTTCTTTTCTCTGTATCTAGTGCAATAGCCCATCTCTCACTTATTTTGTCATCAAGTTATTTTGGCAATTGACATGAAAATTCCATTGGTACTCTCTTGAATTTAATCATCATTTGAACAATAGCATGTCCAATCTTTGTTTTGTCCTCAATTGACATGTTGTTAAATTTGCCTATGCTTGGATCATTAAGATTTCCATTCTCAATAATATCTTCAATTATTTCTTCTATAGTACTGTCCCTGTTACGAACTAATTTGAATT
The DNA here is from genome assembly GCA_027943335.1 of Chamaecyparis obtusa. Classification (NCBI taxonomy): domain Eukaryota; kingdom Viridiplantae; phylum Streptophyta; class Pinopsida; order Cupressales; family Cupressaceae; genus Chamaecyparis; species Chamaecyparis obtusa. Next base: position 537,870 of record BSBK01004634.1, on the reverse strand, counting down.
GATCAGGATCATTTTTAGTTTCAGTATCCTCTAGATCTTCCTTATTTCTTATATATTTCCTCTTTTTCTTCGGTGTCTCAGCTACATTCTTGTTCTTTCTCTTGATGTATTTCTTCATCGGTGTAGCTGCCCTTCTTTTTGCAACTTTTATAGCTTCTTCTTGTTCAGTGGATTGTACAGTAGTTGATGAATGGGTCTTCATCCTTTCAGGTTCTTGTGGCTGTATATCTTGTTCATCATTGGTGGGTAGGTGAATTTCTTCTTCATCATTGGTGGGAGGAGCTGGTGTGTGATCCTTTTCTTTATTTGACTTGGTCTCCTCATTGTCATAGGGCTTGTCAGCCAACTATAAATGACCTTTGGTTGCTTCATCAACCGGTGACTCCTTAGGTGAGTTCGATGTAGTTCCATATCTTGCTGAGAGTCCTTTTTCATTTTCTTTGCCCTTCTTGACATTTTACTGATCTTAATGTCTGTTGTGATTCTGGACTTAGCTTCCTCATATACTCCAAACCTACTGGTAGTGATGTCAATCGGTAATGCCAGCAATGCATTGATAGATTTTAAAGAGAAATCATGATTCATTTCATAACCCATTGGTGCTAGCCATTTTGTTCTCAGTTCTACTGCCTTTATCATTGAATGGTTTGTGCTTACCACAAAGCATATGTCATCTTCAAATTTTCTCACTAATTCCTTTGGAATTCTACACCTTTGTTTCATCTTTGATTGAAATTCCTTGAAATATGCATTGAACTCCTTTTTCAGATTGTCTCCTAGACTTGTCATCATTTCACCAATTTGAGCAGTTATTGGTTTGTCCATTTGCTAGTTCACTTTATCGATACCTGGTACATATTTTTGTAGAAAGAGAAATGTACATATAATTAGTGATCCATAATTACATGTATTGGACTTCTTTTCCTTGATTGTCTTCATATTGTCATGTAGTTGGTGTAGTAGCAGTTCTGCAAGATCAACCTGGTGATCTTTCTTCACAATTTTGTAAGCCATGTCCACAGTGCTGCAGGGTACACTATTGGGTCTGCTGGATTGAAATATCTTGTACCTGATGACATGAGCTATGAATTTTACCACTGGATCTTTGATAGTTGAAATCTTCAGTGCCATACTGTCCCATTGAGCTCTAGTGTTCTTTTCTACGTCAGGATGAGACAAACTTTGAAAGGATTTGGCTTTGTCGATTGTAGGGTACCCAGTTACCCTACTGATAATCTTCTTTGTGACCTCAATAGGTTTATCTAGCTAAAATTTACCATCATGAAATCTGCTCAGCATAATTCTTATCCAGTCATTATGAAATGATTGTGGGAAGTATGTAAAACACCGTAACCCTGATTCTTCAATCTTTTTATACTCAGGTTTAATCTTTCCATTCGGTCCATAGATTTGCTGAAAAGTAGCAATAGTCTCAAAATCACATACTTCACCGATCTTGTAGTGAATGTAGGACCTAACATCTTCTGTCAATAAAACCTTATCCAGAATACTAGAAAATGCACGCATATCATCTGTTTGTGCTGCAACCTTGGGATGAGGTTTGAATTTCTCCTTGGTGAAATGTGCCCTAACAATAAGTTCTACTTCCTCCTAAATGTTATGTGATTTTCTTTCCATCGATGTCGATGCCATAAATTGTTTCTAGGGTTTCGACAAATAATAGATAACTAGTTTTCAATAGGCAGATGGACTTACTCGTTATCGTCGAAGAATTGTCATCAGTTTGATCTATAGTAGCTTTCAATCTGTTCTAAAAATCTTTAGCTCAAACTCTTCTCTATAAAATCTCCTTTCTTTGAAATCGCAATGTAACAATGAACTCTGTTTCCGCGTATTTATAGGTTTTTCGATATTCCCACTCAAAATTTGATGCATTAAATGCGTGACCTAACTGTTGGTATGAAACGACTGTCAGCTCGTTAATGTCTATGATTTCTTTTGCTCGGTTAACATAAAATTTCCTCATCGATTTTCTTTGTTGTCGGTTAACCTTGTATAGTGATTACCAATGGGTAACCAACTCACTTTTCTTCTTTTACCGACTATATGACATTTGTAAACTTATAACATGTAAACCATAGTGCATCTTTATTCATACAGATTTGGTATTTGTACATCATATATAAGGAACTGTATGAAAAATGTGATCATTTAAAATTTCAGTTCCATACATACCTTTGTCATCTTAAGTGGAGGTACCGATGTCAACCAATCTAGTGGATGAGGTTTCACCGACAACGTTACTTGACTCAACATTCTCATTAGATGCCTTCTTCCACATTGTGTTCCTTAACTTCATAATATCTACAATGTTATATCCACTCTCAAATATGTGGTTTTCATTTGGTGCTCGGTCTCTGCAGTTCTTGCTTACATGACCGACCTTGTGACAGTGCAAACATGCCATTCCTGCATTTGTCCAATTTCTTGATTGTCCAATCTGACTCTTTTTGTAATAGCTTGCTGTAGTATGTCCATATCAACCACATGTAGTACAACTAGTCCATGTATTATAATCCCAAACATATGAGTTACCTTGTCTCTTCAGTTGATATGGCTTTCATTGTAGTTTCTCTTTAGTTGTCTAGACTTGTTTCATTTTCGCCTTCCACTCCCTTGCAGTGTGTCCATGCTTATTACAAGTATAGCATACTTTCTCCTTAGTGGTATTATTAGCAATGTCATTCTTCTTAGCTCTGCATTCATAAGTTGGATGTCCAAACTTACCACAGTAATAGCAATATCCATTGAATTTAGGAATAACAGGAGGTTTACCTTATGCTTTTCTTCTGCACACATTAGATGTATGTCCTGGTACAGTGATAGCATGTCAACACTTTAGGTTTTTGACTTTGAGTGTTGTTGACTTCTTTAGCTTGTTGTGATGATTCTCCTTCATCAGTGTAGCCTATACCAGCTTTTCTTTTGAATCTCCTCTGATTAGTTAGAAAAACATCAATCTTTTTAGAACTGTCCTCAGCTATCTTCATCATTTCATTGTGTTGCTTTTCTGTCTTTATTTCATTTCTCAATTTTTCATTTTCTTCTCTGAGTATTGCAACATCTTCAAGTCTTCTTGATAATTCTCCATTTACTCGGTTCATTTCTTGATTAACTATCATCATCTGATTTGATACATGGAAGTGACGATCAGTGAGCCTCTGTATTTCACTTTCTTTTTCTTGAAGTTGTTCTGTCATCAGTCTTCGATCTTTAATAGCCAGATTCTGATCTTGTTAAGCTTGTCTACCATTGTTCATGATTTCTACCATTCTCACCATTTGAGATTCATGACCGATTTGAAGTGCTTTCACTTTCTCAGATAGATGATGATTCTTTTCAGATAACTCAGAGATTATGCTTTCAGATCCATCAGAGATGCTTCCAGAGCTTGATCCAATATGATCAATTATGTCATCAATAGGTTCTTCATGATAACTGACTTTATTCAGCTGAATTGAAAGATTCTTCCTTTCAACTAGTAATTTCTTCAGTTCTTCCTTGGCTTGTTTATATTGTTCCACAAACATCTGCATTTGTATCTTCTGATTCTCAATAGTCTTGTCAAGCTTGTATCTCTCCATGACTTAGATCTTTTCCCTTCAGTGGTTAAATTATTCAACAAGAGAACTATGATTTGATACCAATTGTTAGAATTAGAAGAGATAGGTATTGAGAGGAGAGGGGTGAATCAGTGACCTCAAAACTTAACTTGTAACACCTTTCTAATCTATAACTGAATACTGTAATAACCGATCAAAATAACTTGAACATAATTGCATAAATCAATCATCTAGTTAACTTTAGAAAGTAAACAACATGAAATCAATATGACAATCACATAACACAAGTATTTTGGTAATGCATAAACCCTTTTTAGAAGGTAAAAACTACGGTGGGGATGACACCCACAAATTCTTCACTACTACAGATAGAAAAGGTTTGCCTATTAAGGCTACAATTTTTGATCACTTCTGGTGATCTTACCCTGTTAGGAGTAACATATTAGATCATCTAGATCTACCTAGTTATAGGATTTAACAACACTAAATGAAGTGTGTACTCGGTTAAGAGATTTATACAAAGACTGTTAAGTCTACTCTGTTAAGAGATTTATACCAAACTCTATCACAATTGTCAGAAAGTAATAGGTAAATGTTTTCTAGTTGACAAATCAATTGTCTAAAATAGATCTATAAGTGCTCATCAAAATATCACCTTAACTATGATGATTCTCTGCTCTATTCTGCTTGGTAGCCTTGACTAATTCTACTCAAATTGATATCCTTTGTGTTCTGTTCTACTCGGTAAACTGATTGTCTTGAAGTTAGGCAATGACTTCAAGTACTCCTTGATTTATATACCTCAATTCAACAACCCCATAAAATGGTGTGAACACATACAATATATAGTGTTCTATTTTGCCGCTTAAGCAAAAATTAGGTTACAAAGAGTAATCATAACCCTAAGATCTACGGTGCAAAATAACCTAGATCAACTAATACAAATAAGATAATCATTGCATTTAATGAATATATTTTTACAATAAATGCTCCTCAATCTTGGTAAACCATTTTATGATCTATTGTAAGCATCTGCATAGAATAATGTGCCATTTTTTATTACTATGCCATTTTTTGTGATCATCAGTAAACACTGTATAATCTGCTCGATGTATACTGCGATGCTCGATGTTTACTGATCATCGGTGTCGGTGATGCTGGTGCTCGGTTAACTGTGTGATGCTTGGTGTAAAGTATTTTATTGACTTCTCTATCTTGGTTCTAGTTACCGACTGTCTCAATATAAGTAATTAACTGACCTGTTTACTATCCTTTGATACTAATGACAACCTTAAATACTTAATAGAGATTAACATGGTGGACAAGGAGGAAGAGGCAACTACTTTACCAATATGAAGTGCTACCATTGCAATCAAATGGGGCACCCTACCTATAGATGCCCAAAGAAATGTAGTTCACCACAAGGAGGTGACAAGAGAGCTAACCTAGTCCAAGATGAGTCTAATGAAACAAAGAAGCATGCTGAAGTACCATTGAATTCGGAGGATGGAGAAAATCTTATGATGAGGAGAAATTTGATCAAGGAGTAGGTGAAGGAAGAGCCAAGCCAAAGGAGGTCTTTGTTTAGGATGAAGTGCAAGATGATGGGGAAAGTATGTAGGGTCATCATTGATTCAAGATCTACTGACAACATTGTGTCAGAGGAAGTAGTTAGCAAGCTAAAGTTGACAAGGATACCTCACACCAATCCTTACAAGGTCACTTGGCTCAATAAAGGCCAACATGTGTTAGTGAATGAACATGCATGGGTGGAGTTATCCATTGGAAGGTATAAAGAAATTTTTTTATATGATGTGTTGCCTATGGATGCATGCCATTTTCTCCTAGGTAGACCATGGAAATTTGATTGCCAAGCCATACATGATGGAGGAAAGAATTCTTATTATTTCAAGAAGGACAATGTAACCTTCAAAATATAGTCATTGTTGGAAGATGATGAGGTAAAGACAATAGGTCCAAATGTACTTATGGTGGGTGAAAAAGAGTTCTTGCAAACCATGGAAGAGAGTGAAGGTGTAGGATTTTCATTGGTGCTAAGACCAAAGGAGTTAGATGATGACAAAGTTGCTAAGAAGATAGAGTTACCAAAGGAAATTGAAAGTATGTTTCAGAACTACCAAGGTATAGTGAGTGATGGAAAACCATCAGACTTACCCCTTAAAAGAGCCATAAGTCATAGCATAGACCTTATCCCAGGAGCTACCCTACCTAACAAAGAAGCCTACAAGATGACCTCTCAAAAAAATGAGGAAATAACAAGACAAATACAAGAACTCCTAGACCAAGGCCTAATTAGAAAGAGCATTAGTCCATGTGCCATACCCACTATACTTGCACCTAAGAAAGGAGGAACTTGGAGGCTTTGTGTTAAAAAGTAAAGACCACCAAGATAACTGAGAGGGGGGGGGGGTGAATCAGTTATTTGATAATTAAACCATTTATCAACTTAAATCTCAACTTCAACAGCTTTAAACCATATAATCAATGCAGTAACCAACCATAGAAAGATAATCATACACAATGACACAATAACACAAGATATGTTAACTAGGGAACCTCTTGATCAAAGAGTAAACCCCAGTGGGAATGATGCCCAAAAAATGATGCACTAATATGAAAGTTCCTTGTGAAAGGATGGACCTTGTTAGGAGTCTTATGAAATACATTCAATACATATGAATCTCTGTCAGGAGATTTTGAATCCCTGTTAAAAGATTCTAACCCTGTTAGGAGTTGTGGAAGACAAAAGGACCCACTGCCCAAACAGCTTCAAGGCAAGATCTCTGAACTCACTGTCCAACAGATCTAAGGATTATTCAATAGAATAATATATAATATGTTACCTCCTTCACACTATGCTAAAACCACACTCTCTGCTACACAAGATCACAAATCTAGATCTCTGTACTTCACAAGTCTTCCTTCATCACTGAATTAGCTCTTTTCTTCACTTCATGCATACATCCGCATCACAACTTTCACAATTTCATATCAAAACTATTGAAATCCCTCTATTACAACAAGGAAAACATTCTTTCCTTTATAGAACACTCAAATGAGTCGGCATGCAAATACAAAATAATAATTTCAACACGCTACATCAAAATTACATAAAAACTGTCAGCTTCTAGATACAATAACTCTCCAATCGTGTGACCTCAAAGTTTTTGCTATGAAAAATGTCACCACCAATGAGTCTCAAACTTCCCTTTAATTGCACAGAATCAGATTCCATCCCGGTTAGGAGATATCCTCTGATTACCAAAAATTGCCACTCAGGAATACTGCCAAAATACTGCTTTCACCAAAATGCTTATAACTTTCATGAATAAATGAATTTCCTTTTGTGCTCTTAACCATAGGCTAATAAAAAACCAAAGAACATACCATCAATTACACATAACTCAATCTACAATATAACATGTGCACAAAACAAAATTGTGCCTGCTTCTCTACTAAACTCCAGAATAACGCTGTGTTGACATCAATGACAATCATAGTCATGAATGCAACAACCACTACTACATAATGACTTCCAAAGGATTCATCATTCATTACTAATAATCTCCCCCATTGGCATTGATGGCAACATAGATGAAAAACATCCAATGTTCCAAAAATCCAATCACTGTTGCTCAACTGCTTTGCTGCTCTTCATCAATCAAATCTTGCTTCGTTATCCTATTCAGTCTCTTCAACAAATGTAGTTCCTCAATATTTTTCATGATTCTCTCCCCCATTGACATCAATGATAGAAATTCCATCACTATGTCAAACAATAGCTCAATGTCAAAAGACACTGTTAAAAAAAATATTCACTAGAGTCCTTAATGACTCAGCTCAAATACACATACTCCCCCATAGAGGAAGTACCAACATCCAATCCAGAAAATAGATAGGGCCATAAACCACTGGACGGATGCAACCAACTACATCATTACTCAAAAGTAGGTTGGGGCATAACCCCAAGAATACCTCTCAGATACTCAAATGTATCCTTAAGCAAAGGCTTAGTAAATATATCTACTATCTGCTCCTTTGTGCTTATGTACTCTAGTCTGACTTCTTTATCTGCAACTTTCTATCTTACAACATGATACTTGATCTCTATATGCTTTGTCTTAGAATGTAAAACAATATTCTTAGACATACTAATTATACTTGTATTATCACAATGTATGATAATAGGCTCATCAAACTTTTCCAATGTCCATCAACATCTGCTTCATCCAAATTATCTGATTGCAATTGTTTGCTGTTGCTACATATTCTTCTTCTGCTGTACTCTGTGAGATATAATTTTGCTTTTTGCTCAACCAAGAAACTAATCTTCTTCCAAGAAAAAAGGTTCCACCATTGGTGCTTTTCTTATCATGAATGCTACCTCCCCAATCAACATCAGTATATGCACATAGGGTAAAATCATCAGAAGTTTCATACCAAAATCCATAGTCCATTGTGCCTTTAACATATCTCAATATCCTCTTTACTGCTGTATAGTGTGACTCTCTAGGTTCATCTTGAAATCTTGCTACCATTCCAACTGAATGTTGTATATCTGGTCTAGTGTGTGTCAAGTACTGCAATCCACCAATCATAGATCTATATTTCTTTTGCTCAACTGCTAGTGTTTCATCTTTACTAGATAGTTTATGTCCTGTAACCATAGGTGTTCCAACTGGTTTACAATTCTCCATACCAAATCTTTTCAACAAATCATTCAAGTACTTTGTTCGACTTACAAAGATACCATCTTTGTTTTGTGTTATCTATAATCCCAAAAAGTATTTCATTTCTCCAATCATACTCATTTCAAATTCTATCTTCATTTCATCCACAAATTTGTCACTAGCTTCATCTTATCCTCCAAAAATAATGTCATCAACAAAAATAACCAAAACTAACAATCCATTCTCAATTTTTTTTGTGTATAAGTTACTATCAGCTGTTCCTTTTGTAAATCCCAATTTTAACAAATACTTATCGAATCTAGCATACCAAGTTCTAGGTGCTTTCTTTAGTACATACAATGCTTTCTTTAGTTTACATACCATGTCTCCTTCTTGAGTCAAAGGAAAACCTTCAGGCTGCTCATTCTAGACTTCTTCTTCTAATTCACCATTCAAAAATGCTGACTTCACATCCATCTGATACACTTTGAATTTCTTAAATGCTGCATAAGCCAAAAATATTCTTACTACTTCAAGTCTTGCCACAGGGGCAAAAGTCTCTTCATAGTCAATTCCTTCTTGCTGTGAGTATCCCTTACATACCAATATTGCTTTATTTCTAATTACTTCTCCTTTTTCATTCATCTTGTTCCTGAATACCCATTTAGTTCCAATCACATTTTTGTCTTTAGGTCTAGAGACCAATTCCCATGTCTCGTTCTTTTCAATCTGATCCAATTCTTCTTTCATAGCTTTAATCCAATGTTCATCTTCACAAGCGTCATTAGTAGACTTATGTTCAATTTGAGAAATCAAACATAAATGTACCTTCTTTCTAGTCATAACTCCTCTGTCCAAACTTCCAATAACTTGTTCAATAGGATGATGTCTTGATATATACCTGTTAGGTGTCATAGTCACTAATCTTTCTTCAATTGTAGATTCTTCTCTATTTTCTTCAACATGAATTTCATTCAACAATTCACTGCCAGTCTCAAAAAATTGTTCAATAGTTTCAATGTTAGGCTGAGGGTTAGTTCCTTCATCAGATTCATAATCAAGCATTCTTTCCTGAATTTTAAACTTCTCATCAACTTTTACATTTTCACTTTCAACAATAGTCTTAGTTCTCTTATTGTAACATCTATATGCTTTTCTTTTCAAAGAATATCCAAGAAAAATTCCTTCATCACTTCTAGGATCAAACTTTCCTATATCATCATCTCTCTTAATATAACATTTTCTTCCAAAAATTCTAAAATACTTAACTGAGGGTGCATGTCCAAACCACAATTCATAAGGTGTCTTGTTTGCGTCTGCTCTGATTTGTACTCTATTCATTGTATATACTACTGTATTCACTGCTTCTCTCCAAAATGTCTTTGCCAAATCACCTTCAAACAACATAGCTCTAGCTGCTTCAGTCACTGATCTATTCCTTCTTTCTGCAATACCATTTTGTTCAGGTGTTCTAGGGGCTGATAACTATCTCTTAATACCATTTACTTCACAAAAAGTGTTAAACTCTTTAGATGTAAATTCTCCACCTCTATCAAATCTCAAACATTTAATTGTCATTCTTGATTCATTCTCAACTTTATTCTTCATGACCTTAAACTTATCAAATACTTCAAATTTTTCTTTCAAAAATGCAATCCACATCATTCTTGTAAAATCATCAACAAGAATCATAAAATACCTTTCTCCATAGAATCCTCTAGTCCTAGTAGGACCACTCAAGTCTGTATGAACAATCTCCAACTTTTTAGTAGATGTGAACTTCTTGCTAGGAAATGAACTCCTTTTTTTCTTAGCCATCACACATTCCTTGCAAATCATGTTAGTAGGCTTCATAATCTTAGGTAAATCTCTTACTGCAAGTGTAGAACTTACTTTCACAATATTATAAAAGTTTATATGACAGAACCTTCTATGCCATAACCAACTGTCATCAATCTTAGTCATCAAACATGTCATTGTTGGAAATATAAATGGAGTAACTAAGAGGGGGGGGGGGGGGTGAATCAGTTAACCACAAAAATATTACCACAGATCCCTTAGATGTCTTAATAATTTATTTGCTGCTGTTACTCGGTAGACATACAGAGAAATGCTGAAACTTGGTTATTGCAGTGAGTATTAATTATAACTGTTCTTAAGAATTCATCAATGATTAACATACATGCATAAAGAAAGTAAGATGAACACAAGAGACATCATATTTAATGTGGAAACCCAATATGGGAAAAACCACCAATGTAACTAGTTACTATTTTTCACTCTTCTAAAGTGATCCCTGTTAGGAGCCAACCCGGTTAAAGGTTACAAAACACACTGTTAGGTGTGACCCTGTTAGAGGATTTAATCACCTTGTTAAGGAGTGGCCTTGTAAGAGGTCTTTGAAACAATTCAATAGAACTGTCACCTTGTTAGAGGATTTACAAAATAGCTGTTAAACCAACTCGGTTAAGAGATTTTGAAATCACTACTGCAATGGTAAGAAAGTAACAATGAAGTGACCTAAATAATGATGCAACTAAATTGCTGATTACAAATCTCTATTCTGCTTCACTAGATCCTTCCTGATCAAATATATCTTTGTTGCTCCTCAAGGATATCTAACCATCCTTCAAAATTCTCACACACCTTCCTTCAAAATGATTTGCATGTTCACTCTTTCACACTCACAACTTGACCTTCTATATATACCATTCAGTTTGTCAAGTTGGCACTAATAACCATTACAAACATTAACACTTATTACAACAGTCGGCTAGAATAAAAAAACTTTATTCCTCAAATTAACAAAATCCTTTACTGGGCCGACCTTGCTCGGTAAACACTAATCCTAAAAAGATTTCCTTCGGTGACCGAGAGAACTCAGTAAACACTATGAATTTTGCAACATCCTTTGGAGACCAAGTGAACTCAGCAAGCACTAACTTTTCTTCGTTAACCGAGGAAGCTCGGTTAACACTATTTTCTGCCAAACTTGCCTTTGACGCCTGAATGATCTCGGTAGACACTAAAAACCACCTGCTGACCGACTGAGCTCGATAAACACTGGGAACTACTTTCCTGACCGACTAAGCATGATAATTGATATGACATTTGTGTGACATCAAAGACAACACACAATTAATCCAACAATCTCCTTCAGACAATTGTATCTAACAATCTCCCACTTTGGCATTGATGGCAAAACAACATGTCATAGCATAATGAAATTTCACAAAAACATAGAGTAAGGAACATATCCTTAGCTTCATTCTAATTTTGATCCATGAGAACTCCCTCTGTTAGAAAACTTCTCTTTCAGACTGAAAACTCTCCAAGAAAACTCTCCCTCTTAGAAATCTAAGAAAACTCTTGAAATATGACAGCAAACTCTCCCTCTTTGACAAAACATGCCAAAGACAACACATACTAGGTGAATAGCAATGTACCTTGAGTATTGATTCATATGCAATGATTCCTTGACTAAGCTACATCAACTGACTGATCTTCAATATGCTTTGGTTGATGCATCACTAAAACTTTGTTTAGTGAACCTTAGATAGGGGAATGACCCCTAACTTACCTCTTAGATACAAGAATGCATCCTTAGGTAGTGGCTTGGTGAATATATCTACAATTTGTTCCTTTGTATGAACATATTCCAATTTGATTTCCTTGTCCTACACCAATTCTCTAACAAAGTGATATTTTATAGCAATGTGCTTGGTTTTGGAATGCATTACTGGATTCTTTGAAATATTTATTGCACTAGTATTATCACAAAACATAACAACTAGTTTTTTGATCTCAACCTTCATGCCTTCCAATAACCATTTAAACCAAACAATATTAGAGCAGCATACTACTTCAGCAACATATTCTTCTTCTGCTATGGATTGGGATTTGCAATTTTTCTTTTAACTGGTCCAAGATACCAACCTCTTGCCAAGAAAGAATGCTCCACCACTTGTACTCTTTTTGTCATCAATGTTTCCTGCCCAATCAGCATCAGTAAACACTTTTTAGTCCAGATTGCCTCCAAATTGATACCATAAGCCATAATCTTCAGTTCCTTTCAAGTATCTCAAGATTCTTTTGATTGCCATCATATGATTTTCTCTGGGTTTTGCTGAGAATCTTGCTACTATACCAACTGCTAAGGCAATATCAGGCCTTGTATGAACTACATACTGTAATTTTCCAATCATTGATCTATATAAGGTCTGATCTACCTCTTTTGAATCATCATCTTTGGTAAGCTTCATTCCAGTACACATGGGGGTACCAACTAGTTTTTCATCTTCCACACCAAACTTTTTAAGTATTTCCTTGATGTATTTAGACTGAGTAATGTAGATACCGTTCTTGCTCTGCTGAATTTGAAGACCAACAAAGAACTTTATTTGACCAAACATAGACATTTCAAATTCTTTGTTCATTTTCTCTAAAAATTCTTTGTACTGATCATCATTCTCTGTAAACACAGTATCATCCACAAATATTTCTGCCAAAACAATTTTGTTATCTGGTCCTTCTCTGATGTACAAACTACTATTATCGTTAGCTCTTATGAAACCAATCTGAATAAGATAGTTATATAATCTTTCATACCATGCTCTAGGGGCTTGTTTCAGACCATGCAATGTTTTGTGTAACTTGCAGACCATATTCCTTTTGTCTAGATCAACAAAACCTTCAAGTTGCTCAATGTAGACTTCATCAAGAATACCATTGAGAAATGCAGATTTTACATCCATCTGATATACCTTAAATCCTTTATGTGCTACATATGCAAGTAGAGTTCTTATACCTTCTAATCTTGCAATAGGAGCAAAAGTATCTCCATAATCTATTCCTTCTTCTTGAGAATACCCTTTACATACCAATCTAGCTTTGTTTCTTGATACTTGACCATCTCCATTCAACTTATTCCTGAATACCCATTTTGTTCCAATTACATTTTTATCTTTAGGCCTAGGTACAAGAGTCCATGTTTTTGTTCTTCTCTATTTGTTCTATTTCTTCATTCATAGCCTTAATCCAACTTTCATTTTCCAATGCATCTTGGACATTTTTAGGTTCAAAATCAGCAAGTAAACATGTACCTTTTAGTTTACTTCTTGTCATAGTACCTTCTGATTTGTTTCCAATAATCTGATCTAGTGTATGATGTCTCCTGACATACTTGGCCAATACATGTTCCTTGCCTCTTGAATGAGTTACATTGTCATCTTCTTGAATTTCATCTTCAAGTTCTGGTTGCTTGGGCTAGGTAGATATTTGCTCGGTAGGTTTAGACTGAGACTCAAGTCCTTGTGACTCGGTTTGAACTTCTTCTTGTGACTCAGTTTGATCTTCTTCTTGCAACTCAGTTACTGTATTGGGCTCAGTAGATGCAGTCTCATTATTTACAGATGTGTCTGGTAATGTATCAGGTTCAATGTAAACAAATCTACTGTAATTCTCTGGTTCCTTTTTGCTTTCTTCTTCCATCTTTTCTGCAAACTCATCAACTTTCACATGTGCACTTTCTATGATTTTGCGAGTAGACAAATTCATGCATCTATATGCCTTACTCTTGCAAGAATATCCCAAGAATATTCCTTCATCACTTTTCACATTGAATTTACCTTTTCTAGATTCTTTTAAGATGTAACATTTACTACCAAATACTTTTAGGTAACTTACATTGGGTTTTTAGCCATACCATAACTCATAAGGAGTTTTGAATGTGTCTTTCTTCAAATGTACTTGGTTTAAGGTATGAACTGTAGTGCTGATAGCTTCCTTCCAGTATTTCATAGCAATGTTCTTTTCAATCATTAGAGTCCTTGTACAATCCATGATAGATCTGTTCTGCCTTTCAGCTATTCCATTCTACTCAGGAGTTCTTGGGGTTGATACCTGTCTTTTGATTCCTCTTTCAATGCAAAAATTATTGAATTCATGGGAGATGAATTCACCACCTTTGTCTGATCTCAAGCACTTCATTCTTTTCCCTATTTCCTTTTATACTCTTGCCAAATATCATTTGAACTTCTCAAATGCTTCTGATTTTTCTTTTAGATACATAACAGTCATCATTCTAGAGTAGTCATCAACAAATAGAATAAATTATTTTTCTCCAGTATAGCTTTCAATTCCAATAGGTCTACATAAATAATTATGCACAATTTCCAAAATATCTTCAGACTGATAGTTTTTACTTTTAAAGCTAGTCTTTCCCATTTTACTAATCTGACAATTCTTGCATAGACCAACATCAGGTTTCTTCAAAGTAGGAATGCCTCTTACTTTCTTGAATTTGCTTATTTTCACCATGTTATCAAAATTTACATGACATAACCTTTTGTGCCATAACCAACTTTCTTCGATTTGAGCAATAAAACATGATCATTCACCAAGATCAAGATAAAACAAGTTGCCTTTGGTTTGTTTGCCTGATCCAATCACTTTTCCCTTGTCATCTAGTAGTCTTGCTTTGCCATGCATGAATTAAACCTTGAATCCAATGTTGATTAGCTGTGCTACACTTAAAAGATTATGCTTTAGTCCTTCAACCCAATATGCATTATCACATATAAGTTCTTTGGTTAATGAGATTCATCCTCTTCCTTTTATGCAACAAGGTTCATTGTTTCCAAACCTTACACTACCACCATCATAGTCTTCAAAGTGTTCAAACTTTGTTTTATCACCAGTCATATGATGTGAGCATCCACTGTCTATGATCCATGTATCATTTTTGCTTACATGAGAGATAAGTTCCATCTTATTTTCATCATCATTAGATTCATCTTTTATGACAATGTAGACAATTTCTTCTTCACTATCATTAGAATCCATAGCCATAAAACATGTTTTCTTACCTTTATACTTGAATGATTTGAAATTCTTCTTGCCATCGTACTTGTGACCTTTCTTTTCATCCTTGCTTTGCTGGTTTGGGCACCTAGCTACAATATGACCAATTTCTTCACATGAAAAACTTACTAAGGGAGCTTTACCTTTGTATTTACCTCTGCCTCTAGAATATTTCTTTGCAAGTAATGCTTCAATAACTTCAAGATCACTATCAGAACTTTCCTCTGATTCTTCTTCACTCTCTGATTCAATGTCCTTTATTTTCTTGCCCTTCTTAAGTGAAAGTTTAGCCTCAAATGCTGATTCAATATTTTTTGAAGTTGGAACATAGTTGTCATAGTTATCCAACTCAAAGGCTATCAATCTTCCTACTAAGGCATCCAAAGTTATATTGTGATTCGTTTCACATCTTCTTTCTTGAATAGAAAATACTCTTATTGCATAGATAGGGAGTAATGTTTTGAGAACCTTACTTATAACAGTTTCATCATCAATTGTTCCTCCAGAAGCTCTGATTGCACTAACACTTGCCTTGATTCTTTCAACATATTTTGCAATGTTTTCATCTTCTTTCATTTTCATCTGATCAAACTGTCCTCTCAGGCTTTCTGCTTTGGCTCTTTTCACATTGTCATCACCACCATAAATTTTCTTTAGATTGATCCACATTGTATAAGTAGTTGTGCAGTCTTTGATCTCATCAAATTATTCATAGCTAAGAGCTAATGCAATGTCTATCATCATGGTGTTATGGTTCTTTTTCTCTGCAATGTCTTCAAAAGTTAATGTGCCAGTAGGAGTTGTATATTCTTGGTCAAGATATTTGCATCTTGAATCACCAATGGAAGCCAAATGAAGTCTCATGAGACCTTGCCATGCTGAAAAGTTATCTTTTTTAAGGCTTGGAATTTCTCGCTTGTAAGACATCCTGATCTTTAGCTTAGGTCCTTGAAACCCTTCCTGAAAGCACCAAAAGCTCTGATACCAATTGTTGGAAATATAGATGGAGTAACTGAGAGAGGGGGGGGGGGGGGTGAATCAGTTAACCACAAAAATATTACCGTAGATCCCTTAGATGTCTTAATAATTTATTTTCTACTATTACTTGGTAGACATACAATGAAATGCTAAAACTTGGTTATTACAGTGAGTATTAATTATAACTGTTCTTATGCATTCATCAGTGATTAACATACATGCATAAAGAAAGTAACATGAACACAAGAGACACCAGATTTAATGTGGAAACCCAATATGGGAAAAATCACCAATGTAACTAGTTACTATTTTTCACTCTTCTGAAGTGAGCCCTGTTAGGAGACAACCTGGTTAAAGGTTACAAAACACACTGTTAGGTGTGACCCTGTTAAAGGATTTAATCACCTTGTTAAGGAGTGGCCTTGTAAGAGGTCTTTGAAACAATTCAATAGCATTGTCACCTTGTTAGAGGATTTACAAAATGGCTGTTAAACCAACTCAGTTAAGAGATTTTGAAATCACTACTACAATGGTAAGAAAGTAACAATGAAGTGACCTGAATAATGATGCAACTAAATTGCTGATTAAAAATCTCTGTTCTACTTCACTAGATCCTTCCTGATCAAATATATCTTTGCTGCTCCTCAAGGATATCTAACCATGCTTCAAAATTTGCACACACCTTCCTTCAAAATGATTTGCATGTTCTCTCTTTCACACTCACAACTTGACCTTCTATATATACCATTCATTTTGTCAAGTCGGCACTAATAACCATTACAAACATTAACACTTATTACAATAGTCAGCTTGAATAAAAAAACTTTATTCCTCAAATTAACAAAATCCTTTATTGGGCCGACCTTGCTCAGTAAACACTAATCCTGAAAAGATTTCCTTCGGTGACTGAGAGAACTCGATAAACACTGTGAATTCTGCAACATCCTTTGGAGACTGAGTGAACTTGGTAAGCACTAACTTTTCTTCATTAACTGAGGAAGCTCGGTTAACACTATTTTCTTCCAAACTTGCCTTTGACACCTGAATGATCTCAGTAGACACTAAAAACCGCATGCTGACTGACTGATCTCGGTAAACACTGGGAACTGCTTTCCTGACTGACTGAGCATGATAATTGATATGAAATTTGTGTGACATCAAAGAAAACACACTATTAATCCAACAATCTCCTTCAGATAATTGTATCCAACAGTCATCTCAGTAGGGTTCAACTTAAATACATTACCTCTGGTTCTAGATCCCATTCCAATTAGATTTCCATCTTTATCCTTTATTGCACAAGTTTTCTCAGTAAACCAAAATTGATATCCCTTATCCACTAACTATCCAACACTCAAAAGATTATGTTTCAATCCATCAGCAAAGTAAACATCATTAGTATTAGTCTTTCCATCGAGAGTAATAGATCCTATACCTTTAATCAAACAAGGTGCATTGTTATCAACTCTAACAACTCCTCCATCATAATTGTTAAACTTTATGAAATTTCCTTTATCACCAGTCATATGATGTGAATAACCACTATCTATAATCCAATCAACTTTCTTTTCAACTTGGGAAACTAAGGCTTTCTCTTCCTTAACATTAGATTCAGAATTTTCTTTCTTAATTGCTACAAATCCTATGTCATCAAAGTTATCATTATCACTGTCACTCAAATGTCTTTCAATTCCTTCTTCAATTTCTTCATCATTTGCATAATAAAATTCTTTAGATCTTCTAGGCTTAAAATTTTTCCTATAGTTCTTAACTCTCTTAGGACACTTAGATGAAAAATGACCATATTCTTAACATGTCCAACATTTAAAGATTTTATTACCATCTGGTTCTCTTTTCACAAGCAAGGCAATACCTTCTTCAATCTTCTTATCTTCATCAGATTTGGATCTTCTACTACTGGCATAATCTCCATTCACACTTGTACTTCTAGACAAAGTAGGTCTAATGCTAAGAGCACTGAATGCTATCTCCACTCTAGGTAGTTCTCCTGATAATCTCAAATTCATCTCTGCTACTTCCAATCTTCCAAGAAGAGTCTCTCTTGAAAATTTTGGTGTACAAGGTATCACTTGTTCAATCATTTATGTAGTCTGCCTGAATACCAGTGTCAATGTTCTCAAAATATTCCATATTACTTCATTCTCTATCTTTTCACCTGCACAAGACTTTATTCCTGCAACAATTTATGACATCCTACCAATATAGCTTCTAATAGATTCATCTTCCATCATTCTTATGTCTTCAAATGCACAAATCCAATTATGTAACCTAGCTTTCTTTGCATGTTCATCACCTTCAAAAGTAGAATGTAAAGCTTTCTAAATATCATGAGATCTAGTTAAACCTTTTACCTGACTATATTCATTCTCCGGAAGTGCTGATAAAAGTGCTTCTCTTGCAAGTATGTTACACATGAATAGATCTACCTCATCGTTAGTACTTGTTTCAAGATTGTCTTCTTCAATTATAGTCCTTTCATTCTTTGTAATCAACCAATAACCTGGTCCTAAACACAAGAGATGTGTCTTCATATTTTCTTTCTAGCTGTCAAAATTTACTCCATCAAACTTAGGGCTTTCTTTCCTAAAATTCACCATGGATCTCCTTAAGTTGTTAAACTTCTCTTTCAAGGACCTACCACTCTGATACCAATTGTTAGAAAGTAAAGACCACCAAGATAACTGAGAGGGGCGGGGGGGGGGGTGTGTGTGTGAATCAATTATCTAATAATTAAACCATTTATCAACTTCAATATGAACTTCAATATCTTTAAACTATATAATCAATATAGTAACCAACCATAGAAAGCTAATCATACACAATGACACAATAACACAAGATATGTTAACTAGGGAACCTCTTGATCAAAGAGTAAACCCCGGTGGGAATGATGCCCAAAAAATGATGCACTAATATGAAAGTTCCTTGTGAAAGGATGGACCTTGTTAGGAGTCTTATGAAATACATTCAACACATATGAATCTCTGTTAGGAGATGTTGAATCCCTGTTAAAAGATTCTAACCCTATTAGGAGTTGTGGAAGACAGAAGGACCCACTACCCAAATAGCTTCAAGGCAAGATCTTTGAACTCACTGTCCAACAGATCTAAGGATTATTCAATATAATAATATGAAATATGTTACCTCCTTCACACTATGCCAAAAACACACTCTCTGCTACACAAGATCACAAATCCAGATCTTTGTACTTCACAAGTCTTCCTTCATCACTGAATTAGCTCTTTTCTTCACTTCATGCATACATTCACATCACAACTTTCACAATTTCATATCACAACTATTAAAATCCCTCTATTACAACAAGGAAAACATTTTTTCCTTTATACCACACTCAAATGAGTCAGCATGAAAATACAAAATAATAATTTCAACACGCTACATCAAAATTACATAAAAACTGTCAGCTTCCAGATACAATAACTTTCCAATCATGTGACCTTGAAGTTTGCACTGTGAGCCACATCACCACCAATGAGTTTCAAAATTCCCTTTAACTGCATGGAATTAGATTCCATCCCGATTAGGAGATGTCCTCCGATTACCAAAAACCGCCACTCAAGAATACTGCCAGAATACTGCTTCCACCAAAATGCTTATAACTTTCATGAATAAATGAATTTCCTTTTGTGCTCTTAACCATAGGATAATAACACACCAAAGAACATACCATCAACTAAACATAAATCAATCTAATATATAACATGTGCACAAAACAAAACTATGCCTGCTTCTCTGCTAAACTCCAGAATAACACTGTGTTGACATCAATGATAATCATAGTCATGAATGCAACAACCACTGCTACAGAATAACTGCCAAAGGCTTCAACATTCATTCCTAACACTTTGTACTAATTCAAGGGATATCAATAGGATAACTATAAGGTATAGGTTCCCTATACATAGGATTGAAGACTTAATGGATTGTTTAGGTGAAGCTAAGTACTATAGCAAGATAGACTTGAAGAGTGGCTATCACCAAATAAGGATACATGAAGGAGATGAGTGGAAAATAGCCTTCAAGACCAATGAAGGGATATATGAATGGCTTGTCATGCTATTTGGATTATCCAATGCCCCCTCCATATTCATGAGGCTCATGAATGAAGTCCTCAAAGACTATATATGCAAGTTTGTAGTAGTATATCTAGATGATATACTGATTTATAACAAGACAAGGAGTGGGCACTTAGAATACCTTGAGGTTGTTTTCAAGAAGCTACATGATGAGAAGTTGATGATCAACTTGGAGAAGTGTGGTTTCATCAAAATAGAGCTAGTGTACGTTGGATTTGTCACATGATAATCTAAAAATAGACAAGAGCAAAGTGGAGGCTATCATGAATCAGCCTACTCCAAGGAAAACAATAGAGGTAAGGAGTTTTCATGGCCTTGCACAATATTATAGGAAATTCATAAGGCAATCTAGTGCAATTTGTGCTCCCATGTTGGATACTATTAAGGGAGGCATGAAAACCAAGTTTGTATGGAATGAGCATGCTAATAAGAGCTTTGAGTTTTTGAAGGAGAAGATAGCTACCAAACCTATTTTAGTGTTTCCAAGCTTTGAGAAGCTTTTCACCATTGAATGTGATGCTAGCAATGTGGCAATTGGGACTGTTCTAAGCCAAGAAGGTAGATCGGTGGCTTTCCATTCACAAAAATTAATTGAAGCCAAGAAGAAATACTCTTCATATGACCTTGAGATGTATGCATTGGTCCAAGCTCTAAGGAAATGGAGGCACTACTTTCTTCCCAAGGAATTCATTGATTATTTAGACAACCAAGCACTTAGTTTTCTGAATTCACAAGAGAAGTTGAGTCAAAAGTACATGAAGTGGGTTGAGTACCTACAAGCTTATACCTTTAATATCAAGCACAAGAAAGGTGTCTTCAATAAAGTGGCAGATGCATTGTCTAGAAGAGCTCTCACAATCCAAAAAATTTAGTTGAAGAGCATGGGGATAGATAACTTCAAGGGTCTATATGCAGATGATCAAGATTTTGTAGACATTTATAAGGTATGTGCTGAATATAAGAATCATTTTCATAGTAGATATGCTAAGTATACTTTGAAAAGTGATCTCTTGTTTAAAGGGAATCAATTATGTGTTCCTAGAGGCTCTATTAGAGAAAATTTGATTCAAGAAAAGCATACTAGTGCTTTGAGTGGTCACTTTGGGATCACTAAGACTCAAGAACTTGTTTCAAGGTTCTATTATTGGCCAAGGATGAATATAGATGTTAGAAGGTGTGTGGAAAGTTTTGTTGTATGTCAAAAGGCCAAGGGGACTTCTACAAATGTAGGCCTTTATCAACCACTACCTATTCCTACTAGGCCATGGGAATGCTTGAGTATGGATTTTGTAGTTGGGTTACCCAAGACAAGACAAGGCATGGATAGTGTTTATGTGGTTGTGGATAGATTCAACAAGATGGCTCACTTTGTGCCATGTAAGACCACCAGTGATGCTAGTCAAATAGTCTCTCTTTTCTTCAAAGAAATTATAAGAATCCATGGGTTACCTATTAGTATTGTGTCAGACAAAGACACTAAATTTATGAGTCATTTTTGGAAGACTCTTTTGCAAAGGTTAGGCACTAACTTGTCCTTTGGATCGGCCTACCATCCCCAAAATGATGGCCAAACCGAGGTTGGCAATAGAAGCCTTGGAAATCTACTAAGATGCTTGATCAAGGAGTATGGTCAACAATGGGATCAGTTGATTGGGCAAGCTGAATATGCCTACAATGATACCATAAATAGATCCACATGGAAGAGTCCCTTTGAAATAGTCTATGGAATACATCCTAGAGGTTTTTATGAACTAAGGGATTTGAAGGATGGAGTGAAGGGAAGTGGATGTGCTGATGAATTTGCATATGCTATGCAGGAGATACATGAAACAATGAGGAAGACCTTGACAGAGAACACCATGAAACACAAAGCCAAGGTGGATGAAAGTAGAAGGATAGTTGAGTTTAATGTTGGTGACCTGGTTATGATGCATCTTAACAAGTTATGACTACAAAAGGGAGTCCCTCACAAGTTTTAGATGAGAAGGATAGGTCCTTGTCCTATTTTGGCTAAGTATGGGGATAATGCATTCAGAGTTGAGCTGTCAGAAGATAGTTGAATGTCTCCTATCTTCAACATTGCAGACTTAGTTCATTATAGAGGACCACAACAAGATATGGATCAAACTCTTCATGAAGTGATCAGAGATGTGGAAGAGTTGCAATTACCTACTGCTACAGTCATAGGAGATGGCAATGTGTTGGATACAAGGGTCTACAAATAGACTAGAACCAAAGCATACAAGGAACACTTGATAAAGAAGCATGGCCAAAACAATGCTGATGCAATATGGATAAAGGAAATAGAGTTCAAGAAGATGGGGATTGATCCAAGCATCCTCAATTCAAGGGTGGATTGATCTTTTTATTTTGGGGAGGATGGTGCAGGAGCACACCTAGGCTCACCTCCATGTTAGAGTTATTTTGGCTTGTACTTGACTCTAGCCAAGTCAAGAGGTGTAGTGTGTTTGTTTTAAGACCTTATAAGGTCATTTTCTTTGTAGGATAAGTGAGTTAGTCACTAGGACTAAGGTCACACAAATAGCCAATGTTAGTTATTGATTAATTTTCTTAGTGTTAGAAGCTTAAGGTGAGGTTATAGTCTTCAATGTGTCTTAGGAACATAAATGATGTTAATGGATGTTATAGAGATGCCATAGGGTAAATAAATGAGTTGGTTCCTTGGAATCTAATAAGGATAGAGGTCATAAGAAATAGGATCAAGGCATAGAGAAAGATGCCAAATGTTGTTGAAAAGTTGTCATGACAACATTTGCAATTATTGCATGCAACTCAGTTATCCTTGGATTCCCTTGAGTTTAGGAGGTGGAGATCAGCCAACAAGCCCTAAAATTAAGGAAATGGCATCTAATATTAGCCAAGACTCAAATCTCAAGGATAGATATGCTTTGTAATAGTTAGTGATTATAGAATAGAGCTCTACAATAGTGTTACAGTGAATATCCTGACATTTTGTGTTGACAGTGCATGAAAATGGACTGAAAGTCTAAATCTAGTGGTAGTTTAGTGTTCTATAGACTATTTTAAGACTTTTTCATTTGAAGATAAAGTTGATTAGTGTAGGTTTGTTGTGTTAAATAAATTGATTTTTCTTTAGAGCTTTCACTGGTTCTATTTTGACCAGTCGGTGCTTTCATGGCTCCCTCATGAAATCTAGCCATGGGAAACACCTAAGGGTAGATGGAAATGCTAGGGGAATCATTAGTGTACATATGTTTAGGATTAGGAGTTGTCAAAGTTTGGAGAGCTATTTTTACCACTAGGCCCTAGGTGAGTAGACAGAGCCCGGTTAGAGGTCTAGGAATGAAAGTTTGAAGAGTTCTAGCAGGGTAGAAAGGTACAGTATGGCTACAATACTTTTTCAAGAAGTTTTTCATCATATCTCAACATACTATGAAGATTGGGTTCATACCAATCATTTAAATTGAGTTTTGAGCAAGATTTCTAACAAGATACAGTCAGTCCTAGAAAGTAGGTCAATTAGCCATGTTTTCCCTAGTTTGTAGGAAGGTGGTGTACGAAGGCTTCCAGGAACTAAAAGTTGTAGAATATTTAGTAAGATCCAAAAGGGTATCAAAATCCCCAATTGTTTTTGCAAGTTGTTTGAAAACTTTTGGAAAGAAAGGACAAAAGCCTCTGCAAAAGGCTACAAGAATTAGGCCTATTTTAAGGTCTCTAAAAGATGAACCATTGAAGTCGATAAGGATATGATTCAAGATCCTTCTAAAATGGATCAAATTGACAAGATTTTGAATGTTTTCAAGATGGAGAACACTGTTAGGATTAACAAGGCAGAAATAACAATTATGTGCAAATATAACTAATATTAGAAAACAATAAACCACACAGAAGAGAACACAAGACACAAAGATTTAACATGGTTCACGCAATCCCTTGGATACATCCACCAAAAATGAGTCCAGTATTATTATTATCCAGTGACTACAACCTGATTACAATCTATAATCCATTACAGCTCAATTCTACCGCAAGTACTAAAATCATACATACAAAAAATCCCTAACCCTAAGCCATATTATACAATATTTTTGCCGCTTTATGGTTAGAATTAATTATAACATGTCAGCCCAAATAACTGAAAAGTAGTTGGCCTCAAAAAAACTCACCCTGAACCCTGGCGAGGTCGGGAGAAAAAGTGTACAGTACTTTCCTGATTAGTCACCACAAGCTAACAATCTCCCACTTGGTGACTAATCAGTATCCACACTATACAAAAAAACCTTCCAGTTGGAGATTGATCCTATAGCAATACTGCTACCATATGAGGCTCCCACTGGATCGAACCACCCTGGACTCAACTATTCCTTTATTTTGTTTAGTCTAGAAGACCAACTAAAGCTGAACATGAGTTCAACTTCTCCCTTGTTACTACCTTTGTAAACATATCTACTGGATTATCATCAGTATGAATCTTTTCCAGCCTTAACTTCCCATCATCCAAAACTGACCGAATGAAATGGTACCACAACTGTATGTGTTTTGTCTTTGAGTGCAAAGCAAAATTCTTTGCAAGATGAATGGCACTTTGGCTATTTGTATGTAGAAAATTATCTTTTTGTCGATGTCCCAATTCTTCCATGAAGAATTGGAGCCATATCATCTCCTTGGCTACCTCTGTAGCAGCAACATACTCTACCTCTGTAGTGGATAAAGCAACCACCTTTTGTAGTCGAGAAATCCAACTCACTACTGTCCCACCAATAGTAAATATATAACCTGTAGTACTCCTCCTGCTATCTATATCTCCTGCCAAATTTGAGTCAACATAGCCTTGTACAGTAGTAGTAGAACCCCCAAAGTGTAAACACTTACTGGATGTACTTCTCAAATATCTGAGAATCCATTTGACTACATTCCAATGCTTAATACCAGGTTTACTCATATATCGGCTAACGGCTCCCACTTTTTGTGCAATATCTGGCCTAGTACATACCATAGCATACATTAAGCTCCCTAGAGCTGAAGAATAAGGTACCTTAGACATTTTAGTCTCTTCTTCTAGTGTCATGGAACACATATCCGTAGTCAATTTCAAATGACCAGGCAAAGGTGTGCTAACAGCTTTGGCATTTTCCATAGAGAAACGTTGCAACACCTTCTCAATATAATCAGCCTGAGATAGAGACAATTTCCTATTTTTCCAATCTCTACAAATTTTCATACCAAGGATTTGTTTTGCTACCCCCAAATCCTTCGTAGAAAAATATTTTTCTAACTGTTGTTTCAACCCCTAAATATGATCCATGTTAGACCTAGCTACAAGCATATCATCAACATATAAACATAAAATAATGTAGCTGTCATCATCCAACCTCTTAAAATAAACACAATGGTCAAAATGACATTGACTATATCCATGCTCATTCATAAAAGTGTCAAATTTAATATACCATTGCCGAGGTGCTTGCTTCAAGCCATATAAACTTTTCTGCAATCTACACACCAAATTCTCCTTACCCTTGACCTCAAATCCTTGTGGCTGAACCATATAGATTTCTTCATCAAAATCACCATGAAGAAAAGCTATTTTAACATCAAGCTGCTCTAAATGCAAATCTTCAGTAGCCACAATACTTAAAATTGTACGGATAGAAGTCATTTTAACAACAGGAGAAAATATCTCATCAAAATCAATACCATGTTTCTGTGCAAATCCTTTTACGACTAATTTGGCTTTAAATCTTTTCTTACCTCCATCCTCTTCTTTTATCCTGTAAACCCATTTATTCTGTAAAGCCCTTTTACCTGCAGGTAACTTACATAAATCCCATGTTTAATTTTTCAGCAAAGATTCCATTTCATCTGTCATTGCAAACTCCCACTGAAGCTTTGTATCCACCTGCACGGCCTCATTATGACATTCAGGTTCACCAGCATCTGTTAAAAAAATAGAATACAAAGATGCAGAAAATCTTTCTAGAGGTCTACTTAGCCTTGTTGACCGTCTAACATTCATTGGTGTGTGTGGTATTTGTTGTTGCTGTTGTTGCAGAGCATAAAGAACTACTGGAACATGAACTTGTGGAGTATCATCCAGTACTACCTAATCATTTTCTTTCTTCTCATGCTGCAGCAACAGATCTTTGTACAATACTTTCTCATTGAATATGACATCCCTGCTTCTTACAATTTTATGATTTTCAAAATCCCAAAGCCTATAACTAAATTCATCAATGCCATATCCAACAAATACACATTTCTTTGACTTAGCTTCCAGCTTGGTTCTATTTTAAGAATCTATAAGTGCAAAAGCTTCACAACCAAAGGTTTTGAGAAAAGAATAACTCACCTTCTTACCACTCCATGCTTCCTCTAGAATACCACAGTCCAAAGGAGTAGAGGGGCCTCTATTGATTAAATAAACAACAGTGTTCATAGCCTCTGCCCACATATTTTTGGGCAGCCTAGCATGCAACCTCATACTCCTTGCACGCTCCATTATTGCCCTATTCATGCGTTTAGCCACTCCATTTTCTTGTGGAGTCCTTGGTATAGTTTTCTACCTACGAATACCATTAGAGGAACAATATACTTCAAATTCTATGCTACAATACTCACCACCATTATCAGATCTAAGACATTTTAACTTTTTACCAGTCTCATTCTCAACCAAGCATTTCCATTTCTTAAAAGTTTGAAATACATCAGATTTCTGTCTGAGGAAATAAATCCATACTTTTCTTGTTGCATCATCTATAAATGTAACATAATATAGAGAGCCACCAAGGGAAGATACTTGAGCTGGTCCCCATACATCTGTATGCACAAGCTCCAATCTCTCATTTTTCTTTTTCTTCCCATTCTTCACAAAACTAACTCTCTTTTGTTTTCCATAAACACAACTTTCACAGAAATCCATATTGACACATTTCATACTAGGTAAAAATTTATTTGAATAAAGTAGTTTCATACCTTTTTACTCATGTGCCCAAGTCTATTATGCCATAGTGCTGTGTCAGAATCTACAACAACGGTCTGATATTCTTCCTGCTCAACTGTAGCCACTGTTCTTGAACATTCATTTTCTTCTAAAACAATTAAAGTAGAAGGAACAATATGACCTGTACAAAGATATAAGGTGCCTACTTTCACACCTTTTGCTACTACTAAGGAACCTTTTGAAACCTTCCAATTTATATCATTAAAAGTAACTGTGCAACCCTCATCTCCCAGTTGCCTTGCTGAAATTAAATTTCTACTCAGCCTTGGAACATGTCTTACCTCTTGTAGTAGCCAATGATTCCCATTCTGCAACTTAATCTTGATTTTTCCTTTTCCAAAAATTTGATAGGGTTCATTATCTCCCAAATAAACTAGCCCAAAATACCCTTGGACATAATTAAAAAAATAACCTCTATGGGGTGTAGCATGAAATGAAGCCCCCGAATCTAACACCCATGAATCATCAACATTTTCTAAAGACAAGAGAAAAACATCCTCTTTGGATTTGTTACTTACCACATTTGCCTCCTTGTTTTCATCATTTTTGTCTCCTTGATCTTTCTTCTGAGACCAACAATCTTTCTTCTTATGTCCTGGTTTTCCATAGTACCAGCAATCATTTGGCCCTTTGAATTTAGACCTTTTTCCCTTTGATTTTCCTCTTGATTTCCCATGATTTCTAGAGTTGTTTCCTCAATCTCTTGTTCTGCCTCTGCTTTCTGCATTCAATACACTACCCGATCTGGATGCACTTAAGATTTTCCTATGAATTTCCTCACTCAATATAACACCAACAACATCATCAAAATTTAGGGTATTTGAACCAGAAACAGAATTACTAACAGCCATTACCAAGCCATTCTAGCTTTTTGGCAAAGAACACAAAATCAAGAGAGCCCTAACCTCATCATCGAAAGTAATTTTAATTGAGGTTAACTGACTTGTAACTGTATTAAACTCATTCAAATGATCAGCGACTGATCCACCTTCTACCATTTTCATATTAAATAAACGCTTCATAAGAAATACCTTGTTTGAAGTCGAAGGCTTTTCATACAACTTTGCTAGGGTGTCCATCAGATATTTAGCTTTTGTTGCTCTAGTAATATTAAATGCCACCGATTGTGCTAGGCATAGATGAATACTCCCTAGTGCCTTCCTATCCAAAATATCCCAATCTTCCTTAGACATTGCTACCTCTTTCTTGGCTATTCCCTCTAATGGCTGCCATAGATCTTTCTGATAGAGATAGTCCTCCATTTGCATCTTCCATAACTGGAAGTTCTGCCCATTAAACTTATCAACCTTCAGCCTACCCTCGTCTACCATTTCTCCCACTTAATCGAGAGACTCTCCCACTAACTCGTGAGACTTGCTTTAGAGAACAGATGAAAGAATGAATGAAATAACCTCGCTCTGATACCACTTGTTAGGATTAACAAGGCAGAAATAACAATTATGTGCAAATATAACTAATATCAGAAAATAATAAACCACACAGAAGACAACACAAGACACAAATATTTAACGTGGTTCATGCAATCCCTAGGCTACATCCACCAACAATGAGTCCAATATTATTATTATCCAGTGATTACAACTTGATTACAATCCGTAATCCATTACAGCTCAATTCTACCGCAAGTACTAAAATCATACATACAAAAAATCCCTAACCCTAAGCCATATTATACAATATTTTTGCCGCTTTAGGGTTAGAATGAATTATAACATGTCAGCCCAAATAACTGAAAAGTAGTTGGCCTCAAAAAAATTCACCCCGAACCCCGACGAGGTCAGGAGGAAAAGTGTACAATACTTTCTTGGATAGTACTTTCCTGATTAGTCACCACAAGCTAACAAACACCCCTGCAATGAAGAATGAAGTTTGTGAGGAAGTAGCACTTAGAGATTTCTAAGTGAAGGTGAAGGATTGTACTATCTCAAAGGTGTTAGTCTTCTAAGGTTAAGAACAAAGGATAAGAAATATTAGAGAAGAGTTAGGATTGGTCTTAGTTAATCACCTAAACCAATCAGGACCTAGAGGATACTAGGTTCCTGGAAGAGACAAGCTAGGTCTCTTAGTTGCAGTGCAAGAAAACCTTGGGACACTCACATCAAGGATCCTTGTTTGGAACTGGCTATCATTCCTATTGTATTGGATGTAGTCCCTCTTGCAAGTTACCCACCTTCTCTAAATGATATATAACGAGATGGGGAGAGTAGGAAGCACACTTGATCAACTTTTCCTTTATGGTAGGTTTGTTGTGTGTTTTCCTATTGTACTATGCTTCTCCCGTGACGTGTTTAATAAATGTTGTTAGATTCTTTTATACGACCCTTGTTTCTTTGTTGGTACAAGGTGAAAAAGGAATAAAAAATGCTGTACAATTCCTCTATATGTATTTCTATTCTTTTATGTCTTGTTTCATGTTATGTTGTAACTATTCTATTGTTCGTAAATGTTTCCTTGTGCAATCTTCTTGGATTCGAGACATGGTAGCACTGATTCTTTTTAATCTCCATGTCATGGTCTGAAAAGATTATTCTTCGTATATCTTATGTGATCTTTCCTCCTTTGTGATTGTAGTTCTACTTTCTTTGGGGAATGATTTCAATTCATATTCAATAATGTCATATATATTATCTTATGATCATACTGATGACATGGTAGGTAGATCCCTTCTGTGTTCTTTGTATGTTTCTATGATATTTCCCTTGAGTTGTCTTCATCGTGGGACATCTTATAGTGGAAATGTAATCATTGGAGTTGTTTATGTTTTTGTTAAAGCCATTGCTCCTGTTAAAGTGTTAACAATGACTTTAACATGGGGGCATACGCTCTGCTCACCTATTGCACACACACACACTTTTTGATACACATATATTATTTTTCAAGATACATTGTCTCCCTTTTTGGAGTAGTGACTAATCCTTAAAGCATGGATTTATATTTTAGGATCTCTTGATCCCTCCAGTTTCAAATATATTTGTGATCCCTTAAGGTCAGAGGTGTCCTTAAGATTGGATCTCTTATGTTTTTATCTTTGCTCTTATGGAATAGGATATTCCTAAGGGTGAATCCTTGATGGGTTGACTAGAGAGTAGCGACATTCACTAGGTGGTTTAAGTTCTATCTTTCCAGTTGCGTCATTTCCTTGTGTGGTTCACAATGGGACATAAGTTCTCATTGAGTGAGATAATCACACTCCCTCTCCCTCTCTTTCTCTAGAGATGTCTCTCTTATTATGATCTTGGAGTTGATGAAGACTTGAGTCCTTGGGGGCTTGAGGTTTCCTTTGTCCCTTTGATTATGATAAGATTATCTTTTCATTATGATCTCCTTTACCAAGAGTTTGCATCAAGTCCATACTCTTACTAAAGTGGGGGCTTAATGTATTGTCTTAAAATGGAAGCACTTTCATGTTAAGAGCATTTAGCCCTCTGAGTGAGTGGTCTTGGGTCATGTTAATCACCTTGATTAGGTCTTTTCATGTATCTAGCTGTTTCCCCCTGTTCTGCTTCTCTCCTCCTCATTTCTAGCCTTTTCCAGACAGTTTTCTCTGAGAATTTGGAGTTTCTAACTGTTGGGTCAAAGATGACCTGGTAGGGTCAAGGATGACCTAGACCCTGACCTAGGTCAGGGATGACCTCGAACTTGACCTAGGGAAGTGTCTACCTCATCCCTGACCCTAGGTCCAATTTTCAAATTCTGGGAGTTTTGGGATATCAGGTTTCAGAAAGATTTCTTTTCCCGCTTCCGTGTCGACCATTTCGGGTTTCAGAATGGTAAATTATTGAATTGCATTTAATATGGGTCCATTTCTAGGGGTTAAGGTTAATTGAGATTTAATTCCCCAATGTCAGCCTTCTCTAGAGGTTT
The DNA here is from genome assembly GCA_027943335.1 of Chamaecyparis obtusa. NCBI lineage: Eukaryota > Viridiplantae > Streptophyta > Pinopsida > Cupressales > Cupressaceae > Chamaecyparis > Chamaecyparis obtusa. Next base: position 506,771 of record BSBK01004634.1, on the reverse strand, counting down.
GTGCCCTAGATCACTATAAAAGGAAGCCTTCCTCTCTCATTTTGTCCATCACTTTTTTCCATCAAGCATTCATTATCAAGCAATCTCTCAAGCAAGTGCAATAAAGTAGTAAGCAAGAAGGAGAAGGAAAGAAAGCAAGCATTCATTCATCTTGAAGCCTAGCATTCATCAAGGAGATCCATTGTTAGCTATTGAAGGATTCAATCTCTTTGGAGCCCCCTTAAAGATTTCTCCATCCATATTCATCCAAGCCTCTTCCTATGCAAAGATACATTCAAGATTGGTGTTGAAGATCTAATGCCATCGATTTGAGACATCCTACATTCATTTCTACATTCATTTGGAGCATCCCTACTTGTGGATTCAAGGATTCAAATCCTCCACAAGGACTTCAACATAAGCAAGGTGAATAGTTCCATTTACTTTGTTTATACATATTGCAATTTCAATTCAATTTCAAGGTTAATTCCTAAATTGGGGTTTGACGAAGGCAAACCCCCAATCCAAACAATAAAAACAATTTTTCTTGCAGGTACAAGTACAAGACTACGAATCAGAGCTTGGATCTGAATACCCTTTTTAGTGAACTTCGAAGATCCGCAAACAAATTTTTTGTCAGATTTTTTTTGGGTCAAGGATGACCTTCAGTAGGGGGTAGGATCCTACCCCGAGGTAAGACCTTGCCCCACTACCTGGGTCAAGGATGAACTGCTTCCAGAAAGACAAAATTTTTTTGGGTTTTCTTCGTCTTGACATTTCCAGTGTGAAATAGGTTGCATAATTTCCTGAAACTATACACAAACATCAGAAATCAATATTTTCTAGATCTACCCTACTTTTGAGGTTAGTATTTGCCTTCTATTTATTTTAGATTTTAGGCATACACTCTTCATAGCGAAATATAAGGTTTTCTCCTTCATTCATATTCTCCATAGATTGATTCTTTTGTGTATTGACCTTTTGGTTGATCAATTTGGATCTCTCCTTTGGGAATTTGAATTTAGAAGTAGATCTCATATTCCCCCTTTTCATATCACACTATTCATTTTGGCATGCATACTATTTTATCCTATTCAGATAATACTGAGGATATAGATTAGCCAAAAAATCTTGAGGAACAAATAAGACAAAAGGTAGAGGAGAGTGAACGACATGATGTTCTCACTATTGAGGATGTACCTAAAGATACACAAGTGAATATCAATGACTTGACTGAGGAAGAAATCAAGAGTCACATTCTTATTGAAGAAGCTTTAGATACATTTATACCAAGCACCAATCAAGTACTAATCCAAGTACATGATTATCCAATGATTGAGAGTGCACCAACTGTGGAATCAGTAAATGTAAGCTCCAACATAGTCATAGTTGAAGAATAGGATACACAAGGAACAAATGCCAAGGAACAGGGTAAGCCGACAACAACAGAAATCATTACACCTACTGAGGTAAACATTGAACTCAATGCAAGAGAAGGTGAGGACAGCATAAAAGAACAAGTAGATAAATTTGCAACATAAGTCTCAGGACCTCATGTTGAGGAATCAAAGGAGAGTGAACTTAAGTTAATTGAGGAGAGTCAAGAGCCTAAGGAGAAAGAGGCTATTCAAGCCTTACTATACAGTTGTCAAGTAGTAGCACACCGAAGCCTAAGAAGAAGATGTCACATAAGAAAAAGGAGAAGTCTCTCAGTACTCAAGTAACACTAGATCAAGATATAGTGATTCTGAAGTGGGACACTGATAACTTAACATATGAACATATGCAAATTTTGCAAGATCTATTGAAGAAGAAGAGAAATGATGAGGAACTCATAAGGGAACATCAAAAAAAGAAGGTACTACATGAAATTAAGGATATATTTGTACATTCTTTTGAGTTAGAAGATATAAATGACAATTCATCTATATTAGAGAAATTGCTACATATTGTTAAAAAGGTGAATAGTGATGATAGTGAAGCAAACAAGAAGTTATTGAAATGGTTTGAGAGAAAGTTTGAGATCAAGGTGCTTGAAAAGGTCTAAACAGAGATTGTAATTAAATAGGTTGAACTTTCTAACCTTGTAAGTAACTTGGAAGAGGTTGTACAAAATGTCCACTCTTTGTACAAATAGCTATGCAATGGAGAGACATTTACAAAGGAAAATTAATATCTTATTGATAAGCGGCAATTAGATTTGAGGTCAATAGGACATTCACTGAGCAGAGATGCAAGTTCCATCTCTATTCATTTCACCAGGTTGCTTCATGCAGAAGGGAGATTATCCGATCTCATATCTAATGATGGAAAGATAAGAGCCAAATTAATCTCTATACAAACAATGTTGACACCTCATTTGGAGGTCATGTAGAGAGAATTGGCATCAGTAAAAGAGTTAGTATAGAGAGATCTTCATCTCTCTATTGTCAAAAGTTTGGTTGATCTAGTTGCTTAGCTAGAAATCAAAATACAAGGTTTGGAGTCTATTAGATCTAGATGAGAAAATGCTTTAGGAATGATTCTACAACTCCACAAAACATTTTTGGATAAGCATTTTCTAATCCCAACACCCCAACAGCTCAAAGTGACAAAAATAAGGGGGAAATAGAGTAGACCAAAGGAGGAGATAGATGAAGACACAAAAAGAGAAAATAGATTGAGATAGATGAAAATGTGTAAAGGTATGACATACTATTTTGAAATGAAATGTATACTCATTGTATGTCAGATTCATGTATATATCTTATACATATAATAAAGTCTTTATTAAGACCAAGTCACAGTCTTAGGAGGAGTACTGAAGTACTAAGTACTATTTTGTTTATGTAATGTAAAGTCATGAAAAAGTGTTTTTGCCACTAATATCAAAGGGGGATATTGTTGATCTCCAAGTCATGTTGTCTATTAGTGTTAAACACTTAGTCATTATCAAGGCAGAGTTGGTTGGTTATCACTACGATCGAGCCATTGTACTAAGGCAGAGTAATGTATAGACTTGATTTTTGTATATGTACCAAGCAGTAGTAACTATAAAGAAAGTTAGAGGTTGTCGATAAAGCCAATATTTATCGAGCAGTATGAATGCTGAGTTGTATAGGATAGTCATTGAGGAGTGCTAGTATATGAAGAATAGTTTTCTCTGAGCACCAGAGACTTCATATGTTGAGTGAACCATTTTTGGTATATGTTTTTGTAATGGCACAAACACCTAGGTAAACTATTTTGGCCGACTTATATACTTATTTTAATGATTGTTGAGATAATTAAGGAGTTGATTACATGTTATGATTTTAATCATTAATCACTATCCAAGCCAAGTAACCAATTAGAAAAAGGGAATGTATAAGCAACATAAGTGATGAATCTAGATTGTTGATCTTGATCCAGGAGCTTGATCAGTTGTCTATATAAGGTGACATAAAAACCCTAATAATATAACAATTAGGAGATCTCGTGTATGTGGATGGAAGTAGTGTTTTGATTGTTAGAAGCATAGATCAAGCAGAGTGACCGAGCAGAGCAATGAAGGATAGAAGATAGTTATATTTTATTTTGAGATCAGATAAGAATTAGAAAGAGGAGATCTATTATTAGCATTTGAAGTTCAAATTGAAGGATCAGGTACTGATATATTCAAGCAAGTGAATCAGGGTAAATCTCTGAACAGGGAAAATCTCTGAACAGGGTGGTCCTCACATGCCTTTATAAATTTCTTAACAGAGTGCTTACTTAGTTGTAAGTTTTAAATCATTTAATCAAGGTATATTGTATAAGTCTAAAATCTCTTAGTAGGGTAGACCTCTCACATGGTAGATCACCATAAGTGATCAAAACTTTGTAGCCCTAATAGGAACACGTTATTGTTGCAATAGTGAATATTTCTAGGTGTCATCCTCACCCCAATTTTACCTTTCAAGGGTTTTTGGGTAACCAAATCTTTGTGTATTGTGATTCATTTTATGGATGTGATTAGCAGTTAGATTCATTTTAGCATTGAAGTTTATGTTTAATATATATATGTTGAGTTAGTTTCAAAGTGTAAAATATTATAGATTCTGATAAATTCACCCCCCTCTTGGTATCTTACTTTCCCAAATAAGACTTCCAACATATCACCTCATCATAATTGCGTCACATAAATCATAAAGGAACATATGCACATGTATCTCATAATATATAAAATCCATCACATGATACATGAATATCTACATATGAAAATAAAAAACATCATATCAATCCACATAAGATAAAAGTGACAACACACACTCTATAAGCACATAGATAAATTCATAATCATACACACACATAACATCCTATAGGAACATGTTAAAACATATGTAGTAATCAAATAGAACATCAAATATTATAGCACACATACATCAATTCACAAGCATGTGACATCAATGCATTCATAAATGCATAAGGGTCACATGATCTACTCCTCATATGGAAGGCTACCTGACTGGGTCTATAGTAGGTGTCAGTACCAGGTCTTGTAGGGGGTCCTCTCTTGGGGAAACTTGTAGGGTATCTTGTCTTGGAAGCTCAGTAGTCATAGTCATCCTCAACTCAATTTGCATCCTCTCTATCACAATATGTATCCTATATCCTGGATCATGTATCCTATTGAGGACCCCATAAACCTAGATCCTTCCTCCCCGAGGCACTTGTATTCTCACCCTCCAACTCCACCATCTATACATAACCATCAGTCAATGGTCTTTGACTCTTTGTGTGTGTCCTTGTCAGTAGCTTGATCCCCAAGCTATGTGTGATGATGAAGCACCCATGTGGGGACTCCCCATGATCTTCCTACTCGAACCTGTTCCTATGAAACATGTACCTATCCCACCTAATCAGGTTACCCTCCTAAATGACTACCTCCTATCTCTCCATACTAATTAATGATACATAATCTAGTACCACCCACCTACTCCCTCAAATCCAAAATCTCCCTCAAAAATCCCATAATATCCTCTTCTTGTTGTTGGATCCTAACCTTGTATGCCTCACTCCCTCCAATTGTTAGTTCCCTAGCTTCCCTATCCACTCTAGAGGCCCCCAACTCATACAACATCTCATCCATCTCTTCCATCAGTCTCCTCTCCTCTCTACACCCATCAACCTCTCTCTATATGGCATCTCTCTCATCTACCACCCCCAACTCCTCCTTGAACACCCACGCTAGCTCACCTTGTAACCCATCCCTCTCTTTCCTCAACTCATCCCTCTATAGGAGCACAAGATCACACTCTTACGTCATAGAGTCCCTCTCTTCTCTTATGGAATCCCTCTCCTACTGTGTATCCTACAAAAGTTGACCGGTCACTACATACACAGCTTGTAAAGATGCTAATTTTTCTGCAATGGATGAACCTCCTCTTGATGATGACCCTCCTACCTTGATGTCAATGATCTATCTGTCTTTGGTGGATATCGAATTGATACATATATGGTAATATCCACATCCATTACATCTTACCCCTATCTTCTTCGTCTCTCCCTCTATCTCCTCCATCTCCTACCCCTCTCCCTCAATCTCCCCTAGCCACTCTCCTCCTATCCATCCTCACTAATTGGGCTATACGTGTCCCTCTACCTCCAACTCCTATCTTCCCCCTCACCACCTATGTTGTAGTGGCTCTAACCTTCTCTACCTCCACCAACAACCTTGTCCTCCCTACTTCCTACGACCTCTTGAACCATGCACAATACTCTTGTGTGATCCTGGCACCAACATGTCCCCTTGTCAATCCTAGTGTATTGGATGAATATCCCTCCATGTGAAAATCAATCCCTACTTATCAAGTGGTGGCTTGAAATTTGATCATCTCTCCCTCATGGTTTGATAGTACTATTTCTCTACTTTTGACACTCCCTGATTGTACCCAAACTGTCGTGCAACCCTTTTAGGCCTATACTTCTCTACCACATACTCCCACTGACCTATTAAAAATGTAAGAGTCATTAGGAATGAAAGGTGTTTCTGATCCTCCTATCAGGGTCCTATTATCATGTACAACCTCCATGTGATCTTGTCCCTAATATCATCAATCACCTCCCTCTAGTAATCTATGTTATTAACATCATGGTATGTCAACGAATCTCCCTAGCTATATACTACTGGATAATCTTCCTATCAACCTCATCTCCCCACTAGTCTCAACACAATAATATACTTCCATACCCACACCTAGATTAAAGTCACAAAATTGATACTCCACCCCTATATAGCTCCTCCATGATATATAATCTAGTGCAAGTCTCGGTATAGCTCCACCAACATAAGTGTCCTCCATGTTGATAGATATACTACATCCATGATCCTCACAATCACATGGATAAGTGCTAGGGTCACGTTGGTCCCTCACATGTTAGGGGAAATATACCATGAAATTAGTCTGGAAACAAAGAATTAAACTCATCTAGCTACTAGTGTTGCATCAATGTACCTATCCAAAGATAATTATCTGTGTTGCAAAATAGTTGTGATACATAGTCTAACTAACATCTGCACTACCAGCTACTATGTGGTGTCTCCAGTAATGATCTTTGTCCCTTGGATGGGCAGCTGAAAGATCTAGTAAACATCATCTAGTGTGAGTGTCATCTCCCCTATTAGGAGATGGAATGTGGTTGTCTTTGAATGCCATTTCTTACATAGTATCGAAACTATGGCCATGTAGGTCCACTTGTGTGGCATCCTAGCCAAATACCCAAGTCGATAGCATCTACCTATTTGCAGTCAATGGGTGTGAATTGATCAACAACATGAAACACTACTGCATGCCTCTCTCGTGATGTCATCCTATGCACGGACCACTAGATCTAGTAAAACAAAGTTACGCCAGCTTTGTTTTAGTCCTTACCCTCTCCTAAACCTTCTCATTGAGTCCCTTTAACTTGGGTCCCTTTTAAACCCTAGTTTCACCCAAAAACCAACATTTCCACTAGCCAGTCTCTGCTTTCCCACAAACCCCTCAGCTCCATCAATCCTATTGGGGTTGGGGCAGGATCGCTTAACCTTTATCCCAAGCCCAATGGTCATGGGATTGTAATATCACAATGATCCTGACTTACCCCTCGCGATCACTTGCAAGATCACATAATTTTAACCCTCTAAGCCCCTTTTGGTCAAAGAATGTGTTCTCATGAGAAATTCATCATGAGAACACATTCTCGCGAGATGTTAATTACCCTTCACAAATTTGGTGATCCCGCCAAAACTTTCCTAAAACTACCCTAACCCCTCCCTCCCTTGAACTTTTTCCCGAGATCATGATCCTGCCGAACTTCTTTTCATGAATAAAGCTGATTGGGAAGTATTTGCAGTAAAAACTGCAGTAGACAACAGACTAGCAATTAATATACCGGAAGACCTCTTAATATACGGAGACTTCTAGCCCAGGTTTAACTATAATTTGTATATTTTTCATGTTACACATTTTCACAGCCCTATTCAATGAAAGAGACATTCTTGGCAGGTGCATGCGATGCTGGTAAAGGTTGACCTGGTAAAAAACACTGTGTGCATGACTCCAAGAAAATTGTAATGGAGTCAGTACGTAATTAAAGACTTATAAGCGACTTCAATTCGTGACTCCAACTCCAAACGCACGATGAAGTTGTATAAGCGACTTTCAACCATTCAATCTTGTAACAACGACTTTAATATGTGGAGGCAATTGCGAGGAAGGCAGATGTTTTGTTTTAATGGAAAGCAAGTGTCTACCTCCCACTTTCATTGACTTGGAAAGTGTTTAATAGCTGGCTTGGCTACCTACTATATTTTTCAGTGAAAGCGACTTTTTGAATGGTTGGGAAGGTTTAACAAAACATTTGTCATGTAGTTATAAAATATCGTGTAGAAAAGTCAAGTATCACATCATTACATTGATATATTGAACAATAATATTATTTATTTTTAATTAAAATAAAACTATTATTTTTTATAAAAGATTCGATGACAAAGTTTAAGCTAGTTTAAGCTTGTATTTTCTTTTACTTGTTTGAATTTCAATAAATCAATATTAATAAAACCTTCAATAACTATTCTATGCCGTACACATTTTAAAACTGAAATATACAACTTAATTTATCGAATCAATGGTGGAAATAATAGGAAAATGAATGGATGGCCATTGGGACAATCTCATCTGTCCCCACTGTGCCCACTGTGGAAGTATGAAAAACCTTCCAATCATGCAACATTTGCATTTAATGAAACACGCAACATTTTCATTTAATGAAACAGTGATCTGTTTTTTCTACAATTCTGCCACACAACCATCAACCAATTTCCATATGGTTTCCAACAGATTTGATTAATGGCATTTGATATTTTACTTTTGTTTTCTTTTAAAATAAAATATAAACAATGTTTTTTGTTTATTTTATTTTTGTTCAAATTTTAAAATCAGATGCTTTGTTCATATGAGTGGTCTAAAAATAATTTCTCAAAAGATACTTGTGGGTATTTAGAGAAAAAAGTTTAAACGATTTAAGAGGTTCGAAAACTACAAATAGTACTTTAGCTTTTCATTGCAGCAAGTTTGTTGTTTTAATGGGAAAATCCCAATTTTCCTCTCACTATTTAATCATTTAATTTTAAAAAGTTGTTTATAATTTAAAAGAAATTTTAACATTTTTTTCTATATATTGAGAGTCATTTTTTAAATAGAACTTATAGTTTATTTACCATTTAATATAACTTTAATCTCTTGTTTCCTTATATTTGGATTTCTATCTATTTAAAACAGTTTTGATTTTTCAAATATAAGTTTTTTCATTATTATTATATTTTATTAAAAAGTTATTTCTAAATAACATTATAATTTTTTATTCTATTTTATAAGGATTTATGCGTAATAATTGATTATCATTATAAGTTTTTTTTGTATTAAATATTATTTAAATCACAAGTTAGAAAATTTCTAGCAAGTTCTCAAAGTTGCATATCAGAGATATCATGTGTTCAATAAAGAACATTATGGATCAATAACGAATAGTTTCATATACGCGAGTCCCTATACATCAGCTACAAAGTACAACATATGCAAGATTGTCTGTACAAAAGTGGATATACTAATACATTAGAATTCTATGTATCAATCCTTTCAATCCATGTGTGCTAGCTTATGAGGCCATCATACCAAACCAACACTCTTTTTTATAAAATGAGCTCATTATATGGATTCTCGATCACCCTAGCAATAGGCACATTATCACCAAGGATAACCATGAGCAGGAATGCTATTTATGGCACCCTTGTTCTAGTAGGCTATTGCACATTTCTCTCTCTCTCTCTCCACTAATTTTTGCCATAAAGTTTTGAAGCACCACTTCAAATTTTATTCTCTCCTCTATCCGTCTACTCTGAGTATATCCATGCGAGATGTCCCACTTGAGGATCCTAGTTGTTCCTTCTTGTAATAGCCTCTTGAATTTGTTTTGTTAGATCCTCAAGTCAATTGTTACCTGCAAATCCACTTTGTACCAGATGAGCCTCCCCGGAGACTTAGTAAGGGATCTATTATTTTAACTTAACAAATTATCATTACAAAATTTCCAAATGTGCCATAAAATTTCAATTGAAAAAAAAGACCAAAACACATTCATTTCCTTCCTAAGGCTCTAGATATAGCTAAAGATCACTTCTATTATATAGATATTATTGTTAAAGACTATGTCAAATATATTTTAGATTTCTTTAGCAAAGAAAATGTCAAAAAATATGTGATTAATAGTCTCAGGCACCCTACAAATATTGCATTCATTCAGTTCTCTTTTAGGAAACTTAATGGGTAACCTATGAATAATTAGCTGCCACATGAAAAATTTCTTCTTTGGTTCTAGTTTGGTAGCCCATAGGCTATCAAGAATATTTGACCAAGATATAGGAAAAAGTCCCATTTTCCATGTGTTGTTACTATCTATGAAGATGTCATCAAAATTTATAAGGAATCTATAGATACTCTTAGCCTTAATACGGTGCAATAGTGTTCCATCTGGCTATCTATAGGAGGTATATCGATCTTGGTCTATACAACATTGATTCAAGAGTGACAAAATAAAGCATGCATCCCTAAGGAATGAGAAATTTCTCTAGTGTTCCATGGGAAAGTTAAACTTTTCCTACAATGTCTCTCATTTAATTAGAAGGTTATTCACAATAATATCTTCAAATCTTGAGACACCCCTCCTTGTCCAAGGCTTGGGTGAGAAACCCTACAATAAGGCCAAATTCTTACCTTTGTGCCACAAGTTCCACCACGAGGATATTTCTCCATAGATTTTACTCTCCAGTATAACGATACCATTCTAGGAGATAAAAATCCTTACTTTTACTTGTTCCTAGCCTTTCCATATGGATTTGAACACACTAGGTCATAAAATTTTAACAGGGAAAGTTCTTACCATCAGATCACAAAATCTTAGTATTTTTGATGATGGAGATTTTAAGGGGACAACACTACTAATATTATGCCTAATTAGTACATTCCATGGCTCCTCCCCTAACATGACTTTGAAAATCAATTTCCAGTGTTATGCCTTGGGTATTGAGATCCTTTAGACCTAGACCCCCTTTTCAAGTTTCCTCATGACACCCTAATCCCATCCAACCCCATGCTTCTTTTTCACACATTTTCCATTAGACCATAGATAGTTTTTGATGAACTTATGGAGGTGGTTGATCTAATACTAGCTAAAAATCGACATCGAAAAATAATATATGTTATAAGATGATAATATATTCTAAAAAACATGTATTCTACCTATTAGTTAATTATATATATTCATCAGATGCAAATCCTTTCAGCTAATAAAAATTAGATGCAAGCACTCTATATTTTTTCCCCAATTTAATTAGACTTGTATTATATTCTTAATTGAAAGATATAAATTTCAAATTGTTGAAAACAATACGAGTATTTAATTAAGTTTTACTCTCTTCATGTACTTCATTTAATGTAGAGTCTCTCAGAAGAGTACACACAACCAATCTGGACCTTCTATTGGAGTGTAATTTTTCTTAATGGGGACAACCTTAAAACATAACTGCTTGTGGCTCTTATTTTCAAATGATCATACATATATTTATGATAATATTTCTTATTTATTTATGCTTCTAATATCTAAAAGGTTCATGAGATAAGTTTTTAGATGTAACACATTTTTACTTCAATATTAAACACTATTTTTGACCTTTGTATTGTTGCACAAAAACAATCCTACAAATACTATCTCTCTCTACAATTGTTTACATTTTACCGGGTTTCCCTTCTACCCTACTAGAATCTACACTTTTTCATCAATCTATTACACATTTGAAAGAGGAATCCTCAATGAAATTACCCTTTTCACAAAATATGAGATCTACATATTTTGATTTTTCTTTAAGAGAACTTTTACAAATACTTATCTATTTCTGATTTAATTCTATTATCTTTCCTTTGTGTTTTGTTTCAACTCACTCGCATTCACATGTTGTGCTTTGCAGAATGGTGAGATCTAATTCCAAAGTTACAATGTTAATAATAAGCATAATTGAAATTAGAAAGCATCCATTATGTATGAATACAAATTTCATCTATAGAAAACACATGAAAAGTAAATCATAAAATATACTTGGTTAAAATAAAGTGTCATGCCCTGCCAGGGAACCCAGAAGGACATACAAATAAACAAAATAAATGTGATTTCTTTTCACTTACTAAATTCAATTAAGTATTATGTCCTAACAAGTTCCCCTTAAGGTTTATCCCCCAAATGCTATAGTTAAAAGAAGAAACATGATATAACAATTTACTGCTACCATACTTCTTTCCTTTACAACATGAAATTACCATACAAAATTAAATTCAAGAGCCCTTTAAAATTTACATTTAACATACATAACTTGAAAAATGTCATCAACAAGAATATGACAGCTTGACTTCCTTTCCCATTTCTTTCCTAAAGACACCCTTCCCAAATGCATAGATGTAAACAATATTTTTTAACATTACAAAGCCTTATAGGATTACATTACTTTGAACAACTTCTTATAGTGTTCTTACAAACATCTCCACAAGGTATAATAAGCAAAATAGAGAGGAATATGCAACATCTTCAAATTTTCCAAATTTTGCAACACATGAACAATACCTCGAATAAAAATTCACCACCCAACCACATGGATCCACAAAGGTCCACTCCCCCATGCTAGGAGATAGAACCATTATTCACATAAGGGAAATAGGCTAGTCTAAGGTTGTGAAGTATCCAACCCCAACACAAAAGCAACACTTACAAAAAATACAAAGAACAATAGAGGAGTTTTCCTAAGATGCTGATCAGGTGAGTTTCATCACATAGTCCTATGTGTTGGGATCCTTCCTAGTAGTCATGTACTTTGGAACCCTTAAGTGGCCTGCCCCAATAGCCACAATGACCTTGGTACTCCAACAGGACCTATGCAACCGTAATCAAATCTTTTATCTCCTTAAAGGTTTAATTAATACCCATACCCAAACTAGTTTTTGAATTATATTAGTTCTTCTTTAAAAAATCACCCAAAGGTTATCCCTCTATCCTCCTCGGTCTAGATCCTATATTGAGCCACTCACCTAGGGCACCTAGGAATCCTACTCACAAATAGGTCATCAAGGATGTAAACCTCCATACTGACATCCCTCCCAAGTAACCTACAGGACAAGGTGCCTGTATACCCTTCCCAAATTTTTCACAAAGTAACAACTACACAAAGAACCCAACACACCTACCCAAGAATTTTAGGTCTAATCATGACTACCAAAGTGGCTTCTAACAAATACAACAATGTTTTTATGGGTTTACAAAAACAATGTTAGAAACCATTCTAAGTTCATAAGAATATGATTGATCATCCAATAAGTTGATTATGGCAATCATATTTAGGCTTGATAAAAAGAAATTTAATTATCTTTCATTTTTGTTTTGTTTCAACTCACTCACATTCACCTGTTGTGCTTTCCAAAATGGTGAGATCTAAGTTCATCTTTCTTTTCTTCCAAAGTTACAATGTTAATAATAAGCATAATAGAAATTAGAAAATATCCATTATGTATTACTACACCTTTATGTATGAATATAAATTTCATCTATAGAAAATACATGAAAAGTAAATCATAAAATATACTTGGTTAAAATAAAATGTCATGCCCCGCTAGAGAACCCAGAAAGACATACAAATAAACAAAATAAATTTGAATTTTTTTTTCACTTACTAAATTCAATTAAGTATTATGTCCTAATAGGTTTCCCTTAAGGTTTATCCCCTAAATGCTATAGTTAAATTTTCACGAAATGCATTAAGTTAAAACATTCATAAAAAAATAATTGATTCATTTATTTCTATAAGTAAGAGTAAATAGAGAGAAACAAACTAAACATGATATAACAATTTATTGCTAACATACTTCTTTCCTTTACAACATGAAATTACCATAGCAAATTAAATTCAAGAGCCCTTTAACATTTACATTTAACATACATAACTTGAAAAATGTCATCAACAAGAATATTACAACTTGACTTCCTTTCCCATTTCTTTCCTGAAGACACCCTTCCCAAATGCATAGATGTATACAATATTTATTTCATATTACAAGGCCTTATAGGCTTACATGAGTTTGAACAACTTCTTACAATGTTCTTACAAACATCTCCACAAGATACAATAATCAAAATAGAGAGGAATTTGCAACATCTTCAAATACTCCAAAGTCTGTAATACATGAATAATACCTCGTACAAGAATTCACCACCCAACCACATGGATCAACAAAGGTCCACTCTCCTGTGCTAGGAGATAGAACCATTATTCAAATAAGAGAACTAGGCTAGTCTAAGGTAGTGAAGTATCCAACCCCAACACATAAAAAACACTTACAAAAAATACAAAGAACAATCTAGAGGAGTTTTCCTAGGATACTGATTAGGTGAGTGTCATCGCACAGTCCTATGTGTTGGGATCCTTCCTAGCAGTCATGTACTCTGGTTCCCTTAAGCGACCTATCCCAGTAGCCACAATGACCCCGATACTCCAATAGGACCTACGTGGCCATAATCAAATATTTTATCTTCTTAAAGGTTTAATTAATCCCATAACCATACCCAAACTAGTTTTTGAATTATATTAGTTCTTCTTTAAAAATTCACCCAAAGGTTATCCCTCTAGCCTCCTTAGTTTGGATCCTGCAGAGAGCCACTCACCTAGGGCACCTAGGAATATTATTCACAAATAGGTCATCAAGTACGTAAACCTTGATACTGGCATCCCTCCCAAGTAACCTAGATGACAGGGTGATTGTATACCCTTCCCAAAGTTTTCATAAGGCAACAACTACACAAAGAACCCAACACAACTACCCAAGACTTTCAGGTCTAATCATGACTACCAAAGTGGCTTCTAAATAACACAACAATATTTCTATGGGTTTATAGAAAGAAATTTGCAAACCATTCAAAGTTCATAAGAATACAATTGATCATCCAATAAGTTGATTATGGAAATCAGATTTAGGCTTGATAAAAAGAAATTTAAATGAAATAATTTATTTATCCCATGATACATAAATTAAATTAAATTAAAAATCAATAGATTTATATTTAAATACAAGTCTAATCAATCCATAATTATACCATACTTTATGCTAATAACATTTAGAAAAATAAATGTAAATATGAAATTCAGAATAACTAAAATTTATTCATAACCTTTAAAATTTTGAATAAAATTGAAAATGACTATATATAATAATTAAAACTTATTATTAATAACACTTAATAAAATTAAAATAATTTATAATTTAATGAAAAATTGTTAGAAACATTTAAAAAATTTAATAAATAAAATTAAAATTTATAAAATAAACCTTTAAATTTATAAAATAAATATTTTTTAAAAAAATTATTAAATAAATTCAAATTTATAAAATAAATACTTAAAAAAAATTATTAAATAAATTTATAATTTATAAAAGATTAAAATAAAAAATTGTATAGATAATATATATATATGATATGTATGATGAATGAATGATATAAAATAAGATGAATGATGTGTGGAAAATGTTATGGACATATACTAACCTCAAAGTGTAGTAAATGTGGAAATTGCTATTTTGGGTGTCTGTACTGAGTTTCTGGAAATTCTGCAACTGAATCTGAAACAAAAACACAGAGATGGAGAAAACCCATAAATCTTTTGCTTTTTTGAGAAAGGTCAACCTTGACCCAAATAAAGGTCAACCTTGACCCCTTTATGTCGACCTTGACCTGCACTGCTCTGATGAAAATTATGTTCGCGGATCGTGAAAGTTTTCTGAAAAGGGTGTCTGGATCTGCTCTAAAATTCATTGTTCCACATCTGCACCTGCGAGAAAAATGGTTTTGTTGTTTGGATGAGGGGTTTGCCTTGGTCAAACCCCATTTTTGGAATTAACCTTAAAATGAAATTGAAATTGAGAATTCTAGCAAGTAGTAGAAGTAGATCTAACAATGAAGCCATGATATTCAATAGATATGCAATTGTATTTGAAATGTAAACAAGTATGTTAATTTGAAAGCATAGACTCAACACTAAAAAACATAAATGTAAATCAAAACCTCCATGATTGTATGCTTGGAATCCACCTTGAAGGAATAATGAATAGATCTTGAAGATGAGCAAAGGATCCTGAAGGAAGATCACACCACCATGATGGATAAATCTAGGGTTTGAATGATGAATCTTGAATGCTTGAAACAAATCCTTTCAAAGGCTTGAATGCTTGAATCCTTGATCTTCAATGGACAACTTGAATGTTTGAATGCTTGAATGTAGATGATTGCTTGAATTCTTTCTTTCTTATAATCTCCTTGCTTTCTTCTTGATGGCTTGATTACTTGATCACTTGATTTTTTGCTTGATAATTGATGGATCAAAATGAGAGGAGAAGGCTTCCTTTTATAGTGATCTAGGGCACAAAATTCTAGAGACATCAACATAGGGGGAATAAATTCTTGTTAATCCTTTAACCTTGGAAGTGGATCTAAATTAAATATAATTTAAGAGTTTACTATTTCAAAGCCCAAAACAACTGACCCAGAAGCAGGAAATAAAATTGTCTGAAACTTGACATCTGAAAACCTTTAGAATTTGAAATTTGAACCCTAGGTCAGGGTCGAGGTCGACCTTGACCCAGAAGGTTGACCTTGACCCTGAGGTCAAGAACCTCAAATTCTCTAAGTAGGCTACCAAAAACAGGTAGAAAGGAAGTGTAAAATGGGGCAGAACATGGGAAAAATCTAGATCCAAGCCAAAGAACCATTCAAGGTGTTTGAAATTACCCCAAACCACTTACTCGCAGGGCTAAACCAGTCCTAAATGGAAGTTCTTCCATTTTTTGATGATACAAATATTAAATTAATTACAGGTTGAGCTCATTGTGGCCCTGCCTTTCGGCAGAAAGCTCCCACGTGACTCCCTGGTAGGGGTCATAGTTCGGGACAGGGGATGGGGACCCCAACCCACCCAATTTTTTTTTTAAATTTTATTATTTTTAATTTTCTTTATATTATTTTTATTTAAAAAGAAAATCCCTTTTATATTTTTCTTAATATATATAAAAGGAAACTTTTGTATAATAATAGATTTTTTAATATAGAGTAAAAAGCTTTCACTTGGTATTAAAATTAATAGTCTAATTTTCTAATAGGGTAAAAGTATTATATTAAAATAAAATTAAAGTTTTCTTGAATATGTGAAATTTTTCCTTGTTACTAAGGTTTATAGGAGATATATATATTTTGTTTTTTCTAATTAAGCAAACAAAGACTCTTTCATCATATTGTTAATCTAATTTTTTGAAACTCAAACAATCCCTTACCAATTTTAATTTTCACCCAAAGGAATACAAATCAATAAGAAAAATCTTTAATATATAAATTTCATAACCCTGTAAAAAACATACTAAAACAAATATTAAATTATCATGCATAGATTTTATCCTAAGAAAACAAAGACAAGTCTGGATTAATTACTATACAATATGGATTTTATTTTAAACTTTCCAAAAGACACAAAGGGAAAGAATCATGAGAAAATAGAGAGGGTAAAGAGAGAGAGACACACATGGAGACTTTTCTAGATTTAAGAGCCTATATGGAATCTTGTGACAGAGTTTCTGTTAGCTATTTTTCTTGTTGAATCCTAATACAAGCTGGAGAAGAGCCCCAATATATACCCAAAGGATTTTCTAAGAGGTCCAAAAATCTGCTACTCCCATATAGACTAGGGCTTTGACAAAGAGTTCCCAAAACCCACAATTCAAGATTAGATCTCCTATCCAATCTGCTATACCTTTTTGGATTAAAGTGACATAATTCAACCCAACTTATCCAGGGATGGAAAAAGGGTTCATTCAAGGCTAAACATCAATTTTATATGTAATTCTACGCAAATCCCACACCAAGCTGCAACTTTGAAACACTATTTGGGCACCCAATCCACTTATAGGGCTACAAGGAGAAAAACTAATTTCTTGAGGGAAACCTACTTGGAACTCCACCAATACAAACCTTAACCACCATCAAAGGCTTCAATCAACCTACCAACAACACCCTCCAAGTTTGGACCTTTAAACAGTCACCAAACTCTTGTTGTCCTCAATTCTCTCCTAGGCCAAATTGGGCTAATAGGCCATATTAACAAAGGAAGTATCTCAAGTTCTTGTCACCTTCCAATATAACCTATTTTAACACTTGAGGGATCACATAAAATGACTAAATCCAAAGATTTAGATCTTCATTCCACCCCTAGGCCGAGTTGTGCTATCAAACCCACAATTATGGACAATCACATAGAGATGCCTGTCCAGAGGGTTTAGTCATTCCTCCTCTCTCCATTGACTTCCTTATCTAAGACCTCAAAAATATTAGAGTACATCCTCACTCATTTCTTTCCACCAATAATCATAATTTTTCCATAGTGGAATCTCCTGGAAAGAGGAATTTGGTCTCGAAACCCTAGGTAGAGCCTTCCTGCAACCAGTGAACACACAAAATTTGATAAATTTTGATCCTGGTTGATTCAAGACCTTAAATAAAATGAAAATTTCTCATAAGACACATGACCAACTTCCAAATTCTTTCAATGGCACATGTGAGACCATACAGGTCCATACACCTTCATAACACAGTCAAATTCTCAAGAAATCAGTGAAATTTTATTTAAAATGTTTATGAATTCTTCTCCAAATCTTCCAACCAACTTGGATTGGATTTTTACAACATTTTTATACAATCCTCAATTGGTTCCAACCAACTAAGATGGTTGTGACCATTGAGATTCAAAATTTGAAAACTTTTCAAAAAGTTGCACATTGCAACATTGACAACATTGACAACTTTTGCCAAAGTTGTCAATTGTCAATCAATCTAACTAATATCTATCCTAGACTCCACCTAGGACCTTAGAGAGGTTAAAATAAAATTACTTCAACCTTTTCTTAGGCCAAATAGACCATCCTAGTCACCTAGATTATTCTAGCCCTTCATAACTAAATTTTCCAACAATGGCTAAGGTAGACAACCAGGTTTATAACAACACCTATTGTCACCTTGCCTTAAAAAATAGGACTTATTTAGAACATTGGATTCAAGATCCAAATATTATCCTAACCCTTCACATTAACCCTTGATGTGCTAGCCATGGATGAGTTTGAGAATGTTCCTGTAGCCATGGACGAATTTGAGGGTGCTCCTGCACCATACTACCAGGGTGCATTGATCTCAAGTCCTCTTGAGATGAGTTCTTGAAAAGTTGATCCATGTTTCTTAATCTCCATCTCATCCATCCACATTGATTCTTCCTTAGGACTTCCTTGCTATTTCACCAAGTACTTCTTGTAAACATTCTTCCTGGTCTTCTTGATGATCTTTGTGTCCAAGATCCTTTCAAGCTTTCTTGGTTCATGAGGGGGTATCCTTGGAATATCCTCTTCAAATTATTCCACCTACACATCTAATTGTGCATTTACATCACCTTTTTAAGGGGTTAGATAAAAAATGTTGAATATAGGAGAGATACCAAGATGAGAGGGAAACTCAATCTCATATGCATTGAGTCCATGCTTCTTCAAGATTAGACAGGGTCCAATCTTCTTCATGAGCAGTTTAGTATGCTTTCCCTTAGGAAATATTTCCTTCTTCAAGTGTGCCCATACCAAGTCTCCAACCTACAACTGGACATCCCTCCTATGCTTGTCTTTGGCTTGCTTATACTTCTTTGCACTTTTCTCAAGTGCCAACCTAAATGAATCATGTATCTCCTTCATGCTCTCTAAAAATTCTTCACCATGAGCACTTGCTGGAGTATCTAATGGGAGTTCTCTGAGCTCCAAGATGCCTCTTGGGCTTTGCCCATGTACAATTTGAAAGGGGATTTTCCCTATGATTCTATTGACAGAGTCATTGAAGGAAAAATCTTCTTGTGGTAGGACTGAATCCCACTTGTCTCCATATTGCTTTATTAGGCACCTAAGTAGATTTCCAAGTGACTTGTTGACAACCTCTGTCTACCCATCGGTTTGTGGATGATAGGAAGAGATAAAACTAAAATTATTCCCTAACCTTTTTGACAAGGTTCTCCAAAGGTAACCAACAAACTTCACATCTCTGTTTGACAGTATGGTTTGGAGTAAACCATGAATTCTCACAATCTCCTTGAAGAACAAATTGGCAATTGATGATGCATCATTGGTACTTTTACAAGGGATAAAGTGGTCCATCTTACTGAACCTATATCAACTACAACATATATGATATCATATCCCTTTTGTGTCCTAGGTGTACACACTAAGATGTGCACTTCTCTAAGCCATTCCTTCCAAGGGAATCCATGAATGGAAAACCTTGAAAATTTACCTAGAGCTCCCTAGGCATGGAGTGCAAGGGTCTTAAGAATGCTCTCAGCTAGAGCTATTAAGCCTATGACCTTGCTAGTAAACCATGCAATGGGAGATTCAATGAAGACAAGGGAAAGAATGCCAATATCCTCAAGAATCAAGATGAAAATGAAATGCAACTTATGCTAGAAATGAGAATGCAAGCTAAACTATGAAAGGAAAGATGCAAGTGTTACAAACCCAAACTAATTAATCTATGTGAGCTAATCTAGAGCATGAAAATGAAATCTAAACTAGGAAAGCATAAATATGAAACTAAGCTAAGAATGCAAGAATATGAAGCTATGATGCAAGAAATGAAGGCTAGATGCAAGAATGTCTTCAAAAGCTCCAAAGTCTCCAAGCAATCTTGCAACATACAGTTAGTATTCAAAAGATTCATGCTAAAATGAGAAGAGAGCTCTCCTTTTATAAGAAATGAGAAAGAATGGACCATAGAGATTAAGAGACAAAAGATTTAATCAACGATGGAGCTTGAAAAAGAAGCAATCCAAGTGCACAAATATCCTCCAATGAGAAAAATAAGAGTTGACTTTTGTGTCCATATGAGACAAAAAGTGCTTTTTCCCTTTTTATAAAATAAGAATAATGCTTTATTTGTGCAACCTAGGATAAGAGGAAAAGTGGGGGCTTTTTATTTAATAAAAGAGGAGGAAAATTCCTTTTTAATTAAATAAAGACTTAGAATAAGATGGTTAGCCCATAGAAAATAATCGAATAAATGATAGAATTAGGATTTGATCAAGAATAAGCAATTGATGTTTTTAGCAAATAATGCTAGCAAGGGGCTAATAGTCTAGATAACCATTTTTGGATGATTACATTTACCCCTCTTTGACTAATGTGTGATTGATCTAGGAACACATTACGTTAAAGAATAGATCAACCAAGAAGGCAATAGAGATCTGACTCCAAAGTATGAAGTGCAGAGAGATAGCAAATCCTGCATGGTCAACTTGGTAGCGATAGTACTGAACACTTAGGAAAGAGATGGATAGTATCAAGACTTGAGGTGAGAACTAAAATGTCAAGCGCAAAGATAGATCGATCAGAGAAAATGGAATGGTCAAGCATATGCTCTGGAGAATAGCTGATAGGATATGATGTGTCTGCCCCCTCGGGATCGAAAGCGAAATCAGGTAGAGGGAAGGCAAAAGCAAGAGCAATGTGATCAAATAACTAGAAATCATAATCAAAGATGAAAGATGATAGGATTGTTGGAAACTACAATTGAAACAATTGTTGTATTTTCATTGATGTTAAAATCTTAATTGGTAAGACTATTGCTACTTAGGAAAGTACTATATCTATTGTATTGTTGTGAAGGATTGGGGCAAAGGTTGGTAACAATAGCACCTAAGGAAAGGTTGAGTTATCTTGAAATTACAAAGTGTACTTGAATATGTTGCATAATGATGAGACAATGTATTGTTTATCTTAGTATGATTGAAGACTAAACTAGTAGGCTTAACCGAGTAAAATTGGATAAATCATGTTTAAGCCGAGTTATGTTAGTGTCGACCGAGTTAGTGTATTCCGAGAAAAAATCTACTGTCGATCGAACATTAGTAAATTGGCGAGGAAGACAATGTAAGCCGAGGAAACTTTTCTAGTAGTGACCAAGCATTCTACATGAAGATTGAGTGGATGAGCATAGTATTGACTGAGCATCAACATTTTTATATTTGAAGAGAATTTAGATTTGGAGCTGACATTGTTGAATTCTTGGATTATGTAAAATGTGTTGACTTTATTTATTGATTGTTTGAAAGCATTTAATGCACTGTAAAATGTTTTATTGTAAATATTTAAGAGATTTGAGATGTTTCTAGAAAAGGAGGCAAAGAACATAAAGCGAGTAGATTCAATGAATCTGATCTAACCCTAAGATCTACAAAGGAGATTGCGTAGCAAAAAATAAGTTAACCTAATTGAGGAAGTATTAATGGAACCTAAGCGTTAGGTATGCGTATGCATGGGTGAAGGAGATGCTAGAAGATTAGTAGATTTTATTGACTATATAAGAAGAAAAGGCTGAAGGAGAAGTGTGGTGATTGCTTGAAGAAAAGTTCCAAGCAGATCAGAGACGGAGATGGAAAAGTTTCAAAGTCAGTAAACTAGCATTTGTGTACGGAATTGGATGTGATATTTGCAAAGTGAGTTGTATGTTTTTTAGATCAATACTACCGCTACTTTCTAACCATTGTAATAGTCAAAATCCTTTTAACAAAGGTTGACCTAACAGTCATATGTTAAATCCTTTGAACAAGGTTGCATTCTAATGGAGTGTATGTAAGTCCTATAACAAGGCTCACTTTTAACAGGGTGATTGAAATATTTTAACCGGGTCACACCTTATAGTGTGTATTGTAACCTTTGACAGGGTTGGCTTTTAACCGAGCTCACTTTAAAAGAGTGAAAATAATAGTAGCATGTTACAAAGAGATTTTTACCACATTGGGTTTCCACTATAAATCCTTGTGTTAACACTTGTGTGAATGATTTGGTTTGAACATTTCTGTGTTTTGCAAGTTGAATTACAACTGGGTAGTGGACTACAATGTTATATGTTTCTATAATTGAATCAGTGATGATCAAGTTAGTTTTGGTTGTTTGATCTAATTTAAAGTAAAATTTTTGAATTTTTTTTATACATCAGGACTTGAGAACAACTGATTCACCCCCCCTCTCTGTTGCTCTAAATTATATTAACAATTGGTATTAGAGCTATGTTGCTTATTGGTGTCTACAAAAATCAAGTTTAAAGGGACTTGAAGCAAATGATCAGGATGTATAAGAAGGAGGTACGAAAGTTGAATAAGGAAAACTTCCCTGCATGGAAAAGCTTGATGAAGTTGCATCTAGCCGGTATTGGTGATTCTACAAAGTACTACATTGAGAATGACTATGTCTCACCTATTGCACCTTTGACTACTGAGGAAATGAGAGCTAAGCAAGAACATAATCAGGCAATGCTGGAAATTGTATCTACCCTAAGCTATCCAGAATTTGAGGACATTAAGGATTGCACAACTGCTAAGGAGATGTGGGACACTCTTGCAAAGATCTATGGTGGTGACTTGTATGTACTGAAAGCTAAGGATGAGAGTCTCAGAGGTAAGTTTGATGAAATGAGAATGCAAGAAGGTGAAAACATTGCATAATATTGTGGTAGAATAAAAGAAGTTGTAAATGCTATTAGATGAGAAAACATGATTATTGATGATGAAACTATAATTGGAAAAGTGCTAAGAACTCTATGTCCTATATATGCTATTAAGATCTTAGCTATTCAGGAATCTAGATGTAACTCTGCAAATGTGCTTACTTTGGAAGGTTTGATTGGCAAGATGACTCCTTTTGAACTCTCTAACTATGATAATTTCACTATTGGTAGTATTGGTAATGTTGAATCTTCTTTCAAGTCACAATTAGTTCTGAACAAGCCTAAGAAAGAAAAAGAAAGATGCACCAGTGAAAGTGAAAGTGAAAGTGAAAGTGACAATGACACTTCTAATGAAGAACTTGAAGATCTAGAAGCTCTTATGGCTAGAAGACTGAGAAGAGGAAAATGAGAGTATAAAGGTAAACTCCTTATTATATGATTTGCATGTAATAAAGTTGGTCATATAGTTGCTAGATGTCCTGACAGGAAGGATAAAGATGAAGAAAGAAACAACAAACACAAAGATAGAAGAGATGACAGAAGCTACTGAAAGAACAAAGACTACAAAGGAAAAGGTAAGAAATCTTGTTACATTGCTGAAGAAGAAACTGACACTAACAATGATGATTTTGAAATTGAGGTAGTCTATGTTGCAATGAAAGATGAATCTGATGAGGATGAGAAAAATGCATTGATATCCTATGTGAACAAGAATGATAAATGGATTATTGATAGTGGTTGTTCACATCACATGACTAGTGACAAAGATAAGTTTGAGACTTTACATCATTACAGAGGTAAAAATGTAACATTTGGTAATGATGCACCATGTCCTGTTAGAGGAAAAGGTTTGATTAAACTGACTGATAAGATATCTTGTGAAAATGCTTATTGGGTTGAAGGTCTTAATTATAATTTGTTAAGTGTTGCTTAGCTCAACATAACTGGTTATCGAGTAGAATTTCATCACAAGAAAGATAAAATATTTGATGCTACTGGAGAATTGATTGGAAGTGGAGAACAAACTAGAGGTAATTTGTTCTATCTTGACCTATCTGAAGAAACATGTATGATTACATAGCTTGATGGTATTTGGTTATGGCATAAGAGGCTATGTCATGTTAACTTTGGAAATTTGGTAGAAATAAGTAAGAAGAAGAAAGTAAGAGGTCTACCTAGATTGAAGAAACCTAAGAATGTGATGTGCAAAGAATGCCAGTTAGGAAAAATGACAAAGTCAAGTTTTAAGAGCAAATCCTTTACTTCTGAAAACATTTTAGATTTGGTTCATATTGACCTTTATGGACCTATGGGTATACAAAGTTACTGTGGTGCTAGATACTTTATCTTATTTGTTGATGATCATACCAAGATGATGCATGTAATGTTTCTAAAAGAAAAATCTGAAGCTTTTCAATTCTTTAAATGGTATTTGGCTAAAGTTGAGAAGGAGACAGGTAGGAACCTAAAATGTCTTAGATATGACTGAGGTGGAGAATTTACATCAAATGAATTCAATCTATTTTGCAATGAAAGAGGAATTAAAAGACAGATGTTTGCACCTAGAACACCTCCACAGAATGGTATAGTAGAAAGAAGAAATAGATCTATCTTGGATTGTGTAAGGGCATTGTTGATTGAAAAGAATGTGCCACAAAAATACTAGAAAGAAGCTATAAGCACTGTTGTCTACACTCTTAACTGGGTACAGATCAAGAAAGGTACAAATCTGACACCTTATGAATTATGGTATGGACATGCATCGAGTGTTAAATACTTTAGAATCTTTGGAAGTAAGTGCTATATATTAAAAGACACTAGGAATTGAAAGTTTGATGCTAAAAGTGAAGACAACATATTCCTAGAGTACTCCACAAAAAGTAAGGCTTATAAGTGTTTGAACTCTAACACTAAAAAAATTGTGGAAAGTGTGAATGTAAAAATTGATGAGTATGGAGAAAGAAATGAGGCTGAAAGAAAAAGAGAACTAGAAGATTATAGATCTTTTGTGTATATTGAGGAGGAAGAAGAGGCAAGTAACAAAATTGCACCTGATGCCGAGTCTTAGGTAAGAAATGCCGAGTGACAGACAGATGCTGCTGAGCATCAAGAAAATAGTGTCAAGAGAGAACAAGAACATGTCGAGCTACAAGATAGTGCTGCCAACTATCAGGAAAAGGTTGCTGAGCATTCAGAAGTTGAATCTGACAATCTTGTTGGGGAACCTAATGAAATAGAGGAGAAAAGAGATGAACCTATTTTGGCAAAATATGTAAGAAGACATCACAAGCCTGAATAGATAATTGGAGACAAAAATATTGGAATTCAGACCAGAAGTAGGACTAAGGATCCAACATGCCTACTGTGTGAATTTGAACCCAAATCAACTAGATAGGCATTGGAAAGTGAAGATTGGATACAAGCAATGAATGAAGAGATTAACCAGATTGAGAAGAATGATACTTGGACTCTGGTGCTGAGACCTGAAAATAAGAATGTTATAGGAACAAAGTGGGTGTTCCGAAATAAGATGACTGAAAAAGGTGAAATCACTAGGAACAAAGCTAGGCTAGTATGCAAAGGCTACGCACAAGAAGAAGGAATAGATTATGGGGAGACATTTTCCCCTGTAGCTAGGCTGGAAGGAGTAAGAACTCTGCTTGCATATGCTGCTTATAAAGATTTCAAGGTATATCAAATGGATGTCAAGTGTATATTTTTAAATGGTATACTAGAAGAAGAAGTTTACATAGAACAACTAGAAGGTTTTATTGATCCAAACAAAAGACACATGGTATGCAAACTGAACAAAGCATTATATGGATTGAAACAAGCTCCTAGAGCATGGTATGCGAGGTTGCATAACTACTTGATGAAAATTGGATTTTCAAGAACAAATGACACAAGCAATCTGTACATGAAAGATGAAGAAGGTAAAGGTATCTTCTTAGCAAAATTTTTTGTTGATGACATTATTTTTGGTGGACAAGAAGATTTGTGTAAAAGATTTTCAAATGAAATGTAAACTGAATTTGAAATGAGCATGTTTGGTGAGATTAAATTCTTTGTTGGTTTACAAGTATATCAAATGAAGAAAGGAATTTTCATTACATAGTCTAAATATGTTAATGAAATACTAAAAACTTTTGGGATGGAAGATGCTAGACCAATGAGTACTCCTATGGTTACTGGACAAAAGTTATCTAAGAATGATGATGCTGCCAAAGTGAATCAGACTTTGTACAGATCCATGATTGGAAAATTGCAGTATGCTATACATAGTAGACTAGATATTACACTAGCTATTGGGATTATGACAAGATTCTCTTCCAATCCTAAGGAAACACAGATGATGGCTGTGAAAAGAATTATGAGATATTTGAAAGGAACTGCTAACTATGGGCTATATTATAAGAAGGATGACAAATTTGAACTGAGAGTATATAAAGATGTTGACTGGGTAGGAAATGTAGATGATAGAAAGAGTACTAGTGGTGGAGCTTTCTTTCTTGGATAGATATTAGTCTCCTGGACAAGCAATAAACAAAATTGCATTTCCCAATCTACTTTCAAGGCTGAGTATGTTGCTACTGCAGTAAACTATTCAAATTGGTATGGATAACATAATTGTTGGTGGGAATGAAAGAAGAAATCACTGAACCTATGCTTATTTTCTATGACAACACAAGTGGTATCAATATTTCTAAAAATCCAATGATGTGTACTAAGACCAAACACATAGCAATCAAGTATCACTACTTGAGAGAATTAGTACAAGACAAAGAAGTCCGAATGGAATATGTGAATACAAAGGAACAAGTAGCAAACATATTCACTAAAGCTTTACCTAGAGAAGCTCACGAGTATCTAAGAATTCGATTAGGGGTCCTTCCCCTAACTGATGCTGCCTAGTCAAGCTAGGAAGCATTGCATCAAATATGTTACAATAGAATATCTGACAAATTGATGCATAAGATTGTCACACTTCAGGACTGGCCTAGAGTTGTGAAAATGAGCAAAGACAAAGAATCAATCATAAGCAAGATGACAGAGGAGAAACATTGAGCTGCATTGATATTATCTACATTTGTTAGATGTATGTTGCTGCTTTGGCATTTTTGTCAAAGAGGGAGATGAACTGAGATGATAACACATGATAGTGAAGAGTAAGGATGATGAATTGAAATGAAGGATCAGGATAGAGGGAGATCTGAATACTTTTGATGGTCATAGAAGTATGGCTTATAGATTCTGAATTAGAATGAAGTTAAGGATATTACAAATAATTCTTTGATGGATAGATAAGTTTTGGATTGGTTGGTAATCCATGTGTTATTCAGGTGATATCATATGGTGTTGCCATCAATGCCAAAGAGGGAGATTGTTGGAAACTACAATTGAAACAACTATTGTATTGTCATTGATGTCAAAACCTTAATTGCTAAGACTGTTGCTACTTAGGAAAGTACTATATCTATTGTATTTTTGTGAAGGATTGGGTGAAAGGTTGGTAACAATAGCACCTAAGGAAAGGTTGAGTTATCTTGATATTACAAAGTGTACTTGACTATGTTGCATAATGATGAGACAATGTATTGTCTATCTTAGTATGATTGAAGACTAAACTGGTAGGCTTAACCGAGCAAAATTGGATAAATCATGTTTAAGTCAAGTTATGTTAGTGTCGACTGAGTTAGTGTATGCCAAGAAAAAATCTATTGTCGACGAACATCAGTAAATTGGTGAGGAAGATAGTGTAAGCCGAGGAAACTTTTCTAGTAATGACCGAGGGTTCTACATGAAGACCGAGTGGATGATCACAGTATTGATCGAGCATTAGCATTTTATATTTGAAGAGAATTCAGATTTGGAGCCGACATTGTTGAATTCTTGGATTATGTAAAATGTGTTGACTTTATTTGTTGATTGTTTGAAAGCATTTAATGCACTGTAAAATGTTTTATTGTAAATATTTAAGAGATTTGAGATGTTTCTAGAAAAGGAGGCGAAGAACATAAAGTGGGTAGATTTAATGAATCTGACCTAACCCTAAGATCTATGAAGGAGATTGAGCGAAAAAAGATAAGTTAACCTAATTGAGGAAGTATTAAGGGAACCTAAGCATTAGGTATGCATATGCATGGGTGAAGGAGATGCTGGAAGATCAATAGATTTTATTAACTGTATAAGCAAAAAAGGTTGAAGGAGAAGTGTGGTGATTGCTTGAAGAAAAGTTCTGAGCATATTAAAGATGGAGATGGCAAAGTTTCAAAGTCAGTAAACTAGGATTTATGTATGAAATTGGATCTAATATTTGCAAAGTGAGTTGTATGTTTTTCAGATCAATACTGCTACTACTTTCTAACCATTGTAACAGTCAATATCCTTTTAACAGAGGTTGACCTAATAGTCATATGTTAAATCCTTTGAACAAGGTTGCATTCTAATGGAGTGTATGTAAGTCCTATAACAAGGCTCACTTGTAATAGGGTGATTGAAATCCTTTAACCGGGTCACACCTAACAGTGTGTATTGTAACCTTTGACAGGTTGGATTTTAATCAAGCTCACTTAAGAAGAGTGAAAATAATAGTAGTATGTTACAAAGTGGTTTTTCCCACATTGGGTTTCCACTATAAATCCTGGTGTTAACACTTGTGTGAATGTTTTGGTTTGAACATTTCTATGTTTTGAAAGTTTAATTACAGTTGGGTAGTGGACTACAATGTTATATGTTTCTATTATTGAATCAGTGATGACCGAGTTAGTTTTGGTTGTTTGATCTAATTTAAAGTAAAGTTTTTGAAGTTGTTTTATACATCAGGACCTAAGAGCAACTGATTCACCCCCCCTCTCTGTTGTTCTAAATCATATTAACAAGGATAACCATCAAGCAGTGAAGATATGCCCCAGTCAAGACCTTAGAGAGAGATGAATGAAATGAATGAAAGACTATAAGGGTGAGAGAGATGGAGATGAAGAAGGAAAGGATGCCCCAGCAAAGATCAAAGGATCAATCCTCAAAAGGTCAGTCAACTACGCTGAAGAAGGAGAAATGCATTTTTGAGAATCAAGGTTAACTCAAATTTTGGTTTCAATCCCAAAATGAAGAGAAAATGATGTGATATGAAAGACAAGAAGTGAAAGACATTATCGAGAAGAAGCGAAAAGTGAGTGTAGTTGACCGATAGGTCCATGAAAGATGAAAGGAGAGCTCTCTCCATATGCAAGATGCAAAAGTAACTAACATGAACCTAAAAATGCAAGCTATTATGAAAAGTGGTTTACTTGCAAGGTCACAAAGCTATTAGAATCTAATATTCATCATCGAGCATTATTGGTAGCGTTGCAAGGTCATACAATACACACTAGTATAACTATGTGAATCTGAATATGATCTATGTCAGATAGGAATGTGGAAATCCCACCTAGGCACCAAAGACATATAAGTCAAGATGACTAGTGCAGTGAGGTTCCCTAAGTTTGATATAGCAAAATTATTCTCACATCGAGACACAAGAAAGTCAAGATAACTATAAGCACACACTTGCAAAAAAAATAGTCAAGGATAATACCTTGTGGATCCTAGAGTCAAGTGGAACAAGCATAAATGCTCATGACAACCAAGATCAACAAAATATACCCACAAATAGAAAAAGAAATAAAACATGTCCTCATGCCCCCAATCTTCTAGCTCGGCATCATCGAAAACTATTAGGGAGAGAACACTCAGCAAAGGAATCATCATAGATAGCCCACAAAGAAATAAAGTCAAACAAATCTCAGCAAGTCAAGTGTTTAAGTGCGTGTGTGTAGGTCATAGAGTCAAACTTTTTGTATCGCATCAACCAGTGAGAAATACTGCATCATTCGAGACTGCGGGTAGGATATCTGATAAGTGTTGAGAAACACTTGATGCTATGGAAGTGTTGAAAACACAGTTGAGGTGGTGTTAAAAAACACTATTGGAACCAAGTTGTCCAAGAAACTTGGACACACAAAGAGACCCAAGATAAGCTAGAACAACGTATGCCCCCTAGACTAAGATAAGAGTCAATTCCAAGCTAGGAAAGGCAAAGAAAAAAGTGGAGCGGAGCAGCGCCATGCAATACTGATAGACATAGGTGCAAGGGTCTCAAGAAGCCCCTATTTCTAGGTTTTCACCACTTGATAGATTTTTTATAGGACTTTTTTCAATTTTTTTGTGTATTTTTTCTACCAAGGTACTTGTTTCCAGGTTTTCACCAAGGCACTTTTTCTATTTTTTTGAATTTTTTGCAATTTTTTGATTTTTTTGGTGAGACATCAAAGCACCTATTGCTAGGTTTTCACTAGGATGCTCATTTTTTCAGGACATTATATTGTTTTTAGGATTTTTTCATCATCATATATGAATTTTTTTAGGATCAATAAATATGTACAAAGAGCTCAAGAACCTTAGGCATAGAACTTTTTCAGATGTAGAACATTAATAGGCTCGGTAAGCTCTTCTCCCTTAGAGGTAGATAGCTGATAGGCTCCGAACCCAAATGCTACTATGATGATATAAGGCCCTAACCAATTGGGCACAAACTTATCTTTCTGCTCTCGATTCTGCTAGTTTTTGGGATTTTCTCTTAGAACTAGTTCACCCACTTGGAACTCTCTAGGATGAACTTTCTTATTGTAAGCAGTAGATAATCTCTTCTGATAAGTGAACATGTGATCAAAAGCGGCCTTGCGGTGTTCTTCCAAAGTAGTGAGCTTGTGCACTCGCATGGCCCCCTAGTCTTCATTAGTAATCAAACCATGTAGAGAGACTCTCAGTGAAGGTATTTCAACCTCTAATGGTAAGACAACCTCAGAACCATAGACCAAGGAAAAAGGTGTTACACCTGTAGGAGTGCAGACAGAAGTTATGTAAGCCCATAGTGTAGGATTGATCTGCAGATGCCAATCCTTGCCTGATTTGTGCACCGTTCTGTGGAGAATTTTTAGCAATGTTTTGTTTGAGGCCTCAGCTTGGTCGTTCCCTTGAGGGTAGTAAATAGAAGACCAATGTTGTTTGATTTTGAATTTTTTGCACAAGTGCTTCAGGTCTTTGTTTTTAAACTGGCTGCCATTATCCGTGACTATGGAAGAAGGAATACCATAGCGGCAAATGATGTGATTGAAAATAAATAGGGAAACATGTTTTCCTGTAGCTGCTGACAGTGGGACAACCTCAACCCATTTGGTAAAATACTCAGTAGCTATAATAATGAACTTATGCCCACTCGAAGAACTAGGTTGGATCTTGCCTACCAAATCAAAGGACCATTGCTAAAATGGCCAGTAGGTGGCAAAGGGAATGAGATCACATCTAGGAGCATGAATGAGATTCCCATATAGTTGACATTTCATCCAGGACTTGGCATATCGAACAACGTTAGCTTGCATTGTAGGCCAATAGTAGCCAGCCCTAAGCAATTTCTAAGCTAGTGCAAGACCATTAGAGTGCGAACCACATATGCCATCGTGGACTTTAGTTAGTGCCTTTTCAAACTCCTCTATTTATAGACACCTAAGGAGAGTTCCATCTAGACTCTTCCTATGCAAGTCACCAGAGATGAGGGTAAATTGTGAGACATTGTGGATGAGCTAGCGTTTCTCATTGCGCATTAGATTTTCAGGGATAACTTGATCTTAGAGATAGGAAAAGATGGTGGTGTAGCGGGAGGAATCATGACCGATCATAGTGTAAATGACATGGTCATCATGGGAATTGTAGGTAGGATATCACAATTCTTCTACCAGGAACTCAAAGTGTGATTCATGCTCTTCTAGTTGCAAAATGGATGCCAAAGTAGCCATGACATCAATAGCCTTGTTTTCAACTTTAGGAATTTGTTGGAATATGACATATGTGAAATAGTTCCTGAGTGAATCTATCATCTTCTTGTAAGGGATCAACTTGTCATCCTTTGTTTGGTAATCATTGTTTACTTGATTTATGACAAGCTGAGAATCTCCAAAAATGTGCAACTCAGTGATCCTCCATTCAAGGGCAAGCTTAACGCCATTCATAAGGGCTTCATATTTAGCTATGTTATTAGTGCATGGAAAGAGAATTTTATAGGATTTAGGAATGGTGTATCTTTGAGGGGTAACAAATAGGATTCCAGCACCAGCTCCATTATATGTATGAGAACCATCAAAAAACATTTTCCACGTATGCCCTGTGATATGCATGATTGAAGCATCTTGAAAGTCTATCTAAAGAGGAGCATTATCAGTCATGGGAAACTCAGCCAATTGATCTGCAATTGCTTTCCCTTTAATAGCTTTCCTCTCAACATACTGAATGTCAAATTTTGAAAGAATGAGCATCCACTTGGCAAGTCGTCCAGTGAGTGCAGCTTAAGATATATTTTAAAGGATCAATTTTGGCAACCAGCTGTGTAGTATGTGCAAGCATGTAATGTTTGAGTTTTTGAGATGAAAACACCATTGCTAAACAAGCCTTTTCGATGCTGGTGTAGTTGAGTTCATAAGCAACCAGAGTGCGACTGATATAGTAAATAGCTCGCTCTTTGCCCATATCATTGTGTTGTGCAAGGAGAGGCCCTAAGGAATTTGTTGTAGCAAAAATGTATAGTATCAAAGGTTTCCCTTGGATAGGTGGCATAAGAATAGGAGGTCGTGCTAGGTAATCATTGATCTAGTCTAGGTTCTTTTGACACTCCTCATTCCATATACAAGTACCTCCTTTATGCAAATTCTAATTGAATGGTTGAGCTCTGTCAGCTAACTGAGAAATGAATCGCTTGATAGATTGGGGATGACCCTGGAGACCCCTGAATTATTTGATGTTGCAAGGAGGTGGCATTTTCATGATAGCTTGTACCTTTTTTGGGTCTACCTCAATTCCTTTTGCTGATATGATATAGCCTAGCAATTTCCTAGAAGTGACACCAAAAGCACATTTCTTAGGATTCAATCTAAGTTGAAATTATTCCATGCGGTCCAAAATCAAACTCAAATTGGATAAATGAGTGCTTCATTGTTGTGATTTAGCAAGTGTGTCATCAACATAGTCTTCCATGTTCTTATGCATCATATCATGGAATATGGTGATCATGGCTCTTTAATAGGTTGCACCGACATTTTTAAGCCCAAACGACATGACATTCCAACAAAAAGTACCCCATGCACATGTGAAGGCTGTCTTCTCTTGGTCTTTAGGGGGGATCTTGATCTAGTTATATCCAAAGAAGCCATCCATAAGGGAATACATCTCATAGCCCACCGTCATCTCCACTATCATGTCAATGTTTGGAAGTGGAAAATCATCCTTAGGGCATGCTTTATTCAAGTCTTTGAAATCAGTACATACATGAATGGACTTGTCATGTTTGGAAATAGGGACAATGTTAGAAATCCACTTGGCGTAGTCGATAGCTCTGATGAAGTTGGCTTTTAGAAGCTTCTCAAGTTTAGCTTTAACCAATAATGCCACATGGGGATGCATCTTTCTCAGTTTTTGTTTGACAGGTTTTACCTCTGGAGCAATAGAGAGATGATGCATAATAAGCTCAATGTCCAAACCGGGCATGTCTGAGTATGTCCATGCAAAATTGATCTTTTTCTCTTGAAAGAATGTGGCAAATTGTTCTTTTTCTTCTGCTAAGAGGGACTGAGCCACACGTATGATTTTAGGAGAATCTTCTATCCCTAAGTTGATGGGCTATGTAGGCTCTATAAGAACTGAAGACCTTTCTTGAAAATAGCTCGACAGACTACCAAGTACCTCATCCTCAGGCACCTCAGAGAGGTTTTCACCCTTAGATACGTCTTTATTTTTACTATTTTGAGGTTCAAATACCGCCACGATGTGGTTTTCGTCATCCAACCATTTCTTTTTTCTTTTGATTTTATAAATGAGGTACTTGATATTTGATTCAGTCATGTTTGTTGCTGGTTCGTTGGTGGAAGAAGTAACAGATTTAATGACATTGAGGTAGTAGGCAATCTCATAGTCATTTTGAAAGGAAGGCAATAGAGGTTGTTGATCCTGGGCAGACCAATCTATGAGATCTGAGTGTATGAGAGGAAGTGAAGTAATAGGTTCAAGGGAATTTATGTGATATGTGTCATCTCTGGTGATGAGAGAGGTTGAGCCTATAGGGTAGGCTCCAAAAGTGTCAAGATTTAGATTTGACATAGAAGGACCAGCATGATCCACTAAAGCAATACGCAGATTGAACTCATCAGACCCTACGTGAGACTCGTCAACTATGTTAGGTTGGGAACTATAACTATGAACCACATCTACTTCCATATCCACTATGGAAGATCCATTTGAAAGAATTTCCCATTCATATTCATTAGAATCTATTGTTGAACTCCGACTGGGATGTTTGCACCAAAATGGTTTAGGATGCCTAGAAGTGGAAGCACCCTTGTCGTTACCTATGAGATCTCCTCTTTCTAGTAGCCGTGCAATATTTCTACATTGTCTATCATAGCTCAATGATTCATTAGGCACATAGTTTCTAGACGTAGAGGCTTCAGTTGTATCATCATTAGGTATGTCTTCCCATCTCCAAAGAAGTAAGGTAGAAGGAAGATCATCTCCCATTTGAGCCATAGTGTAGAGTGGTGATTCATCCATGTCTGTATCTAAATCACTAGTTAGGGGAGCATTTCTAGAATATTCAAGGAATTCATCTTCAACACCGTATGCTAGACCTATGGTATCCTTAGAGGGTCGGCCATTGGTATGACTCAAAGGCTTGACTAGGGCATGTCCATTATCATTTATAGGTCCATAACCTTGATAGCTTATTTGCTGCAAAAATTTATAGCCTTTCCCATAGCGCTTAGGGGAGATAGGAGTAGCAATTGTCATACTGCCCTCTTCCTCTCTATAGATCCACTCCCTAACAACTTGTTCTTCTTTTTCTACCTCTAAGGGTACAAATGATTGAAAAAAGGCACCAAAAAATTTCATGGTAGAAGTGGAAGGATTCGTCTTGTCTGAAGGTCTACCATAGGACTTAGGAGAAGTAGGCATAGTAGCAATAGAGTCCAATGTATATTCTCCCATACTAATACTCATCATTTTTAATTTTTGTTCAGTAGCAATAATGGATGCATTATGATCATGAGAAGGTTTGTTGTGAGGAACAAACGTCTTAGCAATAGTTAGAGTATTAATAGCTATAGAATTGTCCCTAGGAATCACAATCTCAGCTCCATTGTGTGGAAACTTGACACACTGATGGTAGGTGGAGGGGACAACTTGCATGTCATGGATCCAAGGATGACCCAAAAGAAATTTATATGTGAGTGGGATGTCCAATACTTGGAACACAACATATTTTGTGATAGGGCCCACTTGAACAGGCAGCACAACAAGACCTTTGGAAGATCTTTCCACTTCATCATATGCTTTTATAGTAATCTTTCACCTAGGATCTACGGCCAATTCAGACAATCCTAACTATTGGATGACATGGAAGGAAACAATATTTAACCCTACACCATTGTCTATCAAGACTCGGCAGACTCAGGTATGGTAGACTAGAAATTCAATGTGTAAAGCTAGATTATGAGGGTGTCTAAGAGATGTGTCATCTTCTACAAAAAAGGATAGGTAGTGTGGAGATGAGATATGGTTGACCATAGCTTGGAACCAATCTGGATCAATATCATTGGGAACATTTGCTGTATGCAAAGTTTTTTCAAGGATCTCCTTGTGCAAAGAGGATAGCTCAAGCAACTCAAAAATTGATATATGAGTAGGTGTTCGTTGTAATTGGTGCACAAGGTCATAGGTAGACAAGGCTGAAGGAGCCATTTGTTTGGAAGAAGATGCTTGCTTGGGATCATACGTAGTTTTAAGGACAATTTTGGCTTGCCCCCTAGTAACAGCATTTAGTGTCTCACTCTGGGAAGACGAATCATCTAGTGTTCACAAGACCAACTTTGGCATACCATAATTGGCATTGTTATCATCTTGAGACCTCATCATAAGAACACTCTCAACAGGCTCTATCATGTTGATCACAGGCAAATCGGGAGTATATGTATAGTTGATCTTTGCATCATGATTCTTCTTATGTGCTTGAGAGGATTTTGCTTTCTCTTACTTAGGTAGAGGAGTCTTGAAAGCCTTGTGATTAGAATTTTTAACTAAGCCATCTATGAGAACCGTTCCTCCATCAATAAGATCTTGAATAACATCTTTAAGCTTAAAATAATTGTCTGTCTTGTGTCCCTTATTCCTATGATAGTGGAAAAAATGATCATCTCTCCACCAATCAGGCTTAACTAGTGGATCATAGGGATGAGAATTGTCAGGAAGTGTAAGATACTTGTTGGAAACCAATGTCTTAAGAATCACATCATATGGTTCAGCCAACTTGGTGTAGACCCGATGGTGGTATTGCTTCTTTGGCTTATTTGCATACTAAGGCTTAGGAGCACTATGAGCATTAGTAGCCTCTTGTTGTTTTGCTACATAGATAGCATTAGAAAGGTTGAAAGTAGACTCTTTAGCTTTTGGGACATCTACAAACCCATCATTAACAACATACTTGTTTTTGTTCCAAGGTTTTCTCTTGTCCTTGCCATTGCCTATAGTATCCTTATTAATAACAATATCCCCCTTTCTTATGGACACATCCTCAATCCGATATGCACTTTCAACCATGTCATTGAAAGAGGAGAACAATTGTTTCCTTAGATCATAATACAGTTCTGGCACAAGAGTGTTGACGAAAATGTCAATCTTTTCTCTCTCAGGTAGCTGAAAAGGATATCAAGAATACAATGACCTCCAATGTTGTAAGTAAGTGGCAAAAAACTCACCTTGATTTTTCTTTAGAGCACTGAGATCTATCATGGTGATAGGTTTTTGGATATTGTATGAATAATGCTAGGTGAAGCACCTAGCCAACTCATCAAAGGTCTTAAGAGGTGGTGTCAACTTCGCAAACCCTTCCAAGGCTTGTCCTCTTAAACTTCTAGGGAAGAGTCGTAGAAGAAATGTGTCTTCATGAAGGAAGTCCATGCTAAGAGCGTAAAAGTGACACACATGGTCATGGGGGTCACCGTTTCCGTCATACTTGTCATATTTGGGAACCTCAATATCCCTAGGAAATGGGACCATGTATAGACTCCTATCAAAGGGAAGAGCACATATAGACTCTACAAAAGAGACCTTTGGAGGCTCCTTTTCTATTTCCATTTGGGCAAGACATTGATTTGTCCATTGTAATTCCTCTCTAAGGATTTCCAATTTTTTTGGCACTCTTTCTTGAACAATTTGGCTCACATCATAACCAAGGGGGAGCTTGTAACCTCTAGAAGTCATGTATTGAAAGTATTGGTCCCCATTACGCTCTAAAAGTTTAAGCATCATACACTAGGAGGCTTCATCTTGTTCAAGCCTTATAAGTTCTTCACTAGAAATCTCATCATTGGCTTCTTCCTCATGCTGAGAGGGAGGAGGCCTAGGAGGTGAAGAAGGTGTAGCACAAGTCTATCTTGGAGGAGATCTTAGTGGTGTGTTGTTGCCATAGTTAAAAGGAGGAGGTCTATATTCGTAACCACTAATCTCAGGTTGTTCTTGAGATACTCCCCTTGAACCCATGCACCTAGCAGCATCCATTTTGTCTAAACACGCTTGGTTTTCCTTATGCTCAAAATGTTGTTGCAAATGATGGAACTTTTCTTGTTCAATCAGAGTGAGTGAGACACTATCTGTGCTTTTGGAGGTCTTGAATGCGAAAAAAAGGAAGCCTCCTTTGTACCATGGGGTGACCTTAGAATCTTTAGATTGGTTAGGACTAGAACTGTCATTACTAATTAGTGCTTGTGAGCATCTTGTAGGAGAGGGTAACTACGTATAATTGAATGGAGGATGAATCTCCTACTCAAATTGAGACCGAGTTGTAACCGACATGAAAATAATTTTTGGTTGACTAATAGAATCAGACAAAGTTTTTAAGATATTGAGATAAGAAAAGCTAATGAAGATCACTTGTCAAAGTAGAAAAATAGAGATGACTAGTGAAAAGTGCTCAAGAACTTATAGCAATCAATTGACTCAAGCTGAGAGTTGAGCAAGAAGCTCGATTAGCAAGTAGCTATAGAGGTAACTGTGGTGTGACAAGTGATCAAGAGTAGCAGTTGTGAGACTCAAACCCAATAGTTTTAGCTCATTTTTTTTAGTCTAGAACAAACCTAAGCATGCAAATAACAAACCAACTTCAGGTAAGAATAGGAAAAGATACTCCAGGATAGGTTAAAATTTAAGTTTAACAGCTCCGAATTGCAATAGTAGCAGGACAACAGAATAACTCAGGACTCTTGGTTGAGGGTATGCGATGATACTTCAGTATTGTATGAATCTTGACCACTGAACATGAAAAACTCAATTTTGAAAGAAATTTGGTCAATGTCGTAGGTTGCAAGTACAATTTTTTGGTTTCAAGCATAGTAATATCAAGAAATAGACAAGTTTGAAAACATTAGGTGATAAAAAAATGTCATCAAACACTTGTGCAAGAGAAAAATCAACCTTGCCAAGACAAGCAATTGTGATATCAAAATGAAAAATTCTATGAGGACTACCATGATGTTTTAATGTTTGAGAACATTTGCACAGGTAGATCACAATGAGAACACTTCAAGCACTTACTATCCTAGAAGGAAAAAGGCTCAATACTTAGCAACTTGGCCCACACTTGATGTCCCATCACCTCACACAAAGTGGTTACCCATAATAGATGTTGGCTTTGTTGTGGAGGTGTCAATGACACAACCAAAGAAACACAGATGGTGAGTAATCTTGGGGTGATCCGGGTTAGTCCACTAGGATCAATCCTTGCACCAAGATGCTAAGCGGAAAAATAGGGTGGCTTCTATCTATGGTTCTTAGTAAGGGCTTTCATTTGTAATACTCCCCTTGCTCCTCGAAGGGACTCCTTACCTGGCGGCAAGTAACAGACTTCACAACCACAAGAGTACCTTAAGTATTCTTGCTCAACATTTTCCTCATGGTCACAATCCCACAAGTACTCACATTAAGCAAAGACAAGTACTACATCTACCAAGGTTTTGTGTCCTTGATAGCCTTGAGTTTATAGTGGGTCAGAATAGCTCGGTATTAGCTTGTCCCCAATTGGGTCATTCCTCTTGATTGATCAAGAGCAGGCCTGCTAAAGGATCCTTAACTACACAAAGAGTGGATCAATCTTTGAGGTTCAAGGTTTTTGGTTCACCACAAGGGTGAAGATCATACTCCCCTATCTCAAAAAATTTCTCCCAAACACACCAAGCAAAGTTCATTTGCCCTCTTGCTTTCAAAATCCAAAGATAGGTCAAGATTTCTGTTTCACCACAAGGGTGAAGAGCATAGTCTCCTACCACCAAAAGACTCTTACAACAAGATATTAAGTTCCTAAGAAATGAAGCAACTAGTATATGCTGCACTCAAAATGAGAGCAATTAAACAAGTGCTTGATTGGTTTTTATGCTTTGGGCAGCCCTACAAAAACCATTAGTAGCCCTTGTGCATTTGGAGCTTTGACATGCATTCTTTTAAGAAAATATTTCAAGCAATGAGAGTACCTACAAGAATAACTTGTTATCTCCACAATGGTTAGCACACCAAAAAATTAGATAATCTACAAGTAAAATAGCTAATCAAACGACAAAATTTGAAAATGAAACCAACATGGTTGGATCAGACTCGAAAAGAACTTTCCAATGATATATCACACTTAAATTTTTGATACCGTATGCAAAAATTTCTCAAAAATAGGTGCCAGTTTTGTGGAGTGGCACAAATTTCAAAAATGCTAAAATTTTCAAAAAACAAAATTGCTTGCAAAACAGAAAATAGAAAGTAGGAAAACTGAAAACAACAAGTAAAATTGGCAAATCTAGAATTCCGGGTCTCTGTCTATCACAAAATTTTGTGTGAGACATTACTCAAGGTCATTTAAGAAAGTACCGAACTGCACAAAACAAAGCACAAGCCCACGCGAGAACGTACAAAGGCTCGCATGAGAAAGTACAAGGGCTTGCACGAGAAAGTACCTTTTTCATGTGCAAAAGTGCTAGCACCAGCAAAATCTCGCACGATACAGTGAGAAAATTTATGCAAGATTCCATAATATGTTAGGAATAAGGTGTCTCAACCTTGGATAATTCCTATTCTTATTATTTATTTTGTAAAATGTATTTCTTGCAAATAATGTTGATGTGTCAGCATCTTGAATTGTGTGTAAGGAGATCATGGCTAAAATGATTATGATGGATTCCTATGACACGTAAGAGCTATGTCAAGAAGATTCAATGATAGGTGAAGACATGTGGCAACTAATAAATTTGAGTACTGTACACTCTTCCCCAATCGTGGGGTCAGGTTCCTATTTTCTCAGAGAATGGTAAAACCCTAATATGACTATCTTTGGAAGTTGCCCTAAAAAGGGAAGTGCATGATATAAGCATTTTTTAGGGTTGCAATTTTCTTAGAGAATGGTATGTGGTTGCAATATCTTTGTTAAAGTAGTTAACGAATCTGAAATTGTAAGGATTTAAAAGAATTTGCACAATACTCTCCTATAGAGATTAGCGTAGGAAGCTGTTTTCGCACTTGAGTTTCCTTACATAATAGTGACGCACAAAAGTATGGACAATGTACAAAAATCACAAAAAAATAAAAAAAAATCAAAACCTGCAACAAAAATGCAAGAAAAGAAGGAAATAGAGTTGTTCTATCCCACAGTGGGCACCAAAAATGTACACACTAAGATGTGCACTTCTCTAAGCCATTCCTTTCAAGGGAATCCATGAATGGGAAACCTTGAAAATTGACCTAGAGCTCCCTAGGCATGGAGTGCAAGGGTCTTAAGAATGATCTCAGCTAGAGCTATTAAGCCTATGACCTTGCTAGTAAACCATGCAATGGGAGATTTAATGAAGACAAGGGCAAGAATGCCAATATCCTCAAGAATCAAGATGAAAATGAAATACAACTTATGCTAGAAATGAGAATGCAAGCTAAATGATGAAAGGAAAGATGCAAGTGTTACAAACCCAAACTAATTAATCTATGTGAGCTAATCTAGAGCATGAAAATGAAATCTAAACTAGGAAAGCATAAATACAAAACTAAGCTAAGAATGCAAGAATATGAAGCTATGATACAAGAAATGAAGGCTAGATGCAAGAATGTCTTCAAAAGCTCCAAAGTCTCCAAGCAATCCTGTGGCATAAAGTTAGTATTCAAAAGATTCAAGCTAAAATGAGAAGAGAGCTCTCCTTTTATAAGAAATGAGAAAGAATGGACCATAGAGATTAAGAGGCAAAAGATTTAATCAATGGTGGAGCTTGAAAGAGGAGCAATCCAAGTGCACAAATATCCTCTAATGAAAAAAATAAGAGTTGACTTTTGTGTCCATATGAAACAAAAAGTGCTTTTTCCCTTTTTATAAAATAAGAATAATGCTTTATTTGTGCAACTTAGGATAAGAGGAAAAGTGGGGGCTTTTTATTTAATAAAAGAGGAGGAAAATTCCTTTTTAATTAAATAAAGACTTAGAATAAGATGGTTAGTCCATAGAAAATAATCGAATAAATGATAGAATTAGAATTTGATCAAGAATAAGCAATTGATGATTTTAGCAAATAATGCTAGCAAGGGGCTAATAGTCTAGATGACCATTTTTGGATGATTACACTAGGAAAACCCATCACAAATTTCATGCTACAACTCTCCCAAGGCCTTGTAGGAATAGGCAAGAGTTGGTATAACCCTACATTTGTAGATGTCTCCAGAATATTCCTTAATTTAGTCTGAAGCTTAGGCCCATAGTAAAACCTTCTTAGCTATTCCAAGGTCTTGTCCAACCTAAAATGTCCCCCCAGCCTGCCTGCATGCTTCTCCCTAATAATGTTCTCCCTCATGGAACACTTGGGGATGCACAATTGATGTCCTTTAAACAATAGGTCATTTTGGATCAAATAATCTTCATACTCCATATGATAGGCTTCAAAAAAATTAGAACACACCTTATAGATATCTCTGAAATCATCATCATCTTTGTATATGTCATTCAATGAGTCTATCCCTACACTTTGTAGTTGGATTTGTTGCAAAACTAAAGATCTTCGGCTCAAAGCATCTGCTACCTTTTTGGAAACTCCCTTCTTGTGTTTGATTGAAAGTGTGTAGGCTTGTATTGACTCCACTCACTTCATGCGTTTGTGGCTTAGTTTCTCTTGGCTATTCAAGAAACTCAAGGCTTGATCATCTATGAAGACAAAAAATTCCTTAGGCAGGAGGTAGTGTCTCCATTTCTTCAATGATTAGACTACGACATATAGTTCCAAATCATAAGAGGAGTATTTCCTCTTTTCTTCATTCATTTTCTCACTAAAAAAAGCTATAGGTCTGCCCTCTTGGCTCAAGACAACCCCTATAGCTAGGTTTGATGCATCACATTCAATAGTGAAAACTTTCTGAAAATTAGGGAACACTAGTATAGGATTTTCCATTACCTTTTTCTTTAGAATTTGAAAGGCTTCCTTAGCCTCTTTGTTCCACACAAATTTACATTTATGTCCCCCTTTTATGGTCTCAAGTATTGGAGCACACAACTGGCTG
The DNA here is from genome assembly GCA_027943335.1 of Chamaecyparis obtusa. Classification (NCBI taxonomy): domain Eukaryota; kingdom Viridiplantae; phylum Streptophyta; class Pinopsida; order Cupressales; family Cupressaceae; genus Chamaecyparis; species Chamaecyparis obtusa. Next base: position 464,012 of record BSBK01004634.1, on the reverse strand, counting down.
AAATTCCTGATGAATTTCTTATAAAAAGATGCAAGCCCATGAAAGCTTCTCACTTCAGTCATTGTCCTTGGAGAAGCCCAACTTAGGATGGCCTCTACCTTCTCAGGGTCCATATTGATGTTCCCACTTGCAATCACAAATCTCAAGTAGAAAAGTTCTTCCTACATAAAAAAACATTTCTCCAAATTTATAAAAAGTTTCTCTTCATGCAGCCTCTTTAAGACCAAATTAAGGTGCTCCAAATGCTCCTCCTTACTCTTGTTGAAGATAAGGATGTCATCAAGGTAGACTATGATATATTTTCCAAGGAATAGCTTTATCACTTCATTCATGAGCCTCATGAATGTGCTAGGGGCATTTGATAGACCAAAGAGCATCACCCTCTATTCATACAAGCCTGCATTGGTTTTAGAGGCTGTCTTCCATTCATCACCAACCTTGATCCTTATTTTCTGATAGCCACTCTTCAAATCCACCTTAGAATATTATCTTGCACCCCCTAGATGATCCAATAGGTCCTGTATTCTAGGCATAGGAAACCTATACCTAATTGTGATTATATTTATGGCTCTAGAATTAGTGCACAACCTCCATGTGCCTTCCTTCTTAGGTCCAAAAGAGAAGGTATTACACAAGGGCTGAGGCTCTTAGTGATCAAGCCCTTATCCAAGAGTTCTTGGATCTATCTTGCCATCTCCTTATTCTATTCAGGGGTAAACTTATATGCAGCTTTGTTGGGAAAGGTTGTTCCTAGGATCAGGTCAATGTTGTGTCTTATGTCTCTGATTCATGGCAATTCATTTAGAAAATCCTTGGTGACAATGTCTTTATACTGGTCTAGTAGGTCTGCAACTTCTTTAGGGCCTACTCTCTTCAAGGGATCTATATCCTTCTCAGACTTCTGGGGTCTGTCATCCTTTGGCACAAGGACTATGACATAACAAGGGTCTTTATCCTCCTTCAAAGTTTTCAAAAAATATTTTTCACCAATAAATAGAAATTTAGAATCTTTATGTTCCTCTGAATTTTCAGACAGGGGTAAGAGTGTTACCTTTTATCCCTTGTGGTAGATGGTGTAGGTGTTCAACCTCCCATCATGATGAGCCTCCAAATCATATTGTTAGGGCCTTCCAAGGAGCAAATGGTAGGCATCCATTGGAACAATGTCACATAGCACCTTGTCTTTTTATTTTCCAAGTTGGAACTCTACCCATGCTTGGTCTTCTATGACAGTGTGTTGGGTCTTGGTGATCCATGACACCTTGTAAGGGTTTGGATGTGGCAACCTTCTCAACTTCAACTTCTTCACTGCCTCCTCAGATACCAAGTTATTTGTAGATCCACTTGTAATACCCCAAAAATGGGCTATAGGTTCATTAACCTCCTACATCATCAAATCGAACGAAATCGACATCAAAATCCTAACCTAAGGCACATTTGAACATCATCGAATCCTAATTGATTATCATAAATTCTGCATTGGGAAATATTCCTAGTAATATTCCTAATCATCATAATTATCTTTAATTTAATGATTATTTTGCGATAAATCATATTTATCCTAAAGTTGATTAATTGAATATGATGAATATTTAATTAATTAATTAAATTCCGCCACTTAATTATTTAATTAAATTTAATTATATTTATTCCTAATTATTATTATTTAAATTTGACAATAAATCAAAATTCTTATCATTAATTGATTAAATTCTTATTTAATTAATTAAAGAAAGTTGTCATATTTAATGATATTATTTTTGAATAAAAGTTTGATTTTAATAATTGATTAACCAATAAATCAATTGTTATTTTTAATTCTAAAAATAAGTTAAGTGGAAAATAAATCACTTTATTCATTTAATTAATTCATATTAAATCATGCACAATTAGAAAAGCAGGCAACTAAAAATTAACAATCAATTTTAAAATTGAAACTCAACATCTGATGATGAGTTGAAAAAAAAAATAAAAAAATGCAAAGCTCTATTTTGAGATAAAAACTACTTTTGGATGATTTTATGAATTAAATATTCTTAATTTCTTGTTAACTCAAAAATCAACCTGAGTTTATCAGGAGTGATTTATGGATTTTTTTCAATGCATCCTCAAAGCCCTGGATTTCTATAAAATCAAGGCTCAGCTCTTCACAAATCATCTCATAGAATCCACAGAATCCATAGAATACACATAATCCACATAATTTGCATACTTACTCTAGAGAATCGACATATGAAGAATTGAAGCTTCTCTTTGCGAATCAACAATTTTTGTGAGATCAATCTTATTTTCAATTCATTTTAGTTTTATTTCATATCATTGTTAGATCAATTTTCATATAGAATAGTTTCATATCTAGATTTCTCATTCTTATTGCATAGAAAACCCAAAAATATAGATTAATTTGCATTCATTACTTCATTTCTATCTTGCATTCAAATACTTCATTTAGGTGTCGTCAAGGTCACTGATCTCAATCCAATTTGAGAATACATACTCACATCGACTAGAAGGCAGTAAATCACCTGGTTAGATTAGTTTTCATATATTGCACGATTTCGATTTCAACTAACCTCTAATATTTTACTGAAGTGTTGTGTCTATAGATCACGTACAAAATTCACACACACATTTTTGGCACCCACCGTGGGGACCTGAAATAAGTTTCTATTCTATTCTATCAAATTTCTATCATTTTTTTCGAACCCACGACCAGAAGGTTAATTTTTGTGAGTTTTGTGATAAATTTATGGGCTGTTTTTCCATGAAATCTGACTGATGTTTTTATTGGTACAAGCACATATAATATGATATAGATATGAAATTTATATTTTTGGAAAGGTATTTTAGTTAGCTTTTATTTTCTATTGGTTTGGATTAATTTCATTTTGATTTGCAAAAGTTATAATCATTTTAGTGAAGACTAGTCTGAACCTGATTTTATGAAATCCGACTGATGTTTTTATTGGTACATGAACATATGATATGATACAGATCCAAAATGTATATTTTTGGAAATATATTTGAGTTAGCTTTCATTTTATATTAGTTTTGATTAATTTTGTTTTGATTTGCAAAATTTATGATCATTTTAGTGAAGGCTAGTCTGAACCTAATTTTATGAAATCTGAATGATATTTTTATTGGTACATGCACATATGACATGATACAGATCTTAAATTTATATTTTTGGAAAGGTATTTGAGTTATCTTTCATTTTCCATTGGTTTGGATTAATTTTGTTTTGATTTGCAAAAAGTTATTGTTGATTTAGTGCAGATTGGTCAGAATCTGATTTTTTATGACAACAGGTTTTTTGATTATCAAATGATATATTATATTTGACTAACCTAATTTTCTACCACGTGGGGTTGACAAGTTGTGTTTCTTTTTTTGATGGATTTTTATAACATTGGGTTTCATGTACAAGAATAGGTAAGTTTTTCATAACAGTGGTTTGCAGGTGCAGGCGCAGGTACATTTTGTGGGTACAAAAGATAGAAGACAAATGCTCAAAAATTGCTAAAATAGGTAAAATATACTAAGTGCATTGTGAAGAACTTAAGTATTCTATTAAATCTGATAAAAATTCATTTTGGGACATAAAAAAAACTCTCTTGTGTCAACTTTGAGTGCCTTTACAACTTTCATAATTCACACTTCAATTTTGGGCTCTAAAACAAACATAGATTTTCTTTTTGCATATCTGTTACACATAGTAATTAGGCCCTATGAACACTATTTGTGGTTTTTGAGAGAGTGGGTTTCTAGTGAAGCTCTTCTCAATGAGGGAACCCTTATAGGTAGGGAGGATACTAAGAGCATCTCACGTTCTAGTAGATTTGTGTGTCTTCAACTTTTGATTGATACATTCTCTCTCCGGAGGGGTTGATAGATCATAAGCGATGGACGTCATAGATATTTGTGAGATAATCTTAGTCTTAGTGTGTCAGATTAATCTGTCTTCTTTGTTCTGGTTAAAAGTGAAAAGGTTAGAGGATTATGCTCTACTCCCTTTTTGGATAGTATCAAAAACTCAGATCCTTGAATCTGGAACCAGTCTCCATGTGGTATCTTTTGTGAGTCACCTTTAGAGAGGGTTAACTGTAGTGGACATTCCCTTAATTGGGTCAACCACATTGATGGAACCTCAAGTGATAATAGCCATTTTTATTGTGGTAGCAACAATCGCTATATAAATGTCCTTGTGGAGGAAATCTTCATAGGTGTGGTCTCTTGTTGGGCTATCAGATCTCCCTAGTAGCTCCTGATTGATTAATTTCTCAAACTGTGTCGAAACTTCAGTGTGCTTGGATTGGAGTTCACCCTCTTGAGATCACAAAAGTTGCAGAGTCAGACCATTACTAAAAACCCTAGTGAGGCCAAATTTTTCATTTTCTAGGAATATGTGCATTATTGAAAAACTTTTTGGAACATACACAAGTAGTATTTCTAGGGATTAACACAATAAGTCACTATTGCTTGTTCATGTGCAAGGTTGCTTTTGTCCTTGTTCATTGTTTTTAGATGATTGCTTGCTATTTTGCATGCTTGGTATCTTCTTGGTTACTTGAAACAAACTTTTACATAGATCTTTAAAAACTGGACAAAGAAATTTTCAAACAATTTGATACTGAAAAATTGAAAAAATTGCAAATCTGAAGCAAAAATCCTTTCTGGTGTCAAAATTCATCCTAAAATTTCAAAACTCATTTCAAAGCCAAAATCAAAGTTGTCAGAGATTGGTCAAATTTGTCAGAAATCCAATTTTTACAACCTATTCCCAAATTCTGTCAAAATAGCAAACTGATTCTTGTCATTTCTAGTCATCCTTGGTCAGTCTAGGTCAGATCTCAGGTGCTATGACATGTTGCTCAACATCCAAATGAACTTAAATGGTATCAAGTTGCACAAAATGACTCTTGGTCTTCTTTCTTCCACATCTCCCATGTCTTCCTAGTCTCCCATTTCCATCCTTTATGCTATTCCTTCACGCTTCTTCCTCTTCTTCCTAAAACTCTTCACATCTTCTTGATTGTTTTCCTCTTATTATCTAGTTTTCTTTCTTCTATTCATCTCTTTTTTCACTTCCATGCTTGATTCCTCCTCTTCCAGAACCATGAATTTCTGCTATCTTGTTATGGAACCTCTCTTGAAAATGGATGATCTTGAACTCATTTCTCAATTCAAAGAGTATTATTCCAAAAAGCCCATGAGTGATAAATTTATGATGAAAATAAAGAAAAAATTGATTGAATCAAATTCCTTTGCTAGGATCATATGCATGGTCATGTCACAACCTCCTTCTTCCAAACATCTTTCATCTTCTAAGTCTTCTCATCATTCCTCATCATCCATGTCTTCTTCCTCTGCTAGGTCTTCACCTTCATCTTCTCCGCGATCTCATTCCTCTTCTAATTCTCCCAAGAGTCTTACTTCTCTTCTCAAGACATACCATAATGAGCAATGTGATAACCCTTTTGATACCTCTTCCACGGAGAGTGACACACCCATCTTTGAAGACTATGATGATTATGATGATGGTCAATATAAGGATACCTATGACACCTCTGTTCCTAAGAGTCCTCCTCATCATCTACTTGTGCTTACTTGAAATGGGACATCACATTGGATAGATCATGATGGTGATCCATATGATTCTAATTTTGAAAGAGACTTTGATAATTTTTGTGAAAAATACCTAGATGATACATCTACTTCTATTGAGGAATATAAAATATACCGCACTGATTTGAAACATCAATACTATAAGGATCTCTCCTCTAAGAATTCTCATGCTGAAAATAAAGATTACACTCTCAAGAAAGATCATGTTAATGTTGAACCTTTGTCTTGTTATGGTTCCCTTCCATCCCCTACTTCCTCCAATGCCCATACATTTTCTAAAGCTTCCAAGTCTTTCAAATCTTTCACAAGTCCTTCATCCACCAAAGGTCCTAATACTTTTCATGCGGTTTCCTATAGTTATCCTCAAGGGCTACCTCTTAAAGAAACTCAAGCTAACCTTCACTTGGTTGTAAATAATTTCAATAATGCTAAACCCAAAGAGCCTAAGCCTTTATATGGTATAATACCTATTTCAGCTAGTCCTTCACCATCTTTGCAACAGTCTTCCATACAATCCCAACATGCTTCCGTATCCTTAGAAGTGGCTCCATGTCAAGAGGACTCTAAAAATGATGAAGAAAAGAACATAAAGAAATATCAAGATCAAGAACCCTCCATGTCATCCAATCCTTTTCATGATGTCTCTCTTCCACTTCATGTCTCTTTTGATTCTTTGTGCCCTTCTACATCCATTCCACCATGTCTTAAGTCTTGTTGTAAGCAAGATCAAGCTACTACTTACACTGTTGAGCTTATTGACCATCAAAATAACCGTACTACACTTGCATTTTCTAAAGATGATACTTCCAATAAGGTTATTAAAAATAATGTTGCTACTTCCAATGTTAAGCCTATTAAAAATCAAGAGACAAATTATACACTTATGCTATCCAAAGATCCTTGTCAAGATCAAAGTCTTCCATCTTCTTATTCTACCACTCCATGTTCATTTCCACTTTCTACTCTTCCTAAGTCTTTGCAAGCTTTGAAAAATCCTATCAAAGAAGGTGGTCATATTCAAGATGTCCACAATTCTATTGAAAATCCTAATGCTCACTCTAAAGTTGTTGATGTCCTTGGTTGTCATATAGATGATGATGAACTTATTGATTATCCTCTTACATTTTCCACATCCATCCTTGGACCTTCTCCACCAATACTAAGAGCTTTACATCTGCCTTCCATCTTGGGTCCTTATGTCCCTTCACTTTCCCCTCCTAACTCTCCTAATTCACCATCCATTTTGGGTCCTTACATCCCTCCATCTCCCATCTTTCCTCAAGATCAACATAGATGCATACCCTTGAATCCTTTTCTTCCACCCACCCATTTAAACCAGTCATATCCTCCTTCTTCTTCCACAAGTCCCAAGTTCTTTGTAAGTAATTTGAATGTTCAATACAAGAAAAAGAAGCATTACAAGAATCTATCCAAAAAAGAAGATCACCATGTCTCCTGTAAACGACATGGAGGCATAAAGTCAAAAGAGATATCTAAGAAAAAAAATACAAGACAAGTATGGGTTCCAAAATCGATCATTAAAGATATTCTCTCTAGATTATCAAAAAGAAATGAAAAGCCTATGGCTATATAGATTCCAAAGTCTCTCTTGAAAGAGTCTGGTGTTGAGAAAAAAGTGAAGTTGACACTCAAGCTTCCAAAGACTTCCACTTCATCTTCTTCCAAAAACATTCTTCCATTTCATGCACCTAAACCACAACCTCTGCTATCCATTCACCATATTCCTTCACGTATTCCTTCATTCACATTTCCTCCATCCTCTCGCTACCCTTCAAGGTGTGTGTTGATGTTGATCTCGCCTTCATTTCCATCTACCCTTTCACAATCCTTCCATTCATTACCCTCCTACCTTCTATCCTTTTTTCTCATTTGCCTATTCCTCCTATCTTCCAACCTCACTCACTTTACATAAAACCTTATCCTCCATTTTTCTCTTCCATCTTCCTTTACCTATTAGCATCTTTGAGCATATCATTTTGAATCCTTAGCATATCATGGTTTATCCTTTCAAGGAGCATTATCTAAAAAGCTTTCCTTCTTCCAAATTTTTTTTTTTATAAAAGAAATAAAAATAAATAAATTGAAAATGTGTCTTGGTGAAAACTTGGAAATAGGTGCCTTGGTAGCAAATTAAAGAGAAATAAATTCATCCTATGGTGAAAAACACTCCCTTGTGGCACCTTGGATAAGTACCATGATGAAAACCTGGCAATCAGGCATCATGCGTAGTTCTTCTACATTTTTCATCCATTCCATCTTCTCTCTTTGATCTTGACAATGTTGACCTATACATGAACATTTGGCTATTTTGTGACGTATCTCACGATGATCTTGCTTTCATTTCTTTCATGTTTAGCCTTCATGTCTATCTTCTCCTTTCATTTTTGCCTATCACTATCCTTTTCCCCTTTGATCCTAATCTAATAAAGAAAAAAAGAAAGAAAGAGTAAAACATGATGCTTTGAAGCCTCTTGACATGTCTACTCCTTTGGACTGCATCCTTTCCTGCTCTTGCATTATGATTTTGTGACTTATCCTATGACTGGCCTTTTATTTCTTGTCCAAATGCACTTTACATAACATTTTTTTTCCCTAGCTTGGGTATTCTTGAGGAGTTTTCCCTTGAGGATTTCTTCCCTTCATTCTCCTTCATTCTCTTGTCTTCCATCTCTTCCACTAGCTTGCCAATCCCTCTTGTTCTCCACCTTCCTAGACATTGGAACTACATGATATGATCTTTCTTGGGAGTTTGCACTAAAAAAAAGAGGGAAAGAGGTAGTCAAGTATGCAAAGAATTGTCAAAAGTGTCAAGTTCATGGTAACTTAATTCATGCTCTAGGGAGAGATCTAATTCTATTTACTACACAGTGGCCTTTTCATCAATGAGATTTTGATCTTATAGGACATACCCATATACATCCTGATTCTTCTAATGGACATACCCATATAATGATAGCTACATATTATTTTACAAAATGGGTAGAGGTAGTCCCTTTGATGCAAGCAACTAGAAAACAAATATCTATGTTCATATTGAACTATATCATATGTAGATATGGGATACCTCATTCCATAATCATAGATAACTATGGACAATTCAAGAACAAAGATCTAGATGATTTATGTGCCAAATTCAAGATTACACAACATTGGTCATCTATCTACTATCCTCAAGGGAATGGACAAGCAAAGGCTTCTAACAAGAATCTATTGAAAATCTTGCACCAAATAGTTAATAAAGAGGAAGAGACTGGCATCTCATAATTAATCCAGCTCTCTAGGCCTACAGAACAAGTATTAGAATGCCCACTAGGGCTACACCTTTCACTTTAATTTATGGGTTTGAAGGGGTACTACCTATTGAGGTTGAAATCTCATCACTAAGAATTAGAATGCATGGTCTAGTAACTGATGATGAATACAGAGTGTCTAGGTTGCAAGAACTGAAACTACTAGATGAGCGCAGATAAGCAACGTATGATCATCTCAGAGTGTATCTTTTAAAAATGTCTAGAGGCTACAACAAGAAAGTCAGACATAGAAAATTTTAGGTTAGTGATCTAGTCTTAAGAGAGAATCCTAAAAATCAATCACATCAAGAACGCAAGGGGAAGTTTGAACCCAACTGACTGGGTCCCTTTGTTATCACTGCTACTTTTGGCTCTGGTGCCTATCAACTCTCAACAATTGAAGGAGAACAGCTCTGAGAACCAATCAATGTTCTCCATTTGAAGAAATTTTATGCCTAAGGCATTCAGTCTATGGTAAAATGTCTTGAAAAAATCATAAAAATAAAAAAAAGTCTTGAAAAAATAAATATCTTGGTGAAAACCTAGCAATAGGCACCTTGATGATTCACAAAAAAATGTAAAAAATACCAAAAATATCAAAAAAAAATTTAAAAAAATTGAAAAATGAAAAATACAAAAAAATGAGAAAAAGAAAAAAGTGCCTTGGTGAAAACCTCGAAACAGGCACCTTGGTAGCAAAAATAGAATCTCTGCCAAGATGGTGAAAATCTGGAAAATGGGTGCTACTTGTTTCAAAATGCTCCATCTATTAGCGCAATCTTGGTCTTTCCTAGATTTCAGTCTTGTTTTAGTTTGTACATATCTCCCGGTTTGTTTCTGCATTCCTATTTTCAATAAATCAATCTGTACACCAATCAGCTCAAGCGTTTGTATCTTATCAATGCTTAAAACTTGGGGGCAATCAATGTCATATCCTATGGTTTCCAGTATACCTTAGACGTGTCATATCCAGTCTGAGTCCTTTGAAGCTTCATTTGAGTCAGTCAGTCAGTCTCATCTCTAGAAAAGATTTTTCATCTACAACAACACAATCAAACATCAAACATCAAAATGAAAAGAAACTATGCTTTTACATGCTTTTATCTCCTTGTATGCTTACTGATTTGCATTGAAATTTTTGCATATTATGTCATTTGAGCTCTTCGATGATGTCCTTTACAAGATTTAGAGAGTGATGACTGGGGGCGTAATCTTTTCTTTGTCTTCTGCTTGTATGTGAAAATCTAACAACTTTGGTGATTCTGGATTGAAATGGTGTCCGACTGTAAGAGCCTTTATCTCGAATTTGATGGCTATGCATACCTCGACCATTGATACCCAAAAAATTCAAGAAAGTTTGATCTAACTATTGTCTTTTTGAGTGAGTTCTTACTCCTACTGTGAAACACGATCTTACCTAAGGATGTGAATGATAAAGGGTCACTACAGGTAATTCACATTGGATTTAGAATGATATCTTGATTGCTTGATGTGTTTTCATCGGAAGACGTATTCCGGTCATCACGATGTCTATGTTTTGATGCTTATACAAATTGCTATATCAAAATGGACATGATATTCAGGTCATCCTGGCATTTATGTCTTGGTGCTTATATCTAATCTGACATTCTGAAAACAAAATCAATATTCATATGTCCATGGTTTCATAATCAGTGGGTGTTGTATTGATTCTTGCATATACAAATCGATATTCATATGACTATGGTTTCATAACTAGTAGGCATTGTATTGATTTATTTGGTTACCTAAAAATTCAATGATGAGAATGACCGACACATGATTAGTGACTAGGTCTTAGGTCTTAGGTTGCATTTCACTCTGCATGTCTCTTTGCATCTTACATGTTTGCATGATCTCACAATGGTTGGATAAACTTCAAATGCTTAAACAATTCTTCAAATGTCTCTTCAAATCTAACAAGAGCTGAATCTTACACAAAGGTTCCTCCAACGAAACAAAAAATAGAATCCTTTTTCTTGATCAAAATCAAAATTTGCGATCATTCATATTATTAACTACTTGCATAATCAACTTTCTATCATCACAAAAATCTATAATTCAAGTTAACTGATTATCTTACATCAAACTATCAAAATTTCAACTTGGTCACCCATGGTCAACTCATGGTTTAACCTAGTCAAACTTGGTTTCCAAGACTTCTAAATGATGCAGAACGTGTTTTCAGACATGTATAACCACTTCTCAAATCAATTAACATGCTTCTAATCCATTCAACACTGACTTTTCTTGTCAAATTTTGATTTTAATCCCGAAGGAGATATGGTATTGCACATCATTCAAGTCTGTAAATCTAATTTTGTCTATCAATCTTTTGTCAGTAATCAAGACAACAACCACGTCTAGTTGCTGACTCATCAAAAGTCCTCTTCACTTGGGGAAAACCTATCATCACTTGGGGCATATCAAATTCATCGAGATCCATATCAATCTAGTATCTTAATCTATCTTGTAAACTGTATCAGCTCATCAGTTCATCATTGTTGTTTCCTTGGTTCTTCATAATTGAAGGGTTCAAATGTGATACCAATGTGATTTATACAAGGGCAATCAAGTTTGGAATCATTCACTCACTTCTTCACAATCATAAGGTTCAGAATCAAGCATTTTGGCACTCACCGATTCATTGCTATTATAGTTAACATTATCTTTGGTCATTTAGGACCTAACATCTTCAAATCTTTCAATCGGTTTATGTCTTAGAATCGATTCATCTTTCAAATCAGTTTTAATCTCAAACATCTTTATCATACACAAACTATCTTTGAACCATTGTGCTTCGCACAGTAATTCAAAGAGGGGCAAAATGTAATTCCCCAAAAATGGGCTATAGGTTCATTAACCTCCTACATCATCAAATCGAACAAAATTGACATCAAAATCCTAACCTAAGGCACATCTAAACATCATCGAATCCTAATTGATTATCATAAATTTTGCATTGGGGAATATTCCTAGTAATATTCCTAATCATGATAATTATCTTTAATTTAATGATTATTTTGTGATAAATCATATTTATCCTAAAGTTGATTAATTGACTATGATGAATATTTAATTAATTAATTTAATTCTGCCACTTAATTATTTAATTAAATTTAATTATATTTATTCCTAATTATTATTATTTAAATTTGACAATAAATCAAAATTCATATCATTAATTGATTAAATTCTTATTTAATTAATTAAAGCAAGTTGTCAGATTTAATGATATTATTTTTGAATAAAAGTTTGATTTTAATAATTGATTAACCAATAAATCAATTGTTATTTTTAATTCTAAAAATCAGTTAAGTGGAAAATAAATCACTTTATTCATTTAATTAATTCATATTAAATCATGCACAATAAAAAAAGTAGGCAACTAGAAATTAAAAATCAATTTTAAAATTGAAACTCAACATTTGATGATGAGTTGAAAAAAAACAAAACATTAGAGGTTGGTTGAAATCGAAATCGTGCAATAAATGAAAACTAATCTCTGTAAAACACTTGATCTGAAGTGTTGTGTCTACAAATCAGGTACGAAATTCACACACATTTATGGTGCCCACCATGGGGCCATGAAACAGGTTTCCCTTCATTTCTATCAATTTTCTATCTTTTGAGGTTAAAGGTTTCAAGGGTTCTGGTATACTCTGTAGGACGTTATTTTTTGTCCGTACAATTTTCGTACGAGTTTTGTCAAAAAATCATAACAGGAGATACCCACTATCATACGATAGTTTATTTGATCGAGAATCATACCATTAGGATCCCTGAATCATTTGGAATCTCTATTATCATTTGATCTAGTACCCAGTGTCGTACGAGTTTCTAGACGGTCGTCTGGAGGGTGACCCACTGTCGTACGAGTTTTAGTGCCAGGTTTCGATTGTCATTTCACTTTTTCAGGCAGCTTTCCATATTTGTTTTCTAGATTTGGACTGACAACTAACATTAATGATTGAAATTTGTTGTTTCCGATTGATTTATGTTGATTTTGATTGGGAAAAAGTGTGAGAATTGATAAAAATAGGTAAGAATCTACTAAGCGCATTGTGAGGAATTCAGGTAATCTTTTCAGCTAAGAACATTTTGATTTGGATTAAAATGAACATCTTGTGTGTCTAGCTTGAGTACCTTTCTTTTCCATATCACACATTTCATTTGGGCTCTAAAAACAAACATAGATTTGCTTTCAGCATCTTTGTTACACATAGTAAATAGGCCCTATGAACACTATTCATGGCTCTTGAGAGAGTGAGTCTCCAATGAACTTCTTCTCAAAAAAGGAACTCTTGTAGGTAGGGAGGATACTGAGGGCATCTCATGTTCTACTAGATCTATGTGTCTTCAACTTTTGATCAATGCATTCTCTCTCTAGAGAGGTTGATAGATCATAAGGGGTTGATGTCATAGATCTTTGTGAGATAATCTTGGTCTTAGTGTGTCAGATTTATCTATTTTATTTGTTTTGGTGAAGTGAAGAGGCTAGGGGATTATGCTCTACTTCCTTTTTGGATAGTACCAAAAACCCAAATCTTTGAATCTGATCTAGTCCCCATGTGGTATATCTTGTGAGTAAACTTTAGAGAGGGTTAACCGTAGTGGACATTCCCTTAATTGGGTCAACCACGTTGATGAAACCTCAAGCGGTAATAACCATTTTCACCATGGTAGTGACAACCGCTATGTAAATGTCCCGTTGGAAGAAATCTCCACAGGTGTGGTCTCTTGTTGGGCTATCAGATCTCCCTAGCAAATCCTGAAGATTAAGTTCTCAGACTGTGTCAAAACCCTGGTGTGCCTAGATTGGAGTTCGCCCTCTTGGATCATAAAATTTGCAGAGTCAAACCATTACTAAAAACCCTAGTGAGGCCAAATTTTCATTTTCTAGGAGTATGTGCATTATTGCAAATTTTTTTGAAACATACACAATTAGCACTTCTATGGATTAGCACAAATAAGTCACTTGATTGTTCATGCAAAAGGTTGATTTTTCCCTTGTTCATTATTTTCAGACATTCTTGAAATCACTTGCTTGTGGTTTTGTGTGCTTTCTTATCTATCTGGTTACTGAAGAATGAATCAATCCGCTACAATCTTCAAATCTGCACAAATAATTTTGTGAACAATCTGAAACTGAAAACCTTAAGATTTGCAAAAATTGAAGTAAAACACCTTTCTAGAGTCAACAGTCATTTTGTAAAGTCAGAAAGTCATACGAATTTTGGCTATTATTGTTTCAGAACCCCCATATTGTCATATGGTATCAAGTATATTGTCGTACAAGTTTTGTTGCCAGTCATTTTCAAAAGTCAAAATTCCTGCTATCAACTATCATGCAAGTTTTGCAATAATCATACAAGTTTTTCAATTGTCATTTCATGCTATACCCACTGTCATACGAGCCTATAGAAAGTCATTTGGGAAATTTTGGAAAGTTGTTAGAAAGTTGTCAGAACTATCAGAGACCCAACTTTTCTAGCCTATTTCCAAAACCTGTCAAACAAATCATTGTGTCAGGAATAGAGCAGCAAATACTGAAAATCCCATCATTTTCCTAAAGTGGCCTTTTGAATCTAATTTAGGCTTTTGTTTAATTGATTTGAATCTTTCATCTTGTGTCAAAACCTTGTCATAACTATTAATCTTCAATCGATCATCAAAATAATTAAGTGTTGTGAACTCGTGTTCACTATCTTTTAGGAGTCTACCCATACATTTAGGGCACAGTCTCTTTCATCTATGTCTAATCTATGCTTCAATCAATCAAACCTTGACAAGGTTGCATCATTTGATCTTCTTGAATCAGATCCTTCTTCAATTGTCTTCATCATATTCTTTTGATTCACCCAAGGTTAATGGTGGAAACTAGAGATTCCTCTCACAAGAAATCGGGAGAAGCACTTAACACTGGAGCTTTGTCTACTCACGTAGGTCCAACTCTTGAACAAATCTACAATTATAGTCTTTATGAAGATGATGGTCTTGGTAACTTTTGATTAAAAATTGGTTACATTCCTCCATCAACTCATGGAGGTAATCAACAAACTCCTCATCAATCTATCCTAGGTAGAACTCCAACCATGTCTGAAGTAGGGACAAACTTGGGCTCTCAAAGAGCTCAATCTCAACACGATGTAGATCAGGAACCCACACCTAAAGAAATTGCTCAATATCAAAATGATGATAACATCAAATGAATGATGAAGCATTTCTTGAAAGAAGACAAAGAGGCATACTTTTTACAATTAGTTCATCAAGGAGCTAAACTTCCTCCCAACTTTAATGTTGAAGATATCATTACGCATGAGGAAGAAAATCCACTTACAACTATGATGAAATAGATGCATGCCATGCAAGTCAAACTTAATAACCTTGAGAAAGAAAAGGAACCCAAGGAGTTCTCCATGGAGGCCCTATGTCCTTTCCCATTTGACAAAGACTTGTACATACCACCATTCCCAAAAAGAGTGGAGATGCCTAAGTATGATAAGTATGATGGACACTCGGATCCCCAAGATCATGTCAAAGAATTCTGTACACAATCTATGGAGTTCATGCATGAACCAACCTATCTGATGCATCTCTTCCCTCGATCTCTAGGGGGAGCAGCCATTCATTGGTTCTCTAGATTGCCTTCTACTATCAAAACTTTTGAGGAGTTGATCAAATTGTTCTATCAACAATACTCCTACAACATTGAACATCCAATCACCATGATTGATATCTATAATCTCAAGCAATATCTAGGAGAACCATTCTTGACATTTTTCAAAAGATGGAGGAAGAAATTCTCTCTATATGCTTGGCCTATTCTAGAAACTAAGAAACTAGAAATCTTCATCAATAATCTTATTCCAGAGATCAACTATCCTTTACAAATGAAAGATCATACATCTTTTGATAAGATGGTCGACAATGCGATCAAAATTGAAAAAGTACTTGTGAAAAAAGGAGAAATCACACTTCAAAAAGAAAAGTATGACTCAGGATCCAGTTCTAAAGACAAGAATAAAGGCATTGTCATAGATGGTGTTGTTGATACTATCTGTGCCCCATCAAGGGCACCAGCTTTCAATCTAACTATTGGTACCCAAGCCATAAAAACTTTAGTACAAAAGGTGCTTGAATCATCTCAAAAGAAGCCAGAATATAAAAAGTGGTCCGCTAATAATAAATGAACGTTCACTCCTCTTGGAGAATATTTAGAATTAGCTATGAGAACTCTACTAGCCAATGACATCATCTCTTTGCCTGAGATCTGACAATTTGATTTTGAACCTAAACCAAAATGGTGGAGAGAGAACAAATTCTATGATTTCCATTGGGGTAAAGGTCATAAAACTCATAACTGCTTACACTTGAAACATACTATTCAAGATCTGATTGATAAGGGAGATATCACCATTGACAATCATAAGAGCAATAATGATCATACAACATTCATAGAACCATTTCTGAAACATGGTCAAGAAGTTTCATCTTCTCAGCCTAATATGGGGGCAAAAGTCAATTATAATTACCCTAGAAATAATGTTGTTATCAATATGGTTGAACCTTGTCCCTCTGAGCATTGTAATGTCATCACAATTGTGCAAAGAGATAGAGATCATACCTCAGCTAATGCATTTACTCGATCACAAGCTCAGGCACATCTGAATGGACAAATCCCAGATTCATCAAATGTCCCTAAGATGCCCTTCAATCTTTCTTCCACTTCCAAACAAAAGGTTGTTTCTAAATCTTCCAATCCTAAAGACACGAGGCCAACATCTTATAGCATTGTTCAACAACTCCAACACACTAATGCAAAAATCTCCATGTTTGAGTTGCTTTGAATATCTCTAGCTCATAGAGCCATTCTAGACAAAGCTTTGCACAGGTCCAATGTTCCTGATGACCTTGATTTAGATAGGTTCCAGACTATGGTTGGACATCTTACGTCTCCACAATATATCTCCTTTTTAGAGGAAGATGTCAACTCCTTGAGTCACCCGCATAACCAACCCTTTCATATAGAAGTCTTGATCCAAAACCATAGAGTCAAACATGTGTTGATAGATGGAGGTGCTGGCCTAAACATTTGTTCTTATAGCTTGATCACACAATTGGGATTTTCAGAATTGGCTATTGATCGTAGAAAGAAAATAACTATAAAATTCTATGATGAACAAGAAAGATATTCTAAAGGCACCATTGTCTTACCTATCAGGGCAGGTCCAGTCATCAGAGATACTATATGTCAAGTTCTTGATCTACCTTTGGCTTACAACATTCTTCTAGGGAGACCATGGATACATGAGATGAAGGCTATTCCTTCTACATTTCACCAATGCTTGAAATTTCCTTATGAAGGAGTAGAGGTCACTATTCTAGTAGACATATCCACCACTTGCAATACATTGAAGGAAAGTGTAGATAAGCTTGTGCCTAATAATAAAGAATCTTCCATTGAACCCACTAAAGAAGCATACACATCTAAAATGGAAGATCTTGCAAAAGAGGTTAATATCAAAGAAAATAGTATGGGAGAATATACTATGGAGCCAATCTTATCTTTGAAATCTCTCTCTATCTCACCTAAGTCTTATGGACAATCTTTTAAATAATCCAAACCAGATTCTAAAAAACCTCTTGAGGCATATAAAAAGAATTTTGTAGCAAAACAAGTCTCCAAGCAAGAATTTGAAGAGGATGAAGCTGTGCTTGCATGGCTATACAAAGATGAATATGAATCCCATGATATTCAAACTAGTAACTCAATAGTACCAAAAGATCCTTCTAAGTCATATGGCCCAGATAGCTAAGATGGGATATCCAAGTAAAGGACCTCTAGGAGTCAGAGGAGAAGGTCTTATAACACCTATCCCACATATTGGTAGAGAAAATAAAGAAAAAGTTGGCTTAGGATTTAAAAAGAAACCCTTTCACCTCAAAGGTAATTGTTCTCATGTCATAGATCAAATTGCACCAGGAGAACCTCTTCTTAAGAAAGAAGAAACAAAATCATCAGATAGTGATTCAGATGGCTCAGCACTCATCCCCTATGAAAAATTTCCTAAAGAGATCAAAGACCTTCTTGATGATAAAGATGATCCAATCAAAAGAATTAATATAGGAGAAACACAAGAACCTACTATCAATCAAGAGATAGTTGCAACACAAGAACCAACTAATCTCAAAAATAGTCAAGAAGAGGAAGGTGATAGTTATTCTGAGACAGATTCTCATGAGTATGAATTCAAATCAGAATCTGAGGGTAACCCTTCTTGGGGTATTCATCCCAACTTTACTCATGTTCTTAGATTTCCTAGAGGAATAGATGAAGAATCTAATGACTATGAATGGGGAGTGATTCCAGAAGAAGATGAGATTATTATAGAGAAACATGTTGATGTTATTCACCAATATGCACCTGAACCTAACGTAAGTCTAGAGTGAAATGATGAACCTATCGAGTTTGATCCACCTGTGGTTGAATTGGACTCCCACAATGACATTGAGCCTATTCATGAATTGAATGTCTTAAGTTGTAATATCACCTTTGAACTTGAGTGTCAGGTTAGGACCAATGATGAAAGATCCATATCCATAATCACTATCTCCCAATCTTTCCCCACTTTGACTATCCAATATCCAAACCTTATTAATCAAACCTCGACAAATCTAAGACATGGTATTTATACCTTCCCGAATGACTATGCCCTTGATTGCTACCTCAATGTAGTTGAGCCTATGAGTACTTCCATCAGTGAATTGAGCATTAGCATGACGAAGTCAGACATCAAATATCTTAGTCAGAAAAATAAGAAGAAAAAGAAAAAGAAAAAGAGTTTTGAGGGTGAAAACTGCTTTGTGGTAGTCTCAAAACTTACAAAAGTAAAAATAAAAGACATATCTAAAGGTGAAAACATCTTTGAGGCACCTAAGGATGAGATATTTGATGTTCTTCTGATTCATTTATAGGACAAATCTCTAGTTCTAATTGAGCACACTCAATCTATCAACTTGGAAACAATAGAAGAGCCACAGTTGATTCATGTAGCACAATCTTTATCAGAAAAAGAGAAACAAAAATTTACAACATTCCTAATAGAGAAGAAGATCAACTTTGCATGGAAATATTCAGATATGCCAGGGTTGGATCCTAATCTTATAATGCATCATTTATCTATAACTCCAAATGTCAAACCTGTCAAGAAAAAATTGAGAAAGATGCATCCTCATGTTGCACTCTTGGTAAAAGCTGAATTAGAGAAGCTCCTAAAAGCCGGGTTCATCCAAGTTATTGACTATGCATAATGGATCTCTAATATTGTACCTATTTCAAAACTAGATAAATCAATTAGAGTGTGCACAGACTTTAGAGATGTCAATAGAGCATTCCCTAAGGATGATTTTCCATTACCTAACATTGATATGATAGTGGACATGACTGCGGGCTTTGAGATGTAATCTTTAATGGATGGTTTTTCTGGATATAATCAAATAAAAATTGCTCTAGAGAATCAAGAGAAAACTGCTTTCACATGTGCATGGGGCACCTTCTGTTGGAATGTCATGCCATTTGGGCTTAAGAATGCTAGTGCTACATATCAAAGAGCCATGACATCTATTTTTCATGACATGATGCATAGGACTATGGAAGATTATGTTGATTATACTTTAGAAAAATATATGATTAGAGCTGAACATTTAGATGACTTGAGCAAGATACTAGACAGAATGAAAAAATTTAGTCTCAAACTAAATCCTAAAAAGTGTGCTTTTGGTGTCACTTATGGAAAGCTCTTAGGATACATACTTTCAAAGAAGGGCATTGAAGTTGATCCAGCTAAAGTGAAGGCTATCATGGAAATGAAACCTCCAAAGAATATTAGTCGAATGAGGACATTGCTAGGAAGAGTTCAATCTATCAGAAGATTCATATCACAGCTAGCAGACATATCACAACCTTTTACAACATTACATAAAGGTGTGACCTTTGCATGGAATGAAGAATGTGAGAACAACTTTAATCATATCAAGAAGTATCTATCAAATCCTCCTATCTTGATGCCTCCTATTCATGGGAAGCCATTTATCTTATATGTCTCTGCAATAGATACATCACTGGGAGCATTGCTAGCACAACATGATGAGAACAAAAAAGAAAGAGCTATATACTATATTAGTAGGACATTGGTTGCATATGAGAAGAACTATTCAATGATTGAGAAAGCTTGTCTAGCTATGATCTTTGCATCACAAAAATTGAGACACTACATGTTAGCTCATACCACACAATTGGTAGCTAAGATTGATCCACTCAAGTACCTACTAAGGAAAGCTGCCCTCATAGGTAGATTGGCTAAATGGGTCATGCTCTTAAGTGAATTTGACATTGAATATGTGGAAAGATAAGCTACCAAAGGACAGGTTATTGCCGATCAATTAGCAGATGCACCTATGATTGATGATAAACCAATGCAAATGGAATTTACAGATTCCTTTATCATGACTCTTTCTTCTAGAGAATGGCTATTATTATTTCATGGCTCCTATACATAGAATGGATTAGGAGCAGGCATATTGTTCATAACTCGTCAAGGATACTCAATCCCAAAAACATTTAGATTAAAGTTCCCTTGCACAAACAATATTGTAGAATATGAAGCCCTTTTGAATGGCATGAAAATAGCAATTGAGTGGTGAGTAAAAAAATTACACATTCATGGAGACTCTCAATTTGTTATTCATCAAGTCAATGATGTGTACCAAACTAAAGATAAAAATCTCATTCCTTACAAGAAAATGGTAGATGATCTTAAGAATTATTTCACATCTATCACATTTGAAAAAATTCTTAGAATAGAGAATAAGGCTGCCGATGCAATGGCAACACTATCTACTTTATTACAACAACCTAAACATGAGCTACACTATGAGTTCCTGGTGGAAGCACTATCTTATCCTGCATATGACTCCCCCAAAACCCGCATGATCTGCACTATTGTTGGTCATGATTCATCTAGCTACAAAATCCTATTTTCCTATCTCCAAGATGAAATCATTCCTGATACCTTCAACATTCATGAAAAGAGATACATTATCCATAATGCCTCCTGATATGTCATCATTGGTCATGATCTATACAAATGAGGTCTAGATGGTACGCTACTTAGATGTTTAGAATGAGAAGAGTCTCAACATGCATTAGAGGAAGTCCATGATGGTATTTGTGGGTCACACTCGAATGGTTTAACACTAGCTTGAAAACTTATTAGGGCTGGGTACTATTGGCCTGAAATGGAGAAAGAGTCTATCAAGTTTGCTAAGAACTGTCAAAAATGCCAAGTACATGATAGCTTAATTCATGCTCCAGGGAGAGATCTAATTCTCTTTACTACACAATGGCCTTTTCACCAATGGGCATTTGATCTTAAGGAGCTATACATCCTCATTCTTCCAATGGACATACCCATATAATCAAAACTATAGATTATTTTACAAAATGGGTAGAAGTAGTCCCTTTGACACAAGCAACTGGAAAGCAAATATCTATGTTCATATTGAACTATATCATATGTAGATATGGGATACCTCATTCCATAATCATAGATAACGGTGGATAATTCAAGAACAAAGACCTAGATGATCTATGTGCCAAATTCAAGATCACACAACATTGGTCTTCTATCTACTATCCTTAAGGGAATGGACAAGCAGAGGCTTCTAATAAGAATCTCTTGAAAATCTTGCATCGTATAGTTAATAAAATAGGAAGAGACTGGCATCTCATGATCAATCCAGCTCTCTGGGCCTACAGAAAAAGTATCAGAACACCTACTAGGGCTACACCTTTCACTTTAGTTTATGGGTCTGAAGTGGTACTACCTATTGAGGTTGAAATCCCATCACTAAAAATCAGAATGCATGGTCTAGTAACTGATGATGACTATAGAGTGTTTAGGTTGCAAGAACTTGAATTACTAGATGAGCACAGACAAGCATCATATGATCATCTCAGAGTATATCAAAAGAGAATGTCTAGAGGTTACAACAAGAAAGTCAGACACAAAGAATTTCAGGTTAGTGATCTAGTCTTGAGAGAGAATCCTAAATCAATCACATAGAGAGCACAAGGGGAAGTTTGAACCCAACTAGCTGGGTCCCTTTGTTATCACTACTACTTTTGGCTCTGGTGCCTATCAACTCTCAACGACTGAAGGAGAACAGCTCCGAGAACCAATCAACATTCTCCATCTGAAGAAATTCTATGCCTAAGGCATTCAGTCTATGGTAAAATGTCTTGAAAAAAAATATAAAAATCAGAAAAAGTCCTAAAAAAATGAACATCTTGGTGAAAACCTAGCAATGGGCGCCTTGATGATTCAAAAAAAAAGTTAAAAAAAATCAAAAGTACAAAAAAGTTGGAAAAATGAAAAATACAAAAAAAAATGAGAAAAAGAAAAAGTGCCTTAGTGAAAACTTGGAAACAGGCACCTTGGTAGAAAGAATAGAATCGCTACCAAGATGGTGAAAACCTGACAAATGGGCACCACTTGTTTCAAAATGCTCCATCTATCAGCACAATCTTGGTCTTTCCCAGCTTTCAATCTTTCTTTAGTTTGTACATATCTCCTAGTTTGTTTACACATTCCTATTTTCAATAAGTCGATCTGTGCACCAATCAGCTCAAGCATCTGTATCCTATCAATGCTTAACACTTGGGGGAAATCAATGTCATATCCTATGGCCTCTAGGACATCTTAGATGAGTCATATCCTGTTAGAGTCCTTTGAAGCTTCATCCAAGTTAGTTAGTCAGTCTCCTCTCTAGAAAGGATTTTGCATCTACAACAACACAATCATCAACACAAAATGAAAATAATCTATGCTTCATGCTTTTATCTCCTTATATGCTTACTAATTCGTATTGTGATTTTTGCATAATGTGTCCTTCGAGCTCTTTGATGATGTCCTTTACAAGATTTAGAGAGTGATGACTGGGGGCATAATCTTTTCTTTATTTTCTTCTTGGATGTGAAAATTTAACAACTTCAAAAATTTTGGATTGAAATGGTGTCTGATTGTAAGAGCCTATATCTCGAATTGGATGGCCATGCGTACCTTAACCATTGATACCCAAAAAATTCAAGGAAGTTTGATCTAACTATTGTCTTTTTGAGTGAGTTCTTTCTCCTACTATGAAATGCGATCTTGCCTAAGGATGTGAACGATAAAGGGTCACTACGGGTAATTCACACTGGATTTAGAATGTTCTCTTGACTATTTGATGTGTTTGTATGCAAGGCCTATTTAGGTCATCATGACATTTATGTTTTGATGCTTATACAAATTGCTATATCAAAATGGACATGATATTTAGGTCATCTTGGTGTTTGTGCCTTGTTACTTATATCTAATCAGACATTTTGAAAATAAAATCAATATTCATATGTCTATGGTTGCCTAATTAGTGGGTGTTGTATTGATTCCTATGCATACAAATTGATATTCATATGTCTATGGTTTCATCACTAGTGGGCATTGTATTGATTTATCTGGTTACCTAAAAATTCAATGATGAGAATGCCTGACACATGATCAGTGACTAGGTCCTAGGTCTTAGGTTGCATTTCATTCTACATGTTTCTTTGCATTTTTCATGTTTGCATGATCTCACGATGGTTAAATGAACTTCAATACTTAAGCAATTCTTCAAATATCTCTTCAACTCTAATAAGAGCTGAAACCTAACTCGAAGGTCTCTTCATCAAATCACAAGCAGTTATCCTCCTATGTTAAACATCCTTTTGACATAAGACTGAATACTTATCTTCATCAATACCTACAAAACATATCATGTGTATCATTGCATTTACATATCATAATCATTTGTTGCATTACAATTCATCCATGTTGATAAGCATAAATCATACATACATATTTCCATAATCAAATACATTTGCATAACATCCATACATATGAAAGAAATCATTGCATTACATATATCCATACATACATTCTACTCTACTCATAGTATAAGCATCACATGATATCATCATAAATCAAAACATGACAAATAAAAATGAAGTCACAACCAAAATATCGATCTCATATATATATCAAAAATCTCAAACTAGTCAAGGGTGCACTACTCGCACATTGTACAAAAGAATGAGCTCAACTAAGCTATCAGATCACAGATCAATCACCTCTCAGCCTGATCCTCTACACCTGGTGGAGGTGGAGGTGGAGGTGGTGCATTTGGTACTACCTCTTCTCTTGGTGCTTTGGCTCCCTTTGAGGCCATCATGTACTATGAATAGGAAGGAACTCTCTGTGCAGCAGGAACAACTATATAATATGTGGACACATAGTAAGCTGCCTGTGAGGTCTGATGAATCACCTTTGCCTGCAATCTTTGTACCTCTGCATGTAGCTCGGTTTGCTATCTATCTACTTCTATGTATTGCTCCTCCCATCGAGCACTATGCACCTTCAGGTTCTTGACCTATGCACTAAGCCATCTGATAGTGTCCTATGGAGTAAGAGGAGCAGTAGGATCAACATCTGGCATATCAGTATCATGGGCAACCTGCTCAGTAGTCTCTACCCTCTGTGCCTTACGATGTCTCACCTTAGCACCTAAATCAAAACTAGTATTCCCCTCTATGAAGTCCATACCACCACCTACCACCTACTCAGATACTAGTACCTCATCTACTAAACCAACTCCACCTCATGTACTAGTCTCTCCCTTAGTCCGTCTGTGAGAATCGAAAGATCTACTCGCTGTAGAACTAGTGGGACAAGAGGGCCTCATCTGTCTTGATGGTCTCTGTGGTGGACCCATCACTCTGGGTCTCGAAGGTGTGGGATGTATGATGAGAGCCTGTGTAGGTTTGGGACCCTATCCCATCAGAGCACCGATAATGTCCATCACCTCCTCCATGGAGGGTATCAGCTCAGTGGGATCAGAAAATCTATGAATAGGGTGATCAACAAGCCATGAGGTGAATTTTTCAATAACACCAGCATCTAGTACATCTACTTTGTACTCCCAGTCCCTGCTGACAATCACATTGTACTCCTATGAACACAAAGCATAAGAGAGCCTCTATGTCCACCCAAGTCCAATCTCACACCCTATCTGTGCATATGTAGCGTAATCCTCTGGGGCATCCTGAATATGTCCATATGCCACTAGACCCTAGTAATTAGAAACCTCTCTATGGTGGAGGAAGACCTCCCAATTAGTACACAGCTCTGGAAGAAATAACTAAATTGCTCTTGAGTAGTAGGCCAAGGCTCAATGGCTACATAAGGTCTCCAGTGAACAAAATTCATGTCATCAAGGCATCACCTCCAATACTCAGTATGGCCCATCTATCCTTGAATAACATATCCTACATAAGTATAGATGACAGGCTCCTGAGGCTGCCTCTAGGAAGTACAAATAGGTCTCAACATTGGGATATGCTCCCACACCCATATTTATAGAACAAGAGCTCTTGCCACAAAAGATTTGCTCTCCTGATACACCACCTCATGCATCTCAGAGAACATGTGTTCTAATAAACACTGACCTTGAGCCAACTCAGCGGGAGTGGCCATCAACCATGCTACCATAGGGGCCTAGCCCATCAAAAGACCATTCTGCTGACGATCAGACATGATAATGCCACCAATCATCCCGACAATGATGCACTCCAGCCGGTGTGTCTATTTGTATCTCTGAACTAAGGTCTCCCAAGAAATGGAGGCCATCATCTTGGTATCATCTCCGAAGAGACATCTTAAAGCTAAAACACATGAGTTTCCCAAACTCACATACTCCGGTCGTCAGCTTGCATGGAAAGGAATGTGCCATATCTGGTATACATCCTCAAGAGTAACAGTGATCTCCCCCATCAGTAAATGAAAAGTCTGGGTCTCTGAGTGAAACCTCTCAATCAATGCAGTCAATAAGCCATGATTTACCCTAATCTTAGGTAAATGTATCAAGTGCTCAAATCCATAAGAAGCAAGATGGACCCTCATAGGGTCTGGAAAGGAGACACATAATCTCTGAGTAGTAGGGTGAGAGATCTATACAAGTAGATCTAGGTATATAACCTAGACAGAATAAAAATAGGGAATCCTATCAGTGATTGGGTCACAGAATAGGTACAAGGATAGAAATTGGGTAGTTCAGTATTTTAGAAGGTAGGTTAAGAGGTCAGGAATTAGGCTAAGGGATCAAAAAAATCAAAATTGGACCTAATATTGAGTTTTGAGCTCGCTGTTTTCCATACAACAGTTTAGATTGGCATGAAAAGTCGTACGAATTTATACACTATACCAAATGACAAACCATAGTAGCACGACAAAGCATCCCTCATCATACAAGTTATGAGGGACCCAATGAAACATTGTACGACTCATGGGTCCCTCTGATATGAGTCGTGGGGTCCTATGAAATGACAATCTAGCTACTATTGAAAAGTCGTATGAGTCTTGCTGGAGAGTCGCATGATTTTCTGTGCATGCAAAATTCAAAAATAGAAAGACGTATGAAAAATTGCTAAAATCCTATAAAACATGGAAAAATTGACATTTTAGCAAAGCATAGAGGTCCACCTACCGGATGTCTGTACTGCTGAGGTCTCTAGTGTCTCCAGCTATGCTCAAATTGGTGTGAACTCATAAGTACCTTCAGTTCTACCCCTTTATCTACCATTTTTCTCAGAGGGCTCCACAAAGATTTCTAAAGTCAAAAGGTTGAAATGAATTGAAAATGACCCTTCCAGCCTTTACATAGCTTTTGACCTAATTTTCAAAAGTGCTCCATTTTTCATGAAAATTGCACCCCTGGCTAATTTCGACGTTTTGAATCCATTTTAGAGATCAAAATTCAAATCTCAGATCATTTACTATGTCAAAATCATGATTTAAAATTTTTAGACCTAGGACGGTCTACTGCTTGCATAATCAACCTTCATTCATCACAGAAATCCAGTATTCAACTTAATTGATTATCTTACATCAAACTATTGAAATTTCAACTTGGTCAACCATGGTCAACTCATGGTCAAACCTAGTCAGACTCGGTCTCCAGGACATCTAAATGATGCAGAATGCATTCTCGAACGTGTATAAGCACTTCTCCAATCAATTAACATGCTTTTGAACTATCAACGCTAACTTTTCTTGTCAAATTTCAATTTTAATCCTGAAGGGGGCATGGTATATAATTCAAAGTCTATAATCTAAATCTGAAATCATATCTTTACTGATATCATATCTTTCCTCATTAATCAAGACAACAACCACGTATAGTTGTTGATTCATCAAAAAGACCTCATCGCTTGGGGCAAATCAATCATCACTTGGGGCATATCAGATTCATCGAGATTCATATCAATCTGGTATTCTCTTAATATTGTAAATTGTATCAGTTTTGTAACTATCAGTTCAATTGTGTTATTTCCTTGGTTCTTCGGAAACTGAAGAGTTCAGATGTGATACCAATGTGATTCAATATAAGGACAATCGGGTCTGGAATCGATCACTCACTTCTTTGCAATCATAAGGTTCAGAGTCACGTGTTTTGACACTTTTTCACAATCATCGGTTCATTTGCTGTTATAGTTAACATTATCTTTGGTCATTCAGGACCTATTATCTTCATATCAATTTCAAGCAGTTTCTATCTCATATCAATATCAATTTCAAACATCAGTTTCCATATCATACACAGACTATCTTTGAACCACTGCGCTTTGCACAGTAATTCAAAGAGGGGCAAAATGTAATACCCCAAAAATGGGCTATAGGTTCATTAATCTCTTATATCGACAATTTGAATGAAATTGACATCAAAGTCCTAACCTAAGGCACATCTGAACATCATTGAATCCTAATTGATTATCATAAATTTTGCACTGGGGAATATTCCTTGTAATATTCCTATTTATCATAATTATCTTTGATTTAATAGTTATTTGGCGATAAATCCTATTTATCCTAAAGTTTGATTAATTGAATATTCTCAATATTTAATTAATTAGATTTAATTCTACCACTTAATTATTTAATTGAAGTTAATTCTATTTATTCCTAAATTGTATTATTTAATTTTGACAATAAATCCAAAATCTTATGAATAATTGATTAAATTTTTATTTAATTAATTAAAGCAAGTTGTCAATTTTTAATAATATGGTTTTTGAATAAAAGTTTGAAAAATAATTGATTAACCCATAAATGAATTGTTTTATTTTTCAAAATAAATTAAGTTGGAAATAAATCACTTTATTATTAAATTAATTCATAAATAAAACATGCACAATCATAAAAGCAGATAACTATCAATTATCAATTAAATCTAAACTCTATTTTGAGTTGAACTTTGCTTTTGCATGTTTTTGTGAGTTAATTATCCTTTATTTAAAAATAACTCAAAAATCAACCTGAGTTATTGGAGTGATTTATGGCTTTTTTTCATGCACCTCCAAAGCCCTAGATTTCTATAAATTAAGGCTTCAGCTCTTCATTATCAATCCATCTATCCATAGAATCCACAAAATTTGAGACAGAATCCATAGAATTTGCATACTTACTCTGGAGAATCAACATCTGAAGAATTGAAGCTTCTTGCGAATCAACAATTTTTGTGAGATCAATCTTGTTTTCAATTCTTTTTAGTTTTATTTCATATCATTGTTAGATCAATTTTCATATAGAATAGATTCATATCAGATTTATCATTCTTATTGCATAGAAAACCCAAAAATATAGATTAATTTGCATTCATTACTTCATTGCTATCTTGCATTCAAATCCTTCATTTAGGTGTCGTCAATGTCACTGGTCTTGATCTAATCTGAGAAGATCATACTCACACCTACTAGAAGCTAGTAAATCACTTGGTTAGTTTAGTTTTCATTCTATTGCATGATTTTGATTTTAGCTAATCTCTAATGTTTTACTAAAGTGTTGTTTTTAGAGATCAGGTACAAAATTCACACACACATTTATGAGGTACAGATCAGGTACAACACTTCACTAAATAATTTGAGATAATCAATTAGGATTCAATGATGTTCAGATGTGCCTTAGGTTAGGATTTTGATGTCGATTTCATTCGATTTGATGATGTAGGAGGTTAATGAACCTATAGCCCATTTTTGGGGTATTACACCACTATCAATCACCAATCTGCAAACTTTAAATCCATTCTTGCATGTGGTTCTGAATAGGTTCTTTCTCTATGCTGGTTCTTGAGTGCAAGGAGCCTTCAATAAGGTCCTCCTAATCATGAGTGACTCTCCCTCTTAAGGAGGTGCATAAGACCCAAGTGCACTGTCCCCTTGGTTGTCTTTATCTCTAACTATGTTATCCCTTCTCTATGTCTGATTATTTTCCTTCTCAAGACACTTTGAGGCTAGATGACCTGGTTGGTTACATCTATAACACCTTATGGTTCTTGAACTTCTTCCACCTATCCTTCCCCTTGAATCTCCTCTTCTCCCTCTATAGGAGCCTCTAGAAATTCCTTCCCTAAAGGAGTTCTCCTGACTGGCCTCTTCAAAGCTTCTAAGAGTTTGTCCTCTGCCACTGCCTGATCCTCTTCCTCTATTGCCAAAATCTCTCTAGCCTCTTCCTTTCCCACCTTGGTCTTGCTTCCTCTTGAGATTTTTCTCCACCTTCAATTCCATTGAAATAATTTTTGGACAGTGGTAGGGGAACACAAACTCAACTCATCTTGGATGTTCAACCTTAATCCTTGCATATACCTAGCAAGTTTGACACTTTATGGCTCCACCAATTTAGACTTCATAGTAAGTCTATGGAATTATTCAGTGTATCTTGATATGTCCATATCCTTCTACCTTAAACTTTGCCTCTTCTTATGAAGTTGGACTTCATAGTCTTCAGGTACATAGGCTTCCTTCACCAAGGTCACCATCTTCTTCCATGTAGCCACTGGATTCTTGTCCATCTTTAATCTTTCTTCTTGAGTAAAATTCCACCAACTCAGGGAAGATCCCTTCAACTTGGACTTTTCTATTTTAACCTTTTGATGCTCTGGTATTTCCTCACACTGAAAGAAACTAGTGAGTGCATCAATCCAATCCATCACTTCTTCTGGATCCATCTTCCCACTATAGATAGGCAGGACAAGCTTGGTATCCATGGTCCTTCTCTCCATGGATTTCAAGGTCTTCAACAATAGCCTCTGGTCTGGAGGCACCTCTACTTCTTCCTCCTCCTACAAAGGGGCTTCTTCATCACTTCCCTCTTCTTCCCATCTAGAGTTCCCACTATGTCCTTGCTTGAGTTGTTCCTTTAGCCTTTCCATTTCTCACCTCATCCACTTTCTCTCAGCATCATGCTCCTTCACTACCCTTAGTAGGTCTGCATTAGTCATCCTATTTAGAAGTTCACTGTCTTCTCCACCATCTGACATGGTTGCAACTAATCTTCCTCCAAATATACACTAGTTTATCTGATACCACTTGGAGTAGAGCCCCAATCTATACCTAAAGAATTTACGTAGAGGTCCACAAATCCCTTTCTCCCATACAAACTAGGGCTCTGAAAAAGAGTTCTCAAAACCCAAAATTCAAGATTAGATCTCCTATCCAATCTACTACACCTTTTTGGCATAAAGTGACATAATTCAACCCAACTTATCTAGGGATGGAACAAGGGTTCATTCAAGGCTAAACATAAATTCAAGATCTAACACTACGCAAATCCCACGCCAAGAAAATCTGAAACACTATTTGCGCACCCAAACCACTTATATGGCTACAAGGAGAAAACTTGATTTCTTGAGGGAAACCTACTTGTAAATCCACCAAGAAAAACCTTAACCACCCTCAAAGCCTTCAATCAACCTACCAACAGTACCCTCCAAGTTTGGACCTTTGACCAATCACCAAACTCCTGTTGTCCTTAATTCTCTCCTAGGCCTAATTAGGCTAATAGGCTAGATTAACAAAGGAAGTGTCTCATGTTCTTGTCACCTTCAAATATAACCTATTGGTACACTTGTGGGATCACATAAAATTACTAAATACAAATATTTAGATCTTCATTCCACCCATGGGCCGAGTCTTGCTATCAAACCCACAATTTTGGACAGTTACATAGAGATGCCTATCCAAAGGGTTTAGTCATTCCTCCTCTCTCCATTAACTTCCTAATATAAGACCTCAAAAATATTATATTACATCCTCCCTCCTTTCTTTCCACCAAGAATCAGAATTTTTCCATGGTGGAATCTCTTGGAAAGAGGAATTTGGTCTCGAAACCCTAGGTAGGGCCTTCCTGCAACCAGTGAACACACAAAATTTAATAAATTTTGATCCTGGTTGATTCAAGACCTAAAATAAAATGAAAATTTCTCATAAGACACAAGACCAAATTCCAAAGTCTTTCAATGGCACATGTGAGACCATACAGGTCCATACACCTTTAGAACATAGTTGAATTCTTAGGACATCATTGAAATTTTATTAAAAATGTTTATGAATTCTTCTTGAAATCTTACAACCAAGTTGGATTGGAGTTTTCCAACATGTTTATACAATCATAAATTGGTTCCAACCAACTAAGATGGTTGTGACCATTGAGATTCAAAATTTGACAACTTTTCAAAAAGTTGCACATTGCAACATTGACAACATTGACAACTTTTGCCAAAGTTGTCAATTGTCAATCAGTCTAACTAATCTCTATCCTAGACTCCATCTAGGACCTTAGAGACATTAAAATAAACTTATTTCAACCTTTTCTTAGGCCATTTAAACCATCCTAGTCACCTAGACTATTCTAGCCCTTCATAACCAAATTGTCCAACAATTCCAACTAATATCCTAACCCTTCATGTTTGAGTCCCTTGATGTGCTAGCCATGGATAAGTTTGAGAATGTTCCTATAGCCATGGATGAATTTGAGGGTGCTCCTACACCACAAGCCCTAATTCTTAATTTGAACTCTATGATTCCTAAACTCCTAACTCAAACAAGAAAAGACTAATTAACAAGGACCAAGTCCTTCTTCACTTTGAGCTCCACAGACTCAGGTGGGTGTACCTCTTGTGATTCACTAATTCATAGTGAATCTTCCAGTTGATTAAGTGTCTTGAAGATAGATATTCAATAGTCAAACCAAACAAACTATAAAATAGAAGAACTAGTTTAATTTTGATTGATGGTGATAACTACTAAACAAGTAGAGACCAGTGCCTAATCTAGGGTAAAGAGTCAAGTAAACATACATTCATAGAAAACTCTCAACAAATACACACCCTAAACCCAAGTGAAATTCCTTACAAGTCACTCTTTCATTCCCATGTCCAGACATCAAATTCCTATACAAATATTGAATCCTCTAAAACTACCCTCAAGAATTACCCTTCCCTTGAAAGGAACTCAAGAAAATTTTTACAATTACCTTATAACTAGTGTACTTAATTTGCCTTACAAACTCAATACAAAAAGATTTAAATACAAACACATGAAGACATCAATAGACATGCAAATGGAATCCAACTATTCTCTCATTAAAATTCCTCTGCTTCAATTACAGTGACAAAAAAGCTATGAAAGTAGGCAAGAATCACAACACTACTTGTAGCCTCGAATTCACCATTCCTGTAACAATGAAGAAAATCAAAGATATAGGAGAATGAAGTTAGTTACAACCAATTGACAGCTATCAATTCCCAGCCAAAATATCTCCAATTTATCCTCCAATTTTGATCTTCTATTTGATCTCCTTCAATTGCCTCAACATGCAATCATTTCTCCTCAACTGATTTGATTCTCTATTGCTTTGAAAACATGATCCAATTTGGTATCTGGAAAATAGTCCCATGAATGTATCAGTCCATTTAAAATAAAATCATTTTTGAACTATGGAGAGACAATATGAATCATTTAAATCTTCATTTGGTATTTAAATCTACACTTTATGCCCCTTTTCCTATTCTTTTTACCCACAATGTAGTAGATTTTGATACTTTTCATGACCTTATTAGTGCTAAGTTTAACCTAGGCTTTGACCTCTTGATCTAGAGATCATGAGAATGGTTAATTCTCTACATCTTTGAATGAAGTCTTATAACCTTGGGTTTATCTAGAGAACCAAAAAATACACTAATCTCTGAATCTCCGGATCCACCTTCTAACCATAGTCAAATCTAGAGAATGAGTGACTAAACTCAATCTCCTAATCTATGAATGTCCTTACCTTAACCACTAGGATCTGGAGAGCCAACGACTACAACCATTCTCCTATTCTCCTCATGTTAGCATGTTAACCTTCAGCTTCTAGAGATCAAGAGACTACATGTTCTCCTGATCTTGTGAATGCTTTCCCCTTAACCACTTGGATTGGGATAACTAATGAAAATAACCATTCTCCTATTCTCTTGATGCTAGCCACTAACTACTAGGGATCACGAGAACACGTGATGAGAACATCTAGAGATCTGGCAACTAACCTCCTATCGGGTCACCGACTGTCTTCCTTAACCATAAGCCTCCCTAGTGACTATGCGACTATCTTCCATGTGTCCCACTTCACCTCCGGTCACCACCAGCTATCTGCAAAAATCCTGTGGTCATCAGTTTGCTGATATGCTTCCTGATGCAGCTCCAAAGTGCGCACCCATGCATAGCCTCCAACTTCTTCTTCAAATGATCATGTGAGCATTGTTTCTTATAAAAACTAAGAAATTCCTTATCCCTGCCAATGTGGGTCTAAACTTGTGAAGATTTTTAAATCCATCATTAAAACTGTCGTTATGTGCCTAGTTGGCACGCATATGGCATGAGCCCACAAGCTTAAGAGGTAGTACTGCCTCCTATTTTTTCCAATATACTTCTAATCTGGGCAACATTTCACATAACTACTAAATACACCAAATCGGGGTGCATGTGGGATAAACCCACATACACACCCCTTCACACTTTACTTCATCTCCCTACCTTGCACACGTCCATCTTCATTTGTCTTGGCTTTTTCTCCATTATTATGCCCCCGTTTATCATCATTTTACTCTGCAAGCACATGCATCTTCCAGAACGTGCTCCTTCAAGCATGCAACAATCAAAACTAGAAAGCATTCCATCATTGCAACATGTCTATCCACACACCCCTCAATGTCCAAGTGTGCATCCCCTTTTCTATGCAAATACAGTGCTTGGCCAGTCTTCCTATCTTACGCACCTGCAAGTACCTCCAAACCTCACACATTTTTATTTTGTTGAATGTCCGCCTCACACATCTTGATTTTAAAAATGTGCCTCCTCCTAGATTTGTCTCATCCTCTAGTGTCTTAATGCACTCACACAATTGGTATGCTTTGCATTTATTTTGTTCTCCTTCACTCATCCTCCATTCCTTTCATTTTTGTCTTGCGTACATTTTCACATTTATTTATTGTTGACTGACAGCCTCTTTCATACCTCATGTAGCCCCTTTTTGCATGCTCACGGTGCCTTTATATTGACTGGAAGCTATCCCCAAAGTCTTATGTACATCCTTGCAGGGTTTCTCCTTATTTCCAAAATGTGCCTTCGTTCGTAGCACTATACTCATGCACCCTACCCCAAGCATTCATGGACCCCTGTAATGTTTTATGTGTCCTTTTTAGATTGGTATGAACTCCTTCTTCCAGCTCATGCACCAGTCCCTTGTATTTTTTTCGCTTCCCCCTACAAACATGCCATTGCACATAACCTCTTAATTGGTTTGTATTGGTTTGCACTGTGCGCAAGAGATAGGGAGGTGCTCTCGGGGATGATGCTCTCTTCACTATCTTGTGTGCATGAAAATATCTCCTTAGTGCATACACAAAAAACTTTATATGGCATGTACCAGTCCTCTATCACATGCACACCTTCCTTTTATCATTCACATGCATCACCTCCATCTGGTACTTACCATGAAACGTGACTGGTAGTTTCATACAAACACTTCAATGCCATGACACTGGGTGTATTCTAGTAACTTGGGAAATCAGTCCAAATAATCTTTAATTTCATTGGATTGATCCAACCCCTTTATATATCTATCCAATGTTGGAATACACCACCCCCTGTATACACCTAAAAATGGTCATCTAGACTATTAGCCCCTTTTGCTAAATCACTAATTGCTTATTCTTGATCAAATCCTAGTTCTATCATTTATTCGATTATTTTCTATGGGCTAACCATCTTATCCTAAGTTTTTATTTATTTAAAAAGAATATTTCCTCCCCTTTTAATAAATAAAAAACCCCCACTTTTCCTCTTATCCTAAGTTGCACAAATAAAGCATTATTCTTATTTATAAAAAGAGAAAAAGTACTTTTTGTCTCATATGGACACAAAAGTCAACTCCTATTTTCTCATTGGAGGATACTTGTGCACATGGATTGCTCCTCTTTTAAGCTCCACCATTGATTAAATATTTTGCCTCTTAATCTCCATGGTCCATTCCTTCTCATTTCCTTTAAAAGGAGAGCTCTCTTCTTCATTCTAGATCCCTAACTTTTTATGCTAACTTTATGGTGCAGGATTTCTAGGTCACTTTGGAGCTTTTGAAGATTTGGAGCATTCTTAGCATCTACATCTCATTCTTGCATTCTTAGCTTAGCTTCATATTTATGCTTTCTTAGATTAGCTTCACTTCTATGCTCTACATTAGCTCACATAGATTAATTAGCTTGGGTTGTAACACTTGCATATTTCCTTTCATAGCTTAGCTTACATTTCCATTTCTAGCATAGCATTGCATTGCATTGCATTTTCATTCTTGATTCTTGAGGATATTGGCATTCTTTCCCTTGTCCTCATTGAATCTCCCATTGTATGGTTTACTAGCAAGGTTATAGGCTAAATAGCTCTAGCTGAGAGCATTCTTAAAAACCCTTGCACTCCATGCCTAGGGAGCTATGGATCGATTTGTGAGGGCTCATTCTTGAGTTTCCTTGCATGTAATGATCCATAGAAGTGTGACACATTTATAGCACACATTTTTGGCGCCCACTGTGGGGCAGAGTAGATAGGCTTTGCCCTTTAGTTTCTTGCATTTTCATCTTTTTTCGGATTATTTTTCAAAAATTTTGTAGGTTCTGGTTCTTTGTCTCAGAGTATCACGCGATACTTCTCAGGTATATCGGGTGATATACCTTACTATACGCGTGTGACACTTTGCACCAGAGAAGAATCGCATGGCAGTATTGGGGTATATCGCTTGGTGTCGTGCGAAGTATCGCCCGCCTATGGTGCAGTATATCTCCTGGACTGAGGTATATCACCCGGCTATAGGAAACTGTGTCGCGCAATACTGGTGAAGTCTGAGGTATATCGCCTGAACCTGACAAAGAGCTATTTTTGGGCTATTTAATCTATCTTGCAAGTTTTAGGTTCTCTGCTATTTTTTTTAAATTTTTTGAAATTTCCAGCGTTTTCAAATCACTCTGGAAAATGGGTGCCCATTTGTTTTGAAATTTTGTAAATGGTATCAAAAGTTTAAGTGTGATATATCGTTGGAAATGTCTTTCCAAGTCTAATCCAACCATGATGGTTTCATTTTCAGATTTTGTCATTTGATCAGTTATTTCTTGCAGATTATCTAATTTTTTTGATGTGCTAATCATTGTGGAGCTAACAAGTTGTGCTTGTAGGTGCACTTGCTTGAGATATTTTGCCAAAAGAACGCATGTCAAAGAGGGCTACTAATGGTTTTTGCAGGGCTGCCCTAAGCATAAAAACCAAATCAAGTGCTTGTTTAATTGCTTTCTTTATTAAGTGCGGCATATACTAGTTGTTTCGTTTCATAGGCACTTAATACCTTGTTGTAGGAATTTTGAGGTGGTAGGAGAGTATGCTCTTCACCCTTGTGGTGAAACAGAAATCTTGACCCATCTTGGGATTTTGAAAGCAAGGGGGTAATTAAATCTTTTCTTGGTGTGTTTGGGTGAAGTTTTTGAGATAGGGGAGTATGCTCTTCACCCTTGTGGTGAACCAAAAACCTTGAACCTCAAAAATTATCCATTCTTTGTTTAGATCTTTAGAATCCTTTAGCAGGCCTACTCTTGAGCAATCAAGAGGAATGACCCAAGTGGGGACAACCTTGTCATCATTTTCCTTGGTGGTGAGTAATTCCAACTCACTATAATCTCAAGGCTATCGAGGACACAAAACCTTGGTAGACATAACACTTATCTTCGCTTGATGTGAGTAGCTCATAGGATTGTGACCATGGGGAAAGCATTGAGCAAGAATGCTTAAGGTACTCTTGAGGCCGCGAGGTCCTAGTCCTTTATGAGGAGCAAGAGGGGTGTTATGAATGGAAGCCCTTACTACGAACCATTAGATAGAGGCCACCTTATTTTAGCCACTTAGCTTCTTGGTGCAAGGATTGATCCAAGTGGACTTACCCGGATCACCCCAAGACACTCACCATATGTGTTCCTTTGGTTGTGTTTTTGACACTTCCATGATAACGCCAATATCTCTTGTGGGTAACCACTTGGTGTGAGGCAAGGGAACATCAAGTTGTGGGCCACGTTGCTAAGTAATGAGCCTTGTCCTTCTAGGTAGTAATTGCTTGAATTGTCTTCGATTGTGCTATACCAGTGTAAACATTCTCAACATTCAAACAAATGGTAGCATTCATAAGGTTTTCTATTTTGATATCACAAGTGCTTGTCTTGACAAGGTTACTTTTGCCCTTGATTCAAGTGTTCTATGACATGTTTGATCACCTACTGTTTGCAAACTTGTCTATTATCTACTATTACTGTATTTTTGAACTATGAAATCGAACTTACAACCTACAACATTGACCAACTTGCTTTCAAAACTGAGTTTTTCACGTTCACTAGTCAAGAGTCGCATTTTTTGCCTA
Organism: Chamaecyparis obtusa; assembly: GCA_027943335.1. Classification (NCBI taxonomy): domain Eukaryota; kingdom Viridiplantae; phylum Streptophyta; class Pinopsida; order Cupressales; family Cupressaceae; genus Chamaecyparis; species Chamaecyparis obtusa. The sequence goes on along the minus strand of BSBK01004634.1, from coordinate 426,160 downwards.
GGAACTATCGCACAAAGTTATTTTGCTATCTCACTTTTGCTTGCAATCTAAAGTTGATTTGTGTCACTTCCAGTCATCATTGGCCAATCTAGGTCAAACCTTAGGTGCTATGCCATGTTGCTCAATATCCAAATGAATTTCAATGGTATCAATTTGCTCAAAATGACTCTTGGTCACCTTTCTTCCACATCTCTCATGTCTTCCTAGTCTCCCATTTTCATCCTTTCTCTTCTTTCTTCATGCTTCTTTCTCTTCTTCCTAAAATTTTCATGTCTTATTGATTTTTTTCCTCTTATTATCTAGTCTACCTTGTTATATTTCATCTCTTCTATTTATTTCTTTCATGCTTGATTCCTCCTCTTCTAGAATCATGAGTTTCAACTATCTTGCTATATAACCTCTCTTGAGAAGAGATGATCTCGAACTCATTGCTCAATTCGAATAGTATTATTTTTCCAACCATCCCGCAAGTCCTCAACTTAAGGCAAGAGTAAACAAAAAGATGCTTGAGTCCGATGCCTTTGCTAGGATTATAGACATGATTCTCTCACAATCTCCTTCTTCCAAACACTCTTTATCTTCTAGGTCTTCTCATCATTCCTCATCTTCCACATCTTACCATGCCTTTTCCAGACATTATTCTCCTTCTTCAACTTCCAAATCTTATCATGACTCTTCTAAACATTATTCAAATTCCTCATTATCCAAGTCCTCTTCCTACAATAAGTCTTCAATTTCCTCTTCTTCATGATCTTGTTCTTCCTCTACTTCCCCCAAGAGTCTTTCTTTTCTTCTTAAGCCATACCATAATGAGCAACGTGACATTCTTTGTAATTTTTTTGATGACTATGATGATGGACAATGTAGTGATACTTATGACACCTCTATTCCTCAGAGTCCTCCTAGTTGCAGACTTGTGCTTATTGAAAATGGGTCATCACATTGGATAGATTGTGATGGTGATCCATATGATTCTGATTTTGAAAGAGAGTTTGGTTATATTTGTAGACAATACCTTGATGATGATCCATCTACTACTGCTGAGGACTATGAAATGCAATGCGCTGATTATAAACATTACTACTACAAGAATCTTTCCTCTAAGAATTCCACTGCTGAAAATCAAAATTGCACTTCCGAGAAAGATCATGTTAATGTTGAACCTTTGTCTTGTGATAGTCCCCTTCCATCCCCTAATTCTTCCAATACTCATACATCTCCTAAAACTTTTGAGTCTTCCAAATCTTTCACAAATCCTTCATCCAACAAAGATCTTAATACTTTTCATGAAGTTTCCTATAGTTATCCTCAAGGGCTACCTCTTAAAGAAACTCAAGCTAACCTTCAATTGGCTGCAAATACTTCTAATGATGCTAAACTGAAAGATCTTAAGCCTTCATCTACTATACTGCCTACTTCAGCTAATTCTTCACCATCTCTTCTAAAGTCTTCCATACAATCCCAACATGCTTCCTTGTCCTTAGAAGTGGCTTCATGTCGAGAGGACTCTAAACATGATAAAGAAAAGAATATAAAAAAATATCAAGATCAACAACCCTCCATGTCATCCAATTATTTTCATGATGTCTCTGATCCATTTCATGGTTCCTTTGATCCTCTATGCTCTTCTGCATTCATTCCACCATCTCCTAAGAAAGATCAAGCTACTACTTGCACCGTTGAGCTTATTGACGATCAAAATAACCTTACCACACTTGCGCTTTTCAAAGATGATGTTTCCATTAAGGTTATTAAAAATGGTGTTGTTACTTCTGATGTAATGCCTATTGAAAATCAAAAGAAAGTTGATACGCTTATGCTACCCAATGATCCTTTTCAAGATCAAAATCTTCCATCTTCTTTTTTTATCGCTCCATGCTCGCTTCTGCTTTCTACTCTTCCTAAGTCTTTGCAAGCTTTGAACAATCCTATCAAGGAAGATGCTCCTATTCAAGATGTCCACAATTCTATTAAAAATTCCAATGCTCACTCCAAAGATGCTGATATCCTTGGTTGTCATATAGACGCTAATGAACTTATTGATTATCCTTTTGCATCTTCCATGTCCATCCTTGGACCTCCTCCACCACTGCTAAGGGCTTCATGTCTTCCTTCCATATTGGGCCCTTATGTCCCTTCACTTTCCCCTCCTAATTCTCCTAATTCGTCATCCATCTTGGGTCCTTACGTCCCTCCATCTCCTATCTTTCCTCAAGATCAACATAGATGTATACCCTTGAATCCTTTTCATCCACTCACCCATCTAAACCAGTCATATCATCCTTCTTCTTCCACAAGTCCCAAGTCTTTTGGAAGTAACTTGAATGTTCAATACAAGAAAAAGAAGCAATACAATAATCCATCAAAAAAAGAAGATCACCATGTCTCCTCTAATCGACATGGAAGCATAAAGTCAAAAGAGATATCTAAGAAGAAAACTACAAGACAAGTATGGGTTCCAAAATCCATCATTGAAGATATTCTCTCTAAATCATCAAAAGGAAATAAAAAGCCTAAGGCTATATGGATTCCAAAGTCTCTCTTGAAAGAGTCTAATATTGAACAACAAGTGAAGTTGACATTCAAGCTTCCAAAGGCTTCCACTTCATCTTCTTCCAAAAACATCCTTCAATTCCATGTGCCTAAACCGCAACCTCTACTAAATATTTGCCATATTCCTTCTCGTATTCCTTCACTCACATTTCCTCTACCCTCTCGCCACCCTTCAAGGTGTGTGTTGATGTTGATCTTTCCTTCCTTTTCATCTACCCTTTCACAATCCTTCCATTCATTATCCTTCTACCTTCTATCCTTTTTCCTCATTTGCCTATTCCTCCTATCTTCCAACCTCACTCGCTTTGCATAAAAATCTTATCCTCCATTTTTCTCTTCCATCTTCCTTTCCCTATCAGCATCTTTGAGCATATCATTTTGAATCCTTAGCATATTATGGTTTATCCTTTCGAGGAGCATTATCTAAAAAGCTTGCCTTCTTCCAAAAAGAAAGAAAAAATTGAAAAAATTGAAAATGTACCTTGGTGAAAACCTGGAAACAGGTGCCTTGGTAGCAAAAGTAAAGAGAAATAAATTCATCATATGGTGAAAACCACTCCCTTGTGGCACCTTGGATAAGTACCTTGATGAAAACCTGGCAATCGGGTGTCATGCGTAGTTCTTCTACATATTTCATTCATTCCGTCTTCTCTCTTTGATCTTGACAATGTTGATCTATACACAAACAATTGGCTATCTTGTGAGCTATCTTAAGATGATCTTGCTTTCATTCCTTTCATGTTTAGCCTTCATATTCATTTTCCTCCATTCATTCTAGCCTTTCGCTATCCTTTTCCCCTTTGGTCTTGATCTAATTGAAAAAAAGAAAAAAAAGAGTAAAAAATGATGATATGAAGCCTCTTGACATGTCTACTCCTTTGGACTGCATCCTTTCCTGCTCTTATACCACACTTTTGAGGCTTATCCTATGCTGTCCTTTCATTGCTTGTCCAAATATGCTTTTCACGATAATTTTTCCCTAGCTTGGGTACTCTTGAGGAGTTTGACCTTGAGGATTTCTTCCCTCCATTTGCCTTCATTCTCCTTTCTTCCATCTCTTCCACCAGCTTGCTTATCCATCTTGTCCTCCACATTGCTAGATATTGGGACTACATGATGTGATATTGCTTGGGAGTTTGATGCCCATTCTGTCTGGGGGCATTCTTTGTACATACTTTATGATCCTGAAAAAATTTCAAAAAAATTCATATATGATGCTGAAAAAATCCTAAAAAGCATAAAAAGTACTAAAAAAATGAGCATCCTAGTGAAAACCTAGTAATAGGCACTTTGATGTCTCACCAAAAAAATTGAAAAAATTGAAAAAATTGAAAAAATTGAAAAAGTGCCTTGGTAGCAAAAGTACAAAAAAATTATATAAAGTCATGAAAAAATTGCAATAAATCTATCAAGTGGTGAAAACCTAGAAACAGGCGCTGCTTGAGACCTTCTGCACCTATGTCTATTAGTCTTGCGTGGTGCTCATTCACTCCACTTCTCACTTTGCCTCTCCTAGCCTGGAATTGACTCTTATCTTAGTCTAAGGGGCATACATTGTTTTAAGCTTATCTTGGGTCTCTTTGTGCATCTGGGTTTCTTAGGCATCTCGCAAATGGTGTTTTTCAACACCACCCCAACTGTGTTTTTCAACACTACTCTTGCGTCAAGTGTTTCTCAACACTTATCAGATGTCCTACCCTGTAGTTTAGATGATGCAATATTTCTCACTGGCAGATGCGATACTCAAAGCTTGACTCTATGACCTACACACACGCACTTAAACATTTTGACTCGATGAGACTTGTTTGACTTTATTTCTTTGTGTGCTATCTATGATGCTTTCTTTGCTGAGTGTTCTCCCCCTATGATCATTTTCAATGATGCATAGCTAGAAGACTGAGGGAATGAGAGCATGTTTTATTTCTTTTTCTGCTTGTGGGTATATTTTGTTGGTCCTAACTATCATGAGCATTTATGCTGGTCTTACTTGACATTGGGATCTACAAGGTATTATCCTTGACTATTTTGCAAGTGCATGCTTATAGTCATCTTGACTTTCTTGTGTCTTGATGCAAGCATAATCTTGCTATATCAAACTTAGGTAATCTCACTGCACTAGTCATCTTGACCTGCATGTCTTTGATGCCTAGGTGGGATTTCCACATTCCTATCTAATAAAGATCATATTCATATTCACATAGTTATGCTAGTGTGCATTGTATGATCTTCTAACGCTACCAATAATGCTCGATGATGATAATTAGATGTCTATTGGCTTTGTAACCTTGCAAGTAAACCACTTTTCATGTAGCTTGCATTCTTAGGTTCATGTTAGTTTAGTTTTGCATCTTGCATATGGAGAGAGCTCTCCTTTCATCTTTCATGGACTTGTTAATCAAACTGCGCTCACCTTTCACTTCTTCCCGATCATGTCTTTCACTTCTGGTCTTTCATATCACATCATTTTCTATTCATTTCAGGATCAAAACCAAAATCCGAGTTCACCTTGATCACCCAAATCATCTTTTTCCTTCTTCTGTGCAGTTGGTTACCGTTTTGAGGCCTGATCCTTCGATCTTCACTGGGGCATTCTTCACCTCTTCCTCTCCATCTCTTTCAAACTTCTAGTCTTTCATTCACTTTCACATCCCAAGTTCCAATCCCCCTCCGTGGTGTTTACAGGTTGAGGGACCGATAGGTTCATGCCCCGTGTCCCATGTGTGGGGCATATCTTCATTGCTTGCTGGTTATTCTATTCTCTTTCTTTGATTATAATTTCTAGTGATTTGATCATGTTGCTCTTGCTTCTACTTTCCCTCTACTTGGATTTCGCTTTTGATCCCAAGGGGGCATACACATCATATCTTATTGGCTATCTCTTTCCTAAGTGTTCAGTACTGTCACTACCAAGCTGACCATGCAGGATTTTCTATCTCTCTGCACTTCATTCTTTGGAGTCAGATCGCTATTGCTTGCCTTCTTGGCTATCTCTTGCTTTCTTGGCTGATCTGAGTTGCTTTGTGATCCCAAATCGATCTCACATTTCAACTTCATTCTTTGACTACATGTGTTCCCAGATCAATCACACATTTTTCAAAGAGGGGCAAATGTATACACCTAAAAATGGTCATCTAGACTATTAGCCCCTTTTGCTAAATCACTAATTGCTTATTCTTGATCAAATCCTAGTTCTATCATTTATTCGATTATTTTCTATGGGCTAACCATCTTATCCTAAGCTTTTATTTATTTAAAAGGAATATTTCCTCCCCTTTTAATAAATAAAAAGCCCCCACTTTTCCTCTTATCCTAAGTTGCACAAATATAGCATTATTCTTATTTATAAAAAGAGAAAAAGTACTTTTTATCTCATATGGACATAAAAGTCAACTCCTATTTTCTCATTGGAGGATACTTGTGCACATGGATTGCTCCTCTTTTAAGCTCCACCATTGATTAAATCTTTTTCCTCTTAATCTCCATGGTCCATTCCTTCTCATTTCCTTTAAAAGGAGAGCTCTCTTCTTCATTCTAGATCCCCAACTTTTTATGCTAACTTTATGCTGTAGGATTTCTAGGTCACTTTGGAGCTTTTGAAGATTTGGAGTATTCTTAGCATCTACATCTCATTCTTGCATTCTACATCTCATTCTTGCATTCTTAGCTTAGCTTCATATTTATGCTTTCTTAGATTAGCTTCATTTCTATGCTCTACATTAGCTCACATAGATTAATTAGCTTGGGTTGTAACACTTGCATATTTCCTTTCATAGCTTAGCTTACATTTCCATTTCTAGCATAGCATTGCATTGCATTTTCATTCTTGATTCTTGAGGATATTGGCATTCTTTCCCTTGTCCTCATTGAATCTCCCATTGTATGGTTTACTAGCAAGGTTATAGGCTAAATAGCTCTAGCTGAGAGCATTCTTAAAAACCCTTGCACTCCATGCCTAGGGAGCTATGGATCGATTTGTGAGGGCTCATTCTTGAGTTTCCTTGCATGTAATGATCCATAGAAGTGTGACACATTTATAGCACACACCCCCAACTATAGGAATGTGCTTCACCATTCATCTTATCTTGTTTTTAACTTTGTGCGAGCATTTAAAACAAATTCTATTTCCCATTTCTTTGCTGGTGTGCCTCAATTCTTGTACTGGTTTTATGTGCAAATATCCAAAAAAATATGCAGCCTCTTGAAAATGGCATCTTCAAAAACATTTTAACCAAGGCATACATAGTGTCTTTATAAAAACATTAGCTTGTTTATAATAGTGTTCATAACACTTGAAGAATATAGCACATTCATCATGTTGCAACTGAGCGCCTGCTTTCACACTTGATGAGAATAACAACCGGGATGAACCTTTAGGAAGACAAGCACTTTTAAACCTCATATTTACCTCTGCTTATCCAAAATGCAACCCCTTGATGGTAACAAGCCACAGTGCATTAAAAAATTTGACCACATCACTCATTCTTCACATCTCAGCAAGATTGCCAAATAACACCAACTGGCCTCAGATACTAACCAAAAGACCCCATAGGAATACGCCATATGAGACTTAAAATCACTCCCAACATGTGTGTACACTCACCAAAGGATATTTATTAGAGAGATTTGAGAAAAAATTTATTAGTGACCAAACATAGCACTTTAGAAAATTGAATCTGTCTGCACTATCAAACTAGATAAATCACCTTCAGAATAGGCTCTGAAAACTTTCCAACTGAGATCTTGATGAGATGGAAACTTGGAGATTGATTCACTTGCATACAAGGTATATGAATCCACAATTAATTCACCCAAAAGATCACATGAAAAAACACAAATAAACACCAAAGCCATCTTGTTAGACATTTTGGATTAAAATAGTGAAATATGCAAAAATTGAGTTTAGAATTGGCTTAGGGAAGTGACCAGATGGATTGGCAGAGATCTAAAAATATTTAGGGTAGGTCACTTCTAGGTCTACAATATAGAACAAATCTCAAATTTTCTTGACCTTGAACTGGGTGTGAACTAGGAGACCTTAAAGTAGGTTATTCATAAATCTGAACTATGCACACTCAGAGATACTTAACAATCTATGAATGGAATGGCTTTGGAAAACTGGATAAACAGGCTCATGGGGGGCTAAAAATGGTCATTACTCTATCTCATACCTACAATATAGTGCAACAACCCCCATGCTATGAACATCAACTGGGCATAAAAGGAAAACCTCAGAAGAGAGTCACATTGTATAATTCTGGAAACACACAGAATGTAGATTTGGGGAGACACATTCAAAAAGCTAGCTCCAAATCATATTAGAACTGAAAAACTAGGACCTCAAACCTATTACACATGTCAAATGAAAGGTGGTAAACACCCTACCAAAGTGATTCTTCATAAAAATCAATAGGCCCCATTTTCTATGTACTCAAACTAGGCACCTTTTGAAGACTTTCAAGGCATTAATCTGACACTTAGAAATTTTTTTGAAAATAAGAACTCAAAATCATTCTAGATTTTTTGAGCTCCAATAGTGGCTTTGCCTGGGGACGTGTGCCCCTTATGGGCATGTAGAGAATTCAGAATCTCATGGTATAGAAGACCAAGTAGAGAAGATCAACTTGACTTTCCCTTACTCTTACTCTGAACTTTACCAAAAATTGGCTCCTTATTGAAAACACCAACACCATTGTACAAGAAAAACAAAAGATACGCAAGCAATTTCAAAATGCCAAAGAAACCTTAACATTTACCTCTATCAAAAACTCAGTTTCTATTTTCAAACTCAGCCGACAATCTGAAACCACCACTAAATTCATGATGATGGAAAACACCATTGAACACAAGCTATAGAATAACTTCCAATTAAAAATCACCTATGCCTTCCCTTTTATGTCTCCCCACAAACTCACTTTTCAGAAAACATGCATCATCAAAATCATCATAAATTGAAACATATGAAAGGGGAGAAACAATTGATACCTTCTTTTCTTGGCTGCAAACATCTGGCTTATCTTCAATACACACTTGCATATCAAAAGAAAAGAAACTATACTCACATTCATTTACTTCAACCAAGGAAACTGAAACATCCTCATGCATCAAACCATTTAGATTCATGAAATCTGATTTCTCTTGATAAATCAAATTTTTATCCACACAAGGATGATTCACACAATCCACACCATAAACCAAATCATCTTCAATATTCTCAATGCCCTATAGTAAAAAAAAAAAACTGTCATCATGTAATGCACTCTCATCAAATGAACAACATTCATCTTGCATTACCTTTCTTCCAAATGACTTCATTAGAGATGGAAATTCAAGCTCAACCATATTTAAAATATCAAATTCTGAAAATAAGTTACCCTCAACAAATTCCATTTCCTAGGCACATTCTTCAAACAATGGATTAGAAACTACATGGAATTGTTTCTCATAATCATTTAAACAAAGAGCCAGCTGGTTCAAATCAATGTCTTCATCAAATAGTACATTAGTAATTGTAATCACCTAAAAATGGACAAAGATCAAATCAAAGAAAATCAAGTTAAATCAAAGCAAATCAAGGAAATAATTGAAGTAATTAAATCACAATGCATAATTAGCCAATCAAAATGAAAATAAAGTCTTAATTCAAGATCAATCAAAATTGAGAGCATTTTAATCAAGTGCAATCAAATCAAAATACAATTAAATCAATTAATTGTATAGTCTTGGATTAAATTAAATTCAACCCATTCAAGGGGTACATGGCTAAATAAATGAATTTAAATCAATTAATAAATCTCAATTACTCTCAACAACCACAAAGGGAGGAAAATCAATTAACCAATGAGATTAAAGGAAAGACATTCACATGGATCAAGCCAAATTCAATCTCAATCACTCAAAGTGAAAATGAATCTTGTCCATTGATCTTGTCTACTTGTCCCAAGCTTTGAGGACACAAACTTTGCTTTGTCTTCAAAGGGTGGAACCAAAGACTCAACCCAAAGCTTAATCATGATCAACTACACTACACCCCCTACCATTGGAAACTCTATAAAAGGAAGGCCTAATTCTTTCATAATTCATATGCACACATCTGAGAATTGCATTGAACCTCTTGCAATTTGAGCGTAGGAAGGCATTTGAGAAGCATTTTAGCATTTACTTTGATAATTGTTAGCTTTAGCATATTGTTTATCTTTATCATTCTCATTCTAGGACTGTCATTAATGAGAGCTTGCTAAGAGCTATTCATTAACATTCTTAGTTAGAGAGCCATAGGATGCTCAATTAGTCTTTATTTTTCTAAATAGTTGCTCTATTTCTTTATGGTTGTATTTTAGTTACTATTTTCATTTATTGATTAACCTTAATCCTATGAAGGCACTTTCCCTAGTGTACAATAATCTTACAAGACATATCATCACATCCATCTTCACATACATCTTCAACACGAAAGAAAATTCAGAATTTGAATCAGAACATGACTCACCACTTCTGTTTTCCTCACATGAAAAATTTGTATCACAACCAACCATATTATCTTCAAAAGTGTCTAAAAATGAACTCCACCATTTGTCTTCAGTCTTCAAGACTTTACATTCAGCTTCATTACCATTGGAACACATAGAAGACTGAGAAGAATGAACATCTGGAGTGTGAGAGAATTCTTGTGATAGGGCATTAGAAACAAATTCACCTTCAACTTTATCCATGTTTCCATAAACTTGTTGTTTCAATTGCAACATTAGTGAAAAATGTTCCTCATCCATGGATTCATCACAATCACCATTTCTCTCAACATTTATATCAACACTAGTTAATGGGAAGTCATTTTCATGATTATCATCACTGTACTTGTGTAAATCATGCAAAGGGAAGAATGTATTTTTAATAATCTAGAAATGGTCATTACCTTCATTAGCTAAAAAAGATTCCATCTCTTCATCAATTATATCTTCAGCAGTGACATCAATTATGCTTTCACATACAATATTTTGACCAATGCAATTAACAAGGGATTGAAAGTATTAATGTTGCTCACCTTTTTCTTGATCATTCACTCATTATGAGAATACAAACCAATAGAAATATGCCTTCTTATAATTCCATATTTTAGATTGCACTCAATATCCATTGCAATTTCAAAAGCCTGATATAGACTTTCATGTGGTTGTTTATCCCTTAGCAAGAAACCCTTCTTTTGGCCCAATGTGCCCAAATAAATAATCAAACATATCTGATCATGAGGCCTACATTTTTTAGGGATATCTATTAATGTACTAGAAAATCTTCTATTAAACCTTGGAATCAACTCACCTTGTTCAATCTGAATTTCCATTAATCTATCTAACATTAGTTTTACATCTACCCACCTATCAAACTACTTAATGAAAGATGAACTTAACTCATCCCATGAATAAATCAATGTTGTAGGTAAAAATGAGAACCAATCTCTTTCATCTCCTTTCAGAGTCTGCACAAACAACCTCATCCATCGATCTTCACAGAAGATATCAAAATCATACATCAAATCAGCAAAAGCTTGAACATGCCTTTTTGTTGACTATGAATGGTTCCTATCAAACTTTGGTAAATATCCTCTGATTTTATCAGGGATCTTATTAGGGAATCTAGGTATACCATAATAACAAAATGGCACACATCCTTTGATAAAAGAACTCTTATGAACATCCATTACCGGTTGCAACCTTTGTGCATATACACTTGATATTTTTCAAAACCAGTAGCAGGAAATCTATACATTTGTAAATAACCTTCTCTTATTGTAATACTCCAAAAATGGGCTACAGGACCATTGACCTTCTACATCAACAAATCGATCAAAATTGACCTTAAAGTCCTAACCTAAGGCACATTTACACATCTATTTGATTAATTAGGCTTAATTCTGCCATTTTATCATTTAATTAGATTTAATTATATTTATTCCTAATTAATATTATTTTATTTTTGGAAAAGGTTTGATTAAATAATTGATTAACCCATAAATTAGTTATTTTCTATCAAAATTAGTTAAGTTGAGAATAAATCACTTGAAATATTAAATAAATTCATAATAAATCATGCACAATTAGAAAAGCAGTAAACTCTAAATCAACTATCAATTTCAAATTGTTAACTTTCTAAATTCAACATGTGATTGTGAGTTGAAAAAGTGATCTAAACTTCTAATTGAGTTAAAAAGCTTCTTTTGCATGATTTTATGAGTTAACTATTTCTAATTCTTTGATAACTTAAAAATCAATCTGAGTTCATCAAGGAGTGATTTATGGCTTTTTTCATCCACCCTCAAGCCCTGGATTTCTATATAAATGAGGCTCAATCCTTCTCAAATGACTGTGCTTTCATTCAATCTATGAATCTGAAGAATTTGGCGTGTGTGATCTGGCAATTTTGTGAGGTTGTGCTATTTCTTGAGATTCTTGTTTTCATTGTTTTTCATTCATTCATAGAAATTCCATATCATTGGTAGATTAGATTTGCATTCATATCAATTTTATATCAATTCCATACAATTTTCATACATATTTCATAGAAAAATAAAAAAAATACATTAATATTCATTCATCTTTCATACATTTTCATTATTAAATACTTTGTTTAGGTGTTGCATTGTCACTAATTTGGGTCTAATTCTGAGAATACCATACTCGCACTTACTAGAAGGTAGTAAATCACCTGGTTAGAAATAGTTGTTTCATTTGCATATTTTTGGATTTTCTAACCTCTAATGTTTTACTGAAGTGTTGTGTCGACAACTAGGATCAATTTTCACACACATTTCTGGTGCCCACAGTGGAGCCCTGCAATGGGTTTCCATTTTGATTTTGCAATTTTATGAAATTTTCTTTTAAAACTATGATTTTTAATTTTCTATTATGTACAATCTCATACAATACTTGGCAATTGTTGTATCATAATACTCTATTTGTCATACGACAGACAACAATCTAAAGTGTCATACCAGTTATATGGGCATTGTCATATGAGAGTTTAATTGACATATGTGTACTAACCCATTATCGTATCATTTTTGAATTTTTGTATGGGAAGTAGAAAATTTTTGTACGAGTTCTGATTCCATTATTGCAATTGTCATATTAGAATTTTGAACAGTCTTTCAAATTTGGATTTCAGATTTTGACTGACATCTAACCCTAATGATTGATACTTGCTAGTTTCTGATTTTTTTTGATAGCCTAACATATTTGTGTAGGATGAGAGATGAAGACTGAGCATAAAAACACATTCTTTTGACATCTTCTTGTCTTGACCTCTAAGCCCATCTTTTGCAAATAACCACATTCTTCAAAAAATGCTGGTTAAAGAAAGCTCAATCAATCAAATTTTTGACAAGTGGTTTTGCAGGTTGCCAAAATATTCTATGAGAAAATATTCTGTTTACTTAGAATTTCATTTCATTTTCACAGGAATATAGCTTAATAGGTATGTGTGTCTATTGCTATTGAGGAAAATACTTAGGGGATTATGCTCTTCTCCTTCTTAGGAGAATAAAAAACCCAAAATGTGTCTTCCTTGATACCAGTTTACGTCTTGTCTTTGGATTAATCTGCTTGGCGTGTCTTGGATAGGGAAAAGGACAAGGTTAGGGGATTATTCTCTTCTCTTTCAAAGAATCAAAAACTCATATCCCGTGGTCCCCAACCTCACATTTACTTTAAACCTTTAGAGGGCCTCCCAGAGAGGTAAAGCTCCCGAGAACAACCCAAGTGGGGACAAGTCTTAAGTTGACTCTTCCACCCCACTATAAAATTTGATGCTTCTTTGAGGTTAACACCTTTAAATACATATTTGTATTTGTTCCTTGGACTCATGCCATGAACACGCTTTGATTTTGAGTAGAGTGGAGCCACTTAAATCTTTCTTGTGAGACTACACTAATCAGAGAGCTCAAAGGGTTAACAGCCTAAATCCTTCTTGTGGGACAATGGGGGACAATTGTGAATGGATGCCTTGATTAAAAGCCTAAGCTACTTTTCCATCGATCCACCCGTGATGGATTTGTAGTGCTTGTGCGAGGTGAATAGTAATCACCCCAAGAAACTCATCATATCGAGCCCTTCTTCGATGCTTGAACTTGGATAATATGGGCTTCAAAATCCATTACATTTTGTTGTCTTTCCATATTCTGAGGAGTCCATGAGTGTGTTCCTAAGTCAACAAGAAAGTAATACATCTCCTCTCCTAGCTAGGGTAAGATAGGTGTGATTGATTCATTGATTCATTTCCCTCTATTTTCTATGATTGTGAGCCTATTGCTATGTTAAACAACCTCAAAAAATCCAATATACAAATTTTCAAAACCAAGAATAGAGAAATTTTCAAACAATCTGAGACTGAGAAATACCAAACAACTAAAAACTTGCCAAAATTTGAGAAAAATCATTTTCTAGTGTAGGTTGTCATCCTAGAAATTCAACTATCGTATGAGTCTTTCCTTGAAAAATAATTGTCATATCAGAACCCCCAGGAAACTCATATGGGAACCAGTACACTAGTGTATGACTCTTGTTAGAAAATCACAACAAAATTTTACCATGGGGTCATTTGTCATATGAGTTTCTATAATTGTCATGCCAACCTTGATTCTGTGTCGTATAAGCTTGGATAAAGTCGTATGAGAGTTGACCCAAAATTATTAGAAAATCCCTATTTTTGTCAAAAATTTAACTATTTGCAGCCATCAGTCAAATTTTGTTAGAAGTCCCCTATTTTAGGAATAGAGCAGAAAAACAAAGCATTCAATTCATTTTCCCAAGTGATTATTTTAGATGGATTTTACCTTCTGATTTATCGATCTGAATCCGATTTGATCTTGTGTCAAAACCTTACCAACATAATCCTAAAACCTATCCTCAAAATGGTTAAGTGTCATGAGCTCATGTTCGTCATCTTTTGGGTATCTACCCATACAACTAGGGCACAATATCCTAAATTATAATGCCTCGCTAGGTAACCCAATAGGACAAGACATAAACCTCTATAAAATGCAAGTAGTAATTTTTTTTTTTTTTAAAAACTAGAATAATATTCATCATTACACTTCATATTTCTAAAAGAAGAAATAATTTTCTACTACTTCAATGTAAGATTTATACAAATTAAGTCCTCACGAGTTTCCTAACATTGCTACTAAAGCAACATCATATAAACCATTTAAATACATAAGATATTCAAGGAATCATGAGCTTAAAATATCTACGTGCATTTTAATGCATCAAGTTAAATGTCTGTAACTTATTTCATTTATTAAACATAAGTTAACCATCCAACATCATTATTCCTTTTATCAACTCATTCCATAAAATTCATATTGATTTCATCTACATCTACTATCCTTTATATCACTTTTCTCTAATAATTTAGGTAAGAGATTAATATTCATTAAGGTAGCCATTATCCTAGGTACTTCATTAACATGAATCAAATATTAACATTATAATCAAGTTACTATTTTATTGCATTGTTTCATAACCATTCATTGTTAATAACTCCAATCACTAATCTATCATTTCTCAATAATTTCCTTGGAACCTTTCATCAAGAGAGAATACATTATTGATGTGATACATCATTATATATAACAATATTTAAGTTTATTTCATTTACATATGGACAACATAAGAGGATAGGAGAAATAACATAAACACTTTCTTTTAATGCTAGTAACATGTCCAATATTCCACATTCTTTTCCCTTTCTTTTACCTAGAACTACCCATTCCCTTATGCATTGCTTTGAATTGAGATTACATCAATACTACAAGACTCCTTTTAGGAGATTAAAATTACATGAATATAGATGCATAAGTACATCTCAACATATTAAAATATCCAATAAGAAATCTTCAACTGTAGATCTGGAAAGGAATATGGGCTAGGATCATCCAGAGAATCACGAACAATACCTTGATATAAATATTAACCACCCAACCACGTGGAACCAATAGGCCCACTCCCCTGAGCTAAGATATAGAACCAAAGGCCCACACAAGAGGTAACAACTAGGAAATTCCTAAGGTGGTGATAAAATTTCCCCAAAGTCACAACACAAAAGAAAAGATAAGAAGACCATAAGGACTACTAGAGGCATGATCAAATTTGGTAGAGACTCTAAGCTACAAGCCAGGTGAGTGTCATCACATAGTCCTCACCCCTTGGGTTTTCCTACTACTAGCCACTCTTGGCCCTAGACCCCAAGTAGGCACATGCAGAATCGAATGCCTCTCGTACAAACAAGGTCATTCAATCATAGCTATGGATAGGTACCTTCTCCCACTCCCATCCTTAGTCTTTACTAGAACTAAAGGCATGGGTGAGGAACAATTAATCTTTATTAGTGTGTAATTTTTCATTCCAATAATCTCCAATTCCCAATTCATTTATTAGGTTATCACTTGATTAAATAACTCATAGTAGGTTATCCTAGTACTAGCCACTTAGGGCCCCGACCCCTCACTATGAGCCACTCACCTAGTGTACTTAGGTTCCCTAAAATAAATATAAAAATCATAAGAACATAATAGATCCATCATCAAGAATTCATATCCATTCCATAACAACATTTGATTGAGTTTAGGAAAACATATGTTGTCCCTAGTTCACTTGACAACCCTAAACCCAATATGGCATTCAGAATGTTCCAAACATATAAGAAGACATCCAAGTGATATTATAAATATATTTATAGTACACATAGATCCAATTAACCCAAAAAAAAATTCTAATAGCCCCTGGTAACCATACGAAACCCTAAAACTTAGTGATGCTCTTAAACTGAATTATTTCAAGCAAGGATTAAATGGAAAGAATAGTCATCACAGAACAATCATCCATATCTTCCATAAAACAAATAATAAAGACAATCTCTTTGGTCGAGATTTAGATAACATAATTATGGACTCTTAATTTCATTTTTAGGAAGATCCAATGGTGGGAAAGAAAGTTATGACTTCTGGTTAGGGTTCAGACCCACCTTCACTTAAATGATTGTAATTTTCATAAAACATAATTAAAATTATCCAAACCAATTGTAAATGAAATATAAGACTTAGGAGAATGTCTGATATCAAATTCAAGCTTTAATATAATCATATCAGCCTGTAGCATACTAATACATTTGACAGAAATTTTAGAATCAAGAATGGACAGGTATAGTCTGCCAAAATGTCAAAAATAAGGCATTAATTTGACCCTAAAAATAAAATTAGAGAGATACACATTTGAGATCTAGGAATTTTACTTCTAGAAAATCAATTTAGTAAAACCATAGATGCAATTTAAATTATTATAATAATAGATCTCAAAAAATGGGTTGCTAAAAACTCTAGGAAAACACATGCCAATTCTTACAAACAAAAACTCAAAACTTTAAAGTAACCATAGAAATGAAAAGTACATATATGATAAATAATGATAATATATAAATACAAACTTGAGATGCATCCTTCAAACCCTATCCACTTTCAAAAATCTCCATGAAAGAAAGAAATAATTCCACATCAAAGAATCCCTCTCTCAACTACTGAAATTCTCACAAAAATGTCTCTCTCCCAAAAGAAAAGATAACCAAAACTTCTTAAAGAGATATGCTTACAAACTCTCTCTCACATCTCCAAGTTTTCTCTCCAAAATCTCTATGAAAAGTAAGTCCATCCTCTCCTCAATGCTTCAGTCCCAAAATCCCCTCTCTTCAAATGATAAATTAGTGCATATAAATAGATTTCCAAAGGTTGAGAGTAAAAGTAACCAACTCCCCACTAACTCTTAACTAAAGGGTATTATAAAATAACTTAATATCATACAACTATATTACTCAAATATACAATAAAAGATGATTTGTATTCATTCATACACATATGTAATATTATCCTAACATATATGCATATGACATCATTAATTACATATATATATATATATATATATATATATATATATATATATATATATATATATATATATATATATATATATATATATATATATATATATATATATATATATATAACCTATCCACATTATTAATAATTAACAATTGAGAATAATATACCCCGCATTATTGAATATTTAATTATTAATAATTTACTATACTTTACATTAATCCCAAAATATACACCATAACCAATATCTACAATAATTAACATATAATCACATATAAATTATATATACATACATACATATATGTGTACACCCATATATATATTTCTATATATATATTTATATTTATATAGATACATGCCAAATACCAAACACTATAATCTATAAGATTATGAAGTAATAGATCACAATATTATTACCTATTTATAATTACTATAGGATATAACACTGAGGTAGAATAAAATCACATGCCTCAAAATAAATCTAATCATCCAAAGAGGCCATAAAAATCAAGTATGAAACATATCAAGAAAACCATAAGATCAAACAAGGTCAACCAAAGTCAACAAGGAAAGTCAAGCCAAACTCCTGACCAAGCATGAAACCCTGAAACACAACATAGAAAGATTAACTAAGAATCATACCAAGGAGGGGAAATAAATAAAATGAGTAAAATTATCATACAACCAAATGAATTCAAGTGGCCACAAGGCACTAACTACAACAATGCCCCACCAGGTGCGTTGGATCTTGGTTTTTTCACCCAAAGGTTGACTGACAAAGAAGGAACCCTAATATTCCCAAATTGGAATAATGACAAAGGAAGACTCATGCAAGGACCTTAGTACTATCTCCATAACAACAACCATCGAGGATTTGAGGGCACGCTCAGACTTGTGAAACCAGGTGAAGTTAATGCCCGGTACTTGCAAACCTGCATCACAAAGAAGAAATACATATGCACAGATATACATATAAAAGAAGACATTGCAGATAGATGACCAGGATTGATATATCATGTGGACCTCAGCTATGTGAGTAGCTATGATTTCCTCCTGAATCATGAAAAAACATCATGTATATATATACACTCAAAGCATGTAGCATCATCATAATGAAGGTTAGAATCTCAAGCATTGTGTTAGTCTCTTACCAATACTAATAATAAATCAACATAATCAAATCATCAAGTGAGATACAAGATTCATCCAAAGTAACCTTAATAGAAGAAAATATAGATAATCACTTATATATATATATCTATCAAGTACATATCATATAACATCCTAACTATATTCATAAAGGTCTTGAAGGTACTCTATACAGACAGGGAGATAAATACATACAAAAATGATACCTTTAAACAGTATGTCTGATATTAGAATCCTTGAGTACTAGCTTATGAAATTATTATAAACAAACTATAGGAATAGATCAAACAAGTATCATGAACAACTTAAGTTGTAAGAAAACATCGAAAGATCTTAATTCTTTCAAAAAACACAAAACTTATATTAGGGTTAGAGAGGTATTACATCCTCCCCCACTAAGATTCGACTTACTCTTGGAAGTCGAGAAAGTGAACTATATATCACACATTATCTAAAAAAATTGTAATATTACTATTCTAGAACCTAATTTAATGATTGCACACATACTTCTCCTATCAAGAGTTTTGGTAAATCCTATCTTATTACAACTTTAGTGTAGATTAACTCAGTTCGATTAGTAATGACTTTAAAAAAGAATTACCTATGTGATTCTATCACTTTATGCAATAAGTTTTTTAACAAGATACTTGAAATTACATCAAAATTATTTTTATGAAGTCGAAACTCTAAGGTATTCATGTTTACTCACTAATATCAATATATTAGGAAATTGCATGTTTTACCAATTGAGATTATCACTTCCTTTCACAATATCAAAGTTCCTATCTATGGTAACCAATATAAAAAAAAGAGAAAGAATTTATGATATATTTTCCCTTTTGAGACATAATCTAACCCTACATAATACAACCTGTGAGACCTTATTAGAAATAAGGTCCAAAATTCATGTTCCTTACAAGCTATGAATACCAAAACATAGAGAGGTGTATAACATTTATATTTTTTATGATCATGAAAAGAATACATCAAATAATTTTTATTTACTTTTGTAATCATGAAAATAAAACAATCTAGATACTTGAAACTTACCATTTGCATTAACACATAGTTTTATAAGAAATATTCCTTTCCATCAAAGCTTTAAGTAGAATTCCAATGACATAGGACACAAATTTTACAATATACATATTCTAAGTCATCTTTCATAATAGTTGTAGTGCTTGATTTCCTAAAACAAATTCACAACCTAGAGGAGATCTAAACAATTTACAATTTATTGCACCATTATTCATTAAGTTGGGATCCCTTCTTAAAGCTTACTATTTATATATGCACTTTTCCCTAATTTGCATGTCAGATAGTTTCCATATAGCATTTTCTTAAGAGTTATTTCAAATTCTTTATTGCATAACAATCATAGATCCATCAAGAGAGAAAGAAGTATATGAGTCCTACTACTATCTTCATAACCAAAACATCTAAATTAATAACATTAACTACTATACATAACTTTAATTTCTACCCTTTACCTATTTGAAACACTACCCTCATACACTTTAAAATTTTGAGATAACATCAGTTCTAGGTAGAAATTGAGTAAGGTACATTCCTATAGAATTTATTTACCACAAAAACTCCTTATTCATAGTTGATCAATCACTTAATGTTTTTAATTTCTTACTACTATGGTGTTGATCACAATGTATACAAAACATGAATTTGTTTCCAAATCACCCATCTAGGATCCTAACTATTCACTAGGCATTTTGCAAGACATATATTTAATAAAACCAACTTCCATCATTAGTACAGATAATACATTGTCGCACATACTCTTCCCTAGAATTTTTTGATTACGTTATCTTAAATCCTTTTTGTGTAATTTAATATGATATGTAGAAAGGATATAACTTCTTACCAAGATAGGCATAAAAATTCCTCTTCCTAAATAAAAATGTGAATTATAGCCTATGATAAAATCTTGGAGACATAGGTCCTTCACCCAAGGGTTTCCTAATTGAGTATTTAAAAATTTTCCTAATATATTATTGCCTTGTCTAAATAATTTTAGTCATGCAAAACTTATTTCTTAATAGGGAAGTGAGAGAGAGAGAGAGAGAGAGAGAGAGAGAGAGAGAGAGAGAGAGAGAGAGAGAGAGAGAGAGACATATGACTGTACATTATTTGTTCCTTATTTATTTATTTTTATTTTTTTCACTTCTTTCCTAGGTACATATTATTAGCCATGTAATTTAATTATTGCCCTTTCAGTCCTATCAAGTACTACCACAATCATTTCTTTCTTTAAAGATCCAAAAAAAATCAATTTCTAAAATACCTTGAGTAGGATAAAATTCAACTAGGTATTTGTAAGAAAATAGAGTGCACAACATTATATTATAGGTGGGATCAAGGGGTAATATTATCTACTACCATAATTAAGATTCAAAACATTTAGTATCCTTTAACTTTTGACCTTTCTAGAGATACCAGTACCTTTCAAGAAAACAAACACAAGTCTCAAGAATTCTTCGCCATTCCATTATTATTATAGGAAACATCCACTTAACACATCATTGATCTCATTATGCAAAAACATAAGTAATTTTTAGAATATAACTCAATCATAGAGTAATAGGTGTGCCCTTGTAAGACAATACAACATAAGAACATGAAATGTAGCCGTCGTTTCCTAAGATTCAAGTTTTAGCCTAACAAAAAAATCCAAAAAGAGACAAAGTTAAGATACTCAAGGTTATGCATAGGTGAGCTATGAGTCCCAGAGTTCCCAGTGTAGAAACCTAGGGCTTTGATACCAGATGTAACACCCTGCCAGGCAACCCAAGAGGACAAGACATAAACCTCTATAAAATGCAAGTAGTAAATTTCTTTTTTATTTTATTTTAACTAGAATAATATTCATCATTACACTTCATATTTCTAAAAGAAGAAATAATTTTCTACTACTTCAATGTAAGATTTATACAACTTAAGTCCTCACAGGTTCCCTAACGTCGCTACTAAAGAAACATCATATAAACCATTTACATGCATAAGATATTCATGGAATCATAAGCTTAAAAGATCTATGTTCATTTTAATGCATCAAGTTAAATGTCCCTAACTTATTTCTTTTACTAAACATAAGTTAATCATCCAACATCATTATTCCTTTTATCAATTCATTCCATAAAATTCATATTGATTTCATCTACATCTACTATCCTTTATATCACTTTTCTCTAATAATTTAGGTAAGAGATTAATATTCATTAAGGTAGGCATTATCTTAGGTACTTCATTAACATGAACCAAAAATTAACATTATAATCAAGTTACTATTTTATTGCATTGTTTCATAACCATTCATTGTTAATAATTCCAATCACTAATCTATCATTTCTCAATAATTTCTTTGGATCCTTTCATCAAGAGAGAATACATTATTGATGCGATACATCATTATATATAACTATATTTAAGATTATTTCCTTTACATGTGGACAACACAAGAGGATAGGAGAAATAACATAAACACTTTCTTTTAATGCTAGTACAATGTCCGATATTCCACATTCTTTTCCCTTTCTTTTACCTAGAACTACCCATTCCCTTATGCATTGCTTTGAATTGAGATTACATCAATACTACAAGACTCCTTTTAGGAGATTAAAATTACATGAATATAGATGCATAAGTACATCTCAATATATTAAAATATTCAATAAGAAATCTTCAACTATAGATCTGGAAAGGAATATGTGCTAGGATCATCCAGAGAATCACGAACAATACCTCGATATAAGTATTAACCACCCAACCATGTGGAACCAATAGTCCCACTCCCCTGAGCTAGGAGATAGAACCAAAGGCCCATACAAGAGGTAAAAACTAGGAAATTCCTAAGGTGGTGATAAAATTTCCTCAAAGTCACAACACAAAAGAAAAGACAAGAAAACCACAAGGACTACCAGAGGCATGATCAAATTTGGTAGAGACTCTAAGCTAAAAGCTAGGTGAGTGTCATCACATATCCCTCACCCCTTGGGTTGTCCTGGTACTAGCCACTCTTGGCCCTAGCCCCCAAGTAGGCACATGCAGAACAAAATGTCTCTCGTATAGACAAGGTCATTCAGTCATACCTACGCATAGGTACCTTCTCCCACTGCCATCCTTAGTCTTTACTAGCACTAAAGGCATGGGTGAGGCACAATTAATCTTGATTAGTTTGTAATTTCCCATTCCAATAATCTCCCATTCCCAATTCATTTATTTAGTTTATCACTTGATTAAATAACTCATAGTAGGTTATCATGGTACTAGCCACTTAGGGCCCTGACCCCTCACTATGAGCCACTCACCTAGTGCATTTAGGTTCCCTAACATACATATAAAAATCATAAGAACATAATAGATCTATCATCAAGAATTCATATCAATTCCATAACAACATTTGATTGAGTTTAGGAAAACATATGTTGTCCCTAGTCCACTTGACAACCCTAAACCCAATATGGCATTTAGAATATTCCAAACATATAAGAAGACATCCAAGTGATATTATAAACATATTCAGAGTACACATAGATCCAATTAACCCAAAAAAAAATTCTAATAGCCTCTGGTAACCATACGAAACCCTAAAACTTAGTGATGTTCTTAAACTGAATTATTTCAAGAAAGGATTAAATGCAAAGAATAGTCATCATAGAACAGTCATCCATATCTTCCACAAAACAAATAATAAAAAAAATCTCTTTGGTGGAGAGTTAGATAACATAATTATGGACTCTCAATTTTATTTTTAGGAAGATCCAATGGTGGGAAAAATAGTTATGACTTCTAGTTAGGGTTCAGACATGCCTTCACTAAAATGATTGTAATTTTCACAAAACATAACTAAAATTATCTAAACGAATTGGAAATGAAAGATAAGACCTAGGAGAATCTCTTATATCAAATTTAGACTTTCATATAATCATATCAGCTTGTAGCATACGAATACATTTGATAGAAAATTCAGAATCAAGAATGGACAGGCATAGTCTGCCAAAATGTCAAAAATAAGGCATTAATTAGACCCTAAACATAAAATCAGAGAGATACCCATTTGAGATCTGGGAATTTTACTTCTATAAAATCAATTTAGTAAAACCATAGATTCAATTTAAATTATTATAATAATAGATCTCAAAAAATGGGTTGCTAAAAACCCTAGGAAAACACATGCCAATTCTTACAAACAAAATCTCAAAAATTTAAAGTAACCATAGAAATGAAAAGTAAAGATATGATAAATAATTATAATATGTAAATAGATCCATAATATATTATAGACATAAAGTAACTAAAATATTCAATCCATACCTCATGTCCTACGAATGTTGAATTGAAGAAGGAAGGAAACAAAAGAGAAGACAAATCCAAACTTGAGATGCATCCTTCAAACCCTATCCACTTTCAGAAATCTCTATGAAAGAAAGAAATAATTCCACATCAAAGAATCCTTCTCTCAACTATTGAAATTCTCACAAAAATGTCTCTCTCCCAAAATTAAAGATAACCAAAAATTCTTAAAGACATATGCTTACAAACTCTCCCTCACATCTCCAAGTTTTCTTTCCAAAATCTCCATGAAAAGTAAGGCCATCGTCTCCTCAATGCTTCAGCTCCAAAATCCCCTCTCTTAAAATGAGAAAGTAGTACATATAAATAGATTCTCAAAGGTTGAGAGGAAAAGTAACCAACTCCCAACTAAGTCTTAACTAAAGGGTATTATAAAATAACTTAATATCATACAACTATATTACTCAAATATACAATAAAAGATGATTTGTATTCATTCATACACATATGTAATATTATCCTAACATATATGTGTAGACTAGGCTATCTAAATCTGTTTTGAAAGGCTAAGACAAGCAAACATTAGGTTTTAATCTAACATTATATCAATTCAAAAATTAAAAAAAACATCTAAGCTAAGCCACCTTAGATAGAGCTTAAACAGGTGCACCCAAGCACTGTTTGATTTGCTCTTGCTTAGGGGATGTGGGTGTGCTTTCTAAGAACTTGGAGCATATTATAATGCATACTAGGATGGATTGAGATCCATGAAAACCCCATAAATGGCACAAAACAGGTATAGAACACCTGATTTGCCCCTAAGGCCTCAAGGATCCAAATGATGCTAAAATGAAGATTAAGCTATATGATGTTTATGCTAAGATTGATTTTAGTCCAAATAGAGATGTGATATGATGCTATGCTTATGCAAAACAATGGAAGAAACTAAGTTAATCCATTAAATCTATGTTAGGATGAGCTAAAATGCTTGAAAGTAAGCTAGATTAAGATTATTATGCTAAGTCTAGAGCTAAATGGGCATGATAACAATGCATGAGAATAAAAGGTGAATGGGTGTTTTGCTCTTAAAAATGAAGAGCATTTATAGGATTTGGGAAGGAAGAATGAGTGGCCAGGATGAAAATCCTTAAGAGAGGCTAAGATTCATTCAAAGGGGAGCACATGGATTGTGCTAGTTTAGGGCCACCTCCTTGTGACAAGTGTCACAAGGGCATTGGGTTGAAAGATGGAAGGAATGTGCACAATTTGGGAAATGTGCCTAAGGTCAAAAGATGTAAGAAAGGGGTGAGGGGATTCTTAAATGCATCATAAATGCATGTAAGAGAGATAAGGAGGCTTTAAATGCATTTAATGCATGTAAGAGAAGCCTCTAGAAGTCTATTGACTTTGGGTTAAGCTTAGGAATTGGCTAACCTTGTTTAGGGAATGTGACAAGGTTAGGGGGGATTAGGATTAGGATTAGGGCTTTCTAGAAGAGTCTAGAATTTCCTAGGGATAAACATGGATTTTTAGGAAATAAATAAAGATTTATTTATTTCCAAAGCTTTAATGAGTTTGAGGCTCATTAGGGGAAGGGTTTGACTAGGAGTCAAAGGAGACTTAGATTAGCTTAGGGAAAGTAGGTAATTTTCCCTAAATGGGTTTAGGGAAGGATTAGGAAAGTTCTAGAAGAGTCTAGAGTTTTCCTAGAGTAAATTAGGAATTGAGGATTAATATTTAATCTTAATTAAATATTCTTGAGTTGGGATTAGGGTTAGGAAATGATGGGATTAGCCTTTAATCGAAATTAAAGAAGGATTAGAAGATTCTGGAAGAGGTTAGTGATCTTAAGGAAATTGGCCAAGTTTTGGGCAAAAAATAAATAAATTATTTATTTTGAGATTTTTGGTCAATTTATTAATTAAATAATTAATAAATAGGGGAATAATGTTTAAATAAGATTTAAACATTTTTGGGAGGGATTTCTTAATTAAATATTTTTAATTAAGATAAAGAGATTTAATGACATAAAAATAAATAAATTAATTAAATAATTAATTAATTAATAAATGATGATGTCATCAGGAATTTTTTAGAAAATAAAAATACTTTATTTTCTAAAGGATTTTTAGGTGTCTACATTTTGCCCGTCTTTGATGCGATGCCACAAGTGGCATGGCGTCAAAGACAAAAAAATAAGATGTCTAAGGCTAGAATTCAGAGGAATGATAGGTTGTGCCCCCTCGAGAAAATAACGCAAGGAGTAAACATTGTGGAATTTTCTCGAAAGGAAACAAAGAAGGGCCTAGGAAGAAGGGGAGAGAAAGAACCAAGCTTCCAAGAGAAAAGATGGGTGAATGCAAGATGAGATGGAATGCAAAATACAGGATGAAGCTACATGAAAGATGCAAGATGCAAGATTAATCTATATGATGCAAGATGCAAGATTAATCTATATGATGCAAGATGCAGGGGATTGAGGGAAGCTCCAAGTGCAAATGTGTAGAGCACAACCTAGTTTAATATAGCAATGTGAGAGACTTGCCAAAGATACGAGGATCACGAGACCTTGTCACCAACGTTTGCAGAGGACTGACGCTAAAAAGACAAGCAGGGTTGCCCTAGCATCACACATGAACCCAAGAGGAAGCATGGTAGAAACGATGTTGAAGAAACCACAAACACATGACTAACTCACAGGCAGAAGCAAAAGATCAAAAGACCTAGCCCCAGATTATCCTCAGTCGCAGCACACCATGATATAAAGGATCGTGGTGACTTTGAGTAGAGAACAACAAGAAGCCGTAAAAGATTAACAAGATCCAAAAGACAAAATCCAAGACCAAAATGAGAACTCCAAAAAGACATCCTTTGCCAAGGAGAGAGATTTGATGTGATTGATTGATTGATGGTGGGAAGATTGGTCTGAACGTGTGGAAGGATGCATCGACATAGACCTAGTGTGCTTGGTGGAAGATTAGGTCAGACAGGAAGGATACAACTGAGGGGACCCATGATTAGGCTTAGGTCAGACAAAATAGAAGCATACATCTGTGTGGACCTGATGTTGATGGGGAGAATGTTGTGTTGCTGATTGACAAATGATGAAGTCAAAGAATAATCGATGTGATCAAGAATAGTCGACAAGTGATGTTGCTGAAGTACAAGGCTAGGTAGGACAAGATATCGGATCAAATGGTGCTGCAAGACTAACGAGGAATATGTACAACAAGACACAAGGATATGTACAATGGACGGGAAAAGAGATATACAATGGAGATGTACAGAAGCTCAGGATTGGGGATAGGAAGATCTCACTATACAAGATATATAGGAAGGATCATGCTATATAGGATATACAAGATAGGGTACAAGATATGGTACAAAATATGTGCAAGATATGGGACAAGATATGGTATAAGATAGGGTAGGTGGGATTGTGGATTTGCTGGAGGATGATGAAAAAGAGGAATGCTGGGGGAGGGTGGATGGGGATGGGGATGGTAGAAAAAGGATTGAGATGTTGGGATGGAGGGATGGGAGTTGGATAGATAATGACTCGGTCCACTATGTATGATGCCTATTTGCCAAGTTTTCACCAACATACTTGTCGCTTGAATTGCCAAGTTTTCACCATTGGATGATTGTTTTTCTTTTTCTTTTTGCTTTTTTTGCTTTTTTCAAATTTTTTATGGATTTTCTGAATATGTAGATCTGGTTCAGGCATAGAACCTCTTCAAATGTATGATGTTGATTAGATCATTCAAAGGCTCACCTTCTGGTGTAGATAACTGATAAGCTCCAGAGCCGAAGCATGCTATGACAACATAGGGGCCCAACCAAGTAGGCTCAAACTTGCCTTTCTTTTCTCTATTTGCTTGGACTTTCTAATTTTCTTTGAGGACCATGTCACCAACCTGAAATTGTTTGGGATGGACCTTCTTATTATAACTCCTTTTGAGTCGATTCTAGTATGCAACCAAGTGATCATAGGCTTGTTGTCTCTTTTCATCTAATAGGTCTAGCTATGTGAGACGGGCCACACGATAGTCTTCATCCATGGTGTAGTTCTTCATGGAGACTCACAATGATGGGAGCTCAACCTCGATCAGTAGAATGGCTTTGGCACCATATACAAGGGAATATGGGGTGGTGCCTGTGGGGGTGCGATAAGAAGTATGGTAGGCCCAAAGGGCAGGGTTGATTTGGAGGTGCCAATCACGATCAGAATCATTGACAACCTTCTTGAGGATTTTCAAGATAGTTTTATTGGTTGCCTCAGCTTGGCCATTTCCTTGAGGGAAATATGGATTGGAGAAATGGTGATGGATGTGGAGTCTAGCACACAGATCATCCACATGCTGGTTTTCAAAAGGTGTTCCATGGTCTGTGAAGATGGTAGATGGTATGCCAAAGTGACAAATGATGTGGTAAAGGATGAACTTGGATATTTGGATACCAGTAGTTAGGGTGAGTGGAATCGCTTCAACCCATTTGGTGAAGTACTCTATGGCAGTTATTATGTACTTGTGTCCATCCGAGGAAAGGGGAGTGATTAAGCCGACAAGGTCAAAGCCCCAACATGAAAATGGCCAAGGTGGCGCTATGGGCTACAAATCTTGTGCTGGTGCATGAATCAAATTTGCATGCTACTGACATGGTAAACATTTTCTAACAAACTCGCAAGCATCATGTTCCATGGTTGGCCAATAATACCCAACTCGAAGCAACTGCTTAGCTAGAACCATGCCACTCGTGTGGGTACCGCAAATTATAGCATGGACCTCTTGTAAAGCCAAGACAACCTCATTTGAATCTAAACACCTAGAGAGGACATTGTGATACCCTCGACGATAAAGGGTGTTGCCTACAAGAGTGTAGCAGGAAGCTCTGCGAATAAGGTTTTGGCGTTGGTTATTGGTGAGATGGGGAGATATGATACCATTTTTTAGATATGCATGGATGTCATGGTACCATGGGGATTGGGGACCAACCAAGACACATACCATTTCTGCATCAGCATTCTCATAAGCTGGTGTATGTAGCTTCTCAACTAGGAATTCATACTGTGATGCGTCACGTGGAATTTCTAACAAGGATCCAATAGTTGCCATTGCGTCTGCTGCTTTGTTCTGAAGTCTAGGTATCTGTGTGAACTGTATACTTAGGAAATGCTCTTTTAATTTATCCATGAGTTCTTTGTAAGGTAGCAGCTTATCATCCTTTGTTTGATATTCATCTAGGACTTGCTTGATAATTAGCTATGAATCATCAAACACTTGCAGTTCTGTGATATTCCATTGAATGGCTGTTTTGAGACCTAAGATAAGTGCCTCATATTCTACAATGTTGTTGGAACATGAAAATCCCAACTTGAATGATTTTGGGATGTAGTCACCTTGAGGTGTGACAAATAGGATTCTGGCCCCTAATCCATGTGATGTGTAGGAGCCATCAAAGTATAATTTCCACATGGGTTGTTCTTCGATCATACATAAGTGTTCATCAGGGAATTCCATGATTAGTGGATAAGCATCCACCAGTGGTGCTTCTGCTAGCTGATCGGCAATGACTTGCCCTTTGATTGCTTTCCGATCTATGTACTAGATGTCAAACTCGCTAAGTATCATGACCCATTTTTCCATATGGCCTATGAGAGTTTTCTTTGATAGTAGATATTTGAGGGGGTCCACTTTTGAAATGAGCCTGATTGTGTGACTGAGCATGTAATGTCTAAGCTTTTGAGTGGCAAAAACCACTACGAGGCATGCTTTTTCCATGGGTGAGTAATTAAGCTCATAGCTAACAAGAGTTCAACTAATGTAGTAGATGGCTCTCTCTTTGTTTTCATCATCATGCTAAGCTAGGAGTGCCCCCAGTGCTGTAGTGGTTGCTGAGATGTAGAGTATGAAAGGGAATCCTAGAATTGGTGGTACTAGGATTGGAGAATTGGCTAGATATTCCTTGAGCTTATCAAAGCTTCTCTGACATATGGGATCCCATTTGAAGCTTGTTTCTTTGCATAAAAGATGCATGAAAGGTTGGCACTTGTCTACGAGCTGAGAAATGAACCAGCATACTTATTGAAGCTTTCCTTGTAGGCTTCTGAGCTGCTTGAGTGTTCTTGGTAGAGGCATTTCTATTATTTCTTTGACCTTTTTAGGGTCAATCTCTATGCCTCATCATGATACTATGAAACCTAGGAGCTTTCCAGATGTAACACCAAAGACACATTTCTTTGGATTGAGCCGTAACCCATAGTGTTGCAGGTGATCAAACACACTCTCAAGAATGTCAAGGTGTTCATGGCGTGTCTTTGATTTTGCAAGAATATCATCCACATAGTCCTCTAGGATCTTGTGGATCATGTCATGGAAGATTGTTGTCATCGCTCTCTAATATGTGGCTCCTGCATTCTTTAGACCAAAGGGCATCATGTTTTAGCAAAAGGTACCCCATGGAGTGGTGAATGTTTTTTTATGTTGGTCTTCTACTACTATATGGATCTGATTGTATCCAGAGAAACCATCCATTAGTGAAAACATTTCATGGTCCGCTGTAAGATCTACGCTCATGTTTATGTTAGGTAGTAGGAAATCATCTTTAGGACATGCTTTATTTAGGTCCCTAAAATTTGTGCATATTCGAATGTCACCGGAAGACTCTGTGATAGGCACCATGTTGGAGATCCAATCTGAATAATCTATAGCTCTGATAATCTTTGCATCCAAGAGCTTTTCTAGTTTTGATTTTACCAATAGAGCTACTTTGGGATGCATTTTGTGTAGCTTCTGCTTTACTGGCTTGACATTGGGGTCTACAGATAGATGATGAACAACAAGTTTAGGATCAAGTCCAGGCATGTGTGTGTATGACCATGCAAAGTTCATAGTAGCTTCTTGAAGTAGCGCAGTGAAAGCCATTTCTTCACCTTCTGTCATGTTGGCTGCAATGTAGGTGATCCTCAGACATTCCTCTGTACCTAAGCTGACTGGCTTGGTTTCTTCTATGATGATAGGTGACTACTTAGGTCTATAATCCTGGATGGGAGGAAGAGGCAAGTCTTCATCTTCTAGTGCTTGAATTGCCAAGTTTCCACTAGAAGATACGCTCTTTATTTTTACTTTTTTGGAATCAGAATGTGCCCCAGAAGGGTTTTCACATAAGGACTCATGTTTTAATTTTTCTATTTCAATTTTGTAGCTAAAGCTTGCCTCCTCTCCAAAGTATCCTTTTGGGTCAAGCTTACAGATGTGAGTTGACTCTGAATCCTGAACTGAGTGTGGGCCTAATGCCCCCATGAATTCTAAGAGTGCTTCTGTGCTTTGGAACTCATCGATGTGTGTGACGCTTGGTTGGTCCCAGTCTATGAGTTCAGGGTAGGTGAGGGGAAGTTCTATGAGATTGATGGCAAGTTGTTGGAGGACTGAAGTCCCTAGGAGGGTGTCATCATCAAAGATATCATCATAGGATCTGATTTCTTTCTCTTCAGGGATGTCTTCGATCTCTATGAGGTCATCCTGGCTATTTAAGAGGGGAACACTAGTCATGTTGGTGCCCCCAGTTGCAGTATTGGGCCCTTGTATATGTAGGCAAGGGGTATTAAAGCCAAGACCCTAATGTTGTGGGATTTTGGATGCTGTAATTGGGTCTTTGCTTCCACCTTCTTGTGGTCCTAGACCACCACCTTGGTAGTTCCATTGCTTAGTAGTGTACTTGTGCGATTGTGGGTATTTATCTTTGAAGTAGCCAAGAAGTTGTTTGTCAGGTGGTGGGGGATCTTTGTACAACCACCTATTAATGTCAGGATCCATTTCTTGACTGTTCAATGTGCCATGGGATTCAAAACTCATAGGTCCCATTCTCTTGATTTCATGATGCTCTTCAATAGGCTTGCTTTGGTTTCTCGGGTGCCCTTGGGTATGTGGATCACGTGGGAGGGCCCCTATGATAAATACATCATGTAGGATGTATTCACCATAACCTTGGTTATCAATCTTGATGGAAGAAAGGGTGGAGGTGAGGATGGTTTCTGGATCGCAATGGGATCAGGATGAGCTAGCAATAAAAGTACCAATGTCAGTTCCAGGACAATGAGTGGAGTGAGGGAATGATACTTCCATCGCATGACAATATGCAAAGGGTTGGGGGTCAGCATGGATGGTAACCTCAGTGCCTTGATGCAGAAATTTGATGCACTGATGGTAAGTAGATGGTACAACCTTAATGGAATGAATCCATGGTTGGCCTAGGAGGATATTAAATGGTAGGTCAAGATCAACAACATGGAAAATAGTATCTTGTGTTGCTGGGCCCAGCTGAATGGGAAAAGTAATGGTACCTTCAGAGGTACACTCCAAATTGTCATAGGCTTTGATAGTGATTACTTCATGTGCTATATCAGCCTGTGTGAGCCCAATCTGCTGAATGAATTTCAAAGTACACAAGTTCAGGGCTGAGCCATTATCTATTGAGACCCATTTGATGGAAAAGTCTCTGACCATGATGACGATGTGGAGAGGGAGAGTATGGTCAGGTGCAATGACTGGCATGTCAGATGGTTTGAAGGATAAAGCATAGGCTACGGATAGATGTCCCACAAGGGTCTCAAACTGGGTGGTGTTAATGTTTGTGGGGACATGTCCTTCTTTGAGAGCTCGGTCGAGGATCTCCTGATGGAGAGGTGAAGTGTGGAGAAGGTCCAAGATGGATATTTGGGCTGGTGTATTTCCAAGATGTTCTATGAGGTTGTACTATGCATTGTGTGCATTATGTACTGGCCTTGGATGGGCACCAACAATAGTTATCCGACCCCTATGGGTGGTAACAACACATTGACTATTTGCTCCTCTGACATGGATGGTATTGACTATGGGCTCGACTTGGGTTATACATCCAACATAATTATCATAATTAATATAGGTAGTAGTGTGATCCTCTTGCTTGCCTTTGCCTTGATTCTAGGGATGATTGGTATTAGCTTGGTTCTTCCCAGCATTGTGTTGTGGGAACACATTCTGATAGATTTGTAAATTGGCATTTGGCAAGGCTTGAGCAGGTGTATCTACTAAATCTCTTTTTGATCAATGAGATCTTGGATATAGTTTTTGAGTCTCATACACTTCAGGGTAGTGTATCCTTTGACACAATGATAATCATAGTACTCATGATCTTTGTACCAATCAGGCTTGGGAGTGGTATCATCAACTGGCTGAATTGGTGGATATGTAATCAAGTTGGCCTTGATCATCCGATGAAAGATAACATATAGAGGTTCACCCAGCAGTGTGAAGGTCTTCTTCGGATAATTTTGAGCTCTGGGTTTGTTCTGCAAGGGAGCAATATTGATGGCATTGACCTAATTGTTCGGATTACCTTGATAAGCTTGATGGGCTTGCTGCTGATAATTCTGCTGATTATTTTGAGAATGGTATTATTGCGTGGGTTGCTGATGGACTTGAGGAGGTTGCTGATAGATGGGTGCTTGTTGTTGTTGGTATGCAGGAGTTGATGGAGGACTATCCATGACAAATTGGACATGCTTGGTATCAGTGGCTCCATCAGTAACAATGTTCTTGTTACAATTCCAGTAACGGGATTTATCATTGCTGGATTTTTGGGCATCATTTTTGAAGTGTCGGGTTGTGCCTTCATCTAGGAGGGCCTTTTCAATACCTATTCCATTGCTCTTGATATCTTGATAGGTTTGGAGACAATTCATCCTCATGAAGTGGGATAACTTAGGATGCAGATTATCAATAAAGATTTTGGTCAAATGCTTTTCAGGTGGCTGGTATGATAACTTGGTAGTAAGGTTCTTCCATCATTGCAAGTATTTTTCTAGGCTTTATCCATCTTTCTATTTTGAGTTGCAAAGATCTAACAAGGTCAACTCATTCTCAACATTGTGGGCATAGTGGGCAATGAACTTCTTAGAAAGTTCAGCAAAGGTTGTGATAGTCCCACATGGTATTTTGTAGAACCACTCAACAACGGTTCCTCCCAAGCTTTTGGGGAATAGGCATAAGAGATAGTTATCACTATAAGCCACTTCTTGGCATGCCATATAGAATTTTTTAATATGATTGACTGGATCTCCTTTTCCTTGATATTTATCAAATTTAGGTGTGTCAAAGTGTTTGGGGAAAGGTATAGTGGCAATGGGCTGGTCAAACGGATAAGGACACACCTCCTCAAACTTGTAAGTTTTGTTCTTAGTACCAGTTTGAAGCTCTTTAAGAGCGTTCTTCATGGCTTCCCATTCAGCATTGATTGGTGTTTGAGCGGGTACTCCCATTTGAGGTGGATATTGTGGAGTTGGATATGGAGATGGCCTAGCGAGATAGGTAGATTGGAGTGAATCTTGGAGTGATGCTTGTTGGGGAGGATACTGCTAATGTGGCATAGGGGGATATTGCAGTGATGGATATGAGACTGCTTGCTGGTGTTGTGGGATGATGGGGACTTGTTGCTGTGACTGATAGGAGGAAACTTGTTGCTGTTGGGGAATGGTGGGGGTTTGTTGCTGTGACTGGAAGTATGGTTGCTGCGGGGGTGGCTGATGGAATGATGTAGCTTGCTGATAGGATGGTCCTTGCTGAACTTGGCTCTATGGTTGACTGATATAAGTTGGGTGCATTCTCGCATTGCTTAAGGGTGGAACTGATGTAGGGAAGCTGGAAGCAAAGGGTTGCTAGGTAGGATAACTTGTGAAATGAGATGAATTTTTCTGCTGAGGTGGAGGAACTTGCTGAAAAGCACTAGGTATTGGGAATGGATAGCTTGTGAAGGATGAGGTTGGTGGAGGTTGAGATGGTTGTTGTTGTGCTGCTTGTGAGAAAGTGGCTTGTTGGTTTGCAAACATGGATGTGGGAGAGTGAGTTGGTATTCCAAAGGCTTTCATTTCTTCTTGAGTGAGACCCCAATGAGAACCAGTGTGAGGTGGGAATTGTGCTACAATGGATGCCTGGAAGGTAGATGTAATGGAAGTTTGGGATATGAATGGTGGATTGGGAAAACTCATGGAAGGCATTCCCGTGGTGAAGGAATTTTGTTGGGCTTGTGCCTGGGTAGATGCTTGTTGGGGGGGAAATGAAGAGGACACTTGTGTTCCCCATGAAAAAGGTGATGTGAAAGTGTGCTGATTTTGAAAGGGGAACAATTGCGCTGCCCCCAGAGTAGACAATGTAGAGGTTTGCTGGGTGAAAGAGGGAAACAAATGCGTTGACCCTAGAAAAGATGGTGTGGATGCAGAAGCTTGTGAAGTGAAGGGAAAGGATGATTGCATCCCTCCCAGAGGGAAAGGTGCTACTTGGCCTATGGAAGATGTCAGGAATTCTTGTGCAAAGGCTTGCGTAAGAGGTGGGAGTTGATTTTGTGACAAGTGTTGGATTTGTGCAAGAGCTTGGGTGGCCATGGTGGATGATGAAGTACCTGTGATAGGGAATGGAGCAGATGGTGTTATAGCTTGTGTTATGGGATTTGCAAAGCTTCCTTGTAGAAGAAGGGGAATGGCAGAGATTTCTTGGGATGTTTGCAAGGTTGGATCAAGGAACGGTTGGGTAAATGGAGAGTATAATTGTGCTGGGATTTGGATAGTACTTATGGGAATGCGAGGATGGAGATATGGTGGAATGGAAGTCTGCGCTTGTGCAAAGTTAGTGAACATGCTTTGCTGGTTTTGGGCTATGAGTGCATTGACTACTGGTGGATTCTCTGGATGATTCACAAATGTTTCTATTGCCAGAGGAGCTGAGGGGATATTGGGATCATCCCATGTATTGCCAATTTGTATTTGAGGATCATAGGCTATCATTGCACTAGTAAAAATGTTGGGATCAGATGAACTGGTGATTGGATAAGGATTCATGTTCCTTCTTTTTCTAGATCCGGATCTTGTCTCGATAGGCATGGAGATGCAGATGCTAGATGGATGCAAGATGTTTCCTAAGGGACTCTAAAGGATGGTGGATGCAAGCTTAAGGAACTTCTAAGGATGATGAATTTTTAGAATGCAATGCAAGGATTGGTGAAATGCTCGGATTTGGATCAAGGATGGTGGAAGATTGATGGGAGATGGTGGCAGATTGGTAAAAAAGCTTGGTGATGATGGAGGCTTGGTGGGATGCTCTGATTTGGGTCAAGATTGGGTGGAGGATTGGTGGGATGCTGGTGGAAGATTACTAAGTGTTAATGATGAGCTGTTGTTTTTCCCAATGGAGGATCAGTGATAGGATTTGGCTAACCTAGGATAGACTAATGATCTTCGGTCAATTGGATTCTTATCAATACAAGCCAATCTCTTGCTTGAGATGATTAGGCTATGCAAAGATAAGTTTGGATTTCCTTTAGACAATGCTCTGTCACAAAGGGGATGATTTCTGATTTAGGATAAGGGATCAAAACAACTCAAAGGTTTTGAACACTAAGTGCTTTTGGATTTGGATCTCTGGATTTGGTGCAAAGGATGGTGGATTTTGTTTTGGATAATGGATGCTGGATTTGGATCAAGGATTTGGGATTCTGATTGTGGATTGCTAATGGAAAGATGGTGAAGGATGAAGGATCAATGCTTTATTTAAAAGGATGATGCAAATGCAATTGAGATGGATGATCTATGATGCTGCTAGGAAGATGATGATGAATGCAGCTAAGGACTCTAGAATGCAACTAAGGATTTGATGATGAAGCAAGGATGAAACTAGGATGAAACTAGGATGAAGGACCACCAAGATAGGATTTTGAGATCTGAAGGTAGATTGGGACATGCAATGGATCCATCTAATCTTCTCTTTCAAGATTGACGTATCGATGGTTCACTCAGAATCGGTAGGCAAACTGTTTGACTCTTGCATTATAGCCAATATTATCAAGTCTTTCTTGATTTTTTTCTTTTGCTTGGGTTGCTTGGATAGAGGATTGATGGCTCTTAAGGTTTCTTTCTACAGCTTTCTTCTCTTGATAATCTTTGGATTTGGGCAACTTAGCTTTCAGATGTTTGATCAAATTGAGCACAACTCAGGGAAATTTTGATAAGTTTGGCTTCAGACAAAAGGTTTCTTTGGATATCTGATTCCAAGAGTATCTTTGCAAAATGTTCTAAGTATCTCGAATTGGGTTTGTTGATCAATTTGATGTTTTCCCAATGGCAAAGGATAGATTTCAACAAAGATTTTTGGAAAAGCAATCTCCACAAGGGACAAAGCAACCTTGTGGGATACAAACAAGATAACTGACTCTGATAAAGCTTTGAAAGTGTATGTTCCAACAATGTTTTCATGGATTATTGACTATCAAGCACTTCAAACAAATCTACCTAAGGAAGGTGAGTATCAAAATCGCTTGCCCACAGCTTGGTACCCCCTAGAAGGGAATATAAATGGTGAGTAATCTTGAGGCGACCCAGTAAACCCCTTGGAATCGGTCCTTGCACAAGGATTTTGATACTTTTGGATGTAGATAGGGTAGCCTCTATTTTATCAAGTTTTTAATAGTTTCATGGAGTCTCCATACCCAGTTATGCTGACCGCCTGTGACTCACTTAAGAGCCTAGCCAACAACGTTGGGGGAGGATTATTTACCTATCCCCAGACATTTGCATTTGGCACAAAATGCCTGTGGATTAGGAGATATAAGTGAGTACTTTTTGCCTTCATTTTATTTATATACCAGTCGGGGGGGATATTGGTTTGAGGTCATTCTCCGAGGAGGAAGTGCTTTTCTCCCTGGATAGGCCTCGCTAAAAGTAGAACAAGTGAACTTTTCCAAGTTCAAATGTTCTATGTTGGTTACTTTAACAATGATTTTGCAAGAATTGAAAAACTCCTAAATGCACATCAAACAAGTTTGTTCTTTCTTCCAATTTGATTAAGTGTGATTTGAACTTTGAAATTGAAGACACAAGTGTTTAAGATTTGATTTGTTCTTTCCCCAAAATGTAAACGATTTGAGTGATTGCAATTTCTTTCCTTTTGGTATTCAAGATTGAGATTTGCGTGTTGATTTAGAACTTTGAAAAGAGCTTTGTTTTATCCTTAGATCATTCAAGATTGAGTTTGTTTGAATTGAAATTCAAAGAGGAAGGAATAGGGATGCTTTTCTTTCCAATTTAGATCATTCAAGATTGTTTTTTGACTCAAAGTAAAAATGACTCTTTGGACTTTGGTTTTCATTCAAGATTTTGTGTTCTAGTTTGCATGTTTTAAGCCCAAAAATGATATTCCTAGATTGTTTTGATGCACGAAAAACCTAGGAAACATTCAAGATTTTGCAACAAGACATTTGTTTGGAACAAATAACAAAGCTTTTAGGACAGTTTTGGCAACCATTTAGGACTCTTAGTTTGCATGAGATTTTAAAAGAACTTTAAAATATTTGCAAATGAAGTTCATTTTATCCCTGATTGATGCTTTGAGTTTAATTTAGAATTTTGTGTGCACTTAGTGTTGATTTTGAACCTTTTGAAATGGAAACTTGAAGTTCTTTTTAAGTTTCCAAAAATGGAGTGTTCCTAACTTTGCATGAATGCATCTAAAACCTTGATGTTGCAAGGATGAAAATGATTAGATTGATTTAGTTTCATTTGTTAGAAGATTTTTGCAAATTTTTAGTCTTTAATGCATTTAAGAATGATTTGGGGGTTCATTTTAAGCACTAAAACAAGATGTGTATGGCTTTGTTTTGTTCATTTTTACCCCAAACTGAAATTATTTTGTTGTCACCCCTGATCTGAGCTTTCTTTCCTAGATATTATTATAGACCTTTGAAACAACTTTCCAATGCTTTTTGAATCACCAAAAATGGAGTTCGTATGCAAAAGTTACAAGGTTTTCCGTGGAAGTGCCTCGTTATGGATTTTAAAGAGGAGAATATGCCAAAATCTCTTAAGAAGTAAAAGAAGGAGTAGACAGAATGGAAGAATGATAAGACTAAGAAGAGGAAGAATATTTCCAAAAGCTCCCTCCACCTTCAAGCTTCAAAATTTAGCAAAAAATCCAAAATCGATGAGATGTTGTCAAAAGACCCGTGAAGTGGGTCCCACCGGGCGTGCCAGAATGTAGACTAGGCTATTTGAATATGTTTTGAAAGGCTCAGACAAGCAAACATTAGGTTTTAATCTAACATTATATCAATTCAAAAACAAAAAAACATCTAAGCTAAGCCACCTTAGATAGAGCTTAAACAGGTGCACCCAAGCCACCTGATTTGCCCCTAAGGCCTCAAGGATCCAAATGATGCTAAAATGAAGATTAAGCTATATGATGTTTATGCTAAGATTGATTTTAGTCCAAATAGAGATGTGATATGATGCTATGCTTATGCAAAACAATGGAAGAAACTAAGTTAATCCATTAAATCTATGTTAGGATGAGCTAAAATGCTTGAGAGTAAGCTAGATTAAGATTATTATGCTAAGTCTAGAGCTAAATGGGCATGATAACAATGCATGAGAATAAAAGGTGAATGGGTGTTTTGCTCTTGGAAATGAGGAGCATTTATAGGATTTGGAAAGGAAGAATGAGTGGCTAGGATGAAAATCCTTAAGAGAGGCTAAGATTCATTCAAAGGGGAGCACATGGATTGTGCTAGTTTAGGGCCACCTCCTTGTGACAAGTGTCACAAGGGCATTGGGTTGAAAGATGAGAGGAATGTGCACAATTTGGGAAATGTGCCTAAGGTCAAAGGGTGTAAGAAAGGGGTGGGGGGCTTCTTAAATGCATCATAAATGCATGTAAGAGAGATAAGGAGGCTTTAAATGCATTTAATGCATGTAAGAGAAGCCTCTAGAAGTCTATTGACTTTGGGTTAAGCTTAGGAATTGGCTAACCTTGTTTAGGGAATGTGACAAGGTTAGGGGGGGATTAGGATTAGGATTAGGGCTTTCTAGAAGAGTCTAGAATTTCCTAGGGATAAACATGGATTTTTAGGAAATAAATAAAGATTTATTTATTTCCAAAGCTTTAATGAGTTTGAGGCTCATTAGGGGAAGGGTTTGACTAGGAGTCAAAGGAGACTTAGATTAGCTTAGGGAAAGTAGGTAATTTCCCCTAAATGGGTTTAGGGAAGGATTAGGAAAGTTCTAGAAGAGTCTAGAGTTTTCCTAGGGTAAATTAGGAATTGACGATTAATATTTAATCTTAATTAAATATTCTTGAGTTGGGATTAGGGTTAGGAAATGATGGGATTAGCCTTTAATCGAAATTAAAGAAGGATTAGAAGATTTTGGAAGACGTTAGTGGTCTTAAGGAAATTGGCCAAGTTTTGGGCAAAAAATAAATAAATAATTTATTTTGAGATTTTTGGTCAATTTATTAATTAAATAATAAATAAATAGGGGAATAATGTTTAAATAAGATTTAAACATTTTTGGGAGGGATTTCTTAATTAAATATTTTTAATTAAGATAAAGGGATTTAATGACATAAAAATAAATTAATTAATTAAATAATTAATTAATTAATAAATGATGATGTCATCAAAGATTTTTCAGAAAATAAAAATATTTTATTTTCTAAAGGAATTTTAGGTGTCTACAATATGCAATATATATATATATATATATATATATATATATATATAACCTATCCACATTATTAATAATTAGCAATTGAGAATAATATACCTCGCATTATTTAATATTTAATTATTAATAATACTATACTTTACATTAATGCCAAAATATACACCATCAACAATATCTACAATAATTAACATAAAATCATAGATAAATTATATATATATACATACATATATGTGTGCACCCATATATATATATATATATATATATATTATATATATATATATATATATATATATATATATATATATATATATATATATATATATATATATTTCTATATATATTTATATTTATATAGATACATGCCAAATACCAAACACTATAATCTATAAGATTATGAAGTAATAGATCACAATATTATTATCTATTTATAATTACTATAGGATATAACACTGAGGTAGAATAAAATCACATGCCTCAAAATAAATCTAATCATCGAAAGAGGCCATAAAGATCAACTATGAAACATATTGAGAAAACCATAAGATCAAACAAGGTCAACCAAAGTCAACAAGGAAAGTCAAGCCAAACTCCTGACCAAGCATGAAACCCTGAAACACAACATAGAAAGATTAACTAAGAATCATACCAAGAAGGGGAAATGAATAAAATGAGTAAAAAAATCATACAACCAAATGAATTCAAGTGGTCACAAGGCACTAACTACAACAATGCCCCACCAGGTGCGCTAGATCTAGGTTTTTTAGCCAAAGGTTGGCTGACAAAGAAGGAACCCTAATATTACCAAATTGGAATAATTACAAAGGAAGACCCATGCAGGGACCTTAGTACTATGTCTATAACAACAACCATCGAGGATTTGAGGGCACGCTCAGACCTATGAAACTAGGTGAGGTCGATGCCTAGTACCTGCAAGCCTGCATCACAAAGAAGAAATACATATGCACGGATATACATATAAAAGAAGACATTGTAGATAGATGATTGGGATTGATACATCGTGTGGACCTCAGCTATGTGAGTAACTATGACTTCATCCTGAATCATGAAAACACATCATGTATATATATACATTCAAATCATGTAGCTTCATCATAACGAAGGTTGGAATCTCAAGCATTGTGTTAGTCTCTTACCAATACTAATAATAAACCAACATAATCAAATCATCAAGTGAGATACAAGATTCATCCAAAGTAACCTTATAGAAGAAAATATAGATAATCACTTATATCTATCTATAAAGTACATATCATATAACATCCTAACTATATTCATAAAGGTCTTGAAGGTACTCAATACATACATGGAGATAAATACATACAAAAATGATACCTTTAGACAGTATGTCTGATATTAGAATCCTTGAGTACTAGCTTATGAAATTATTATAAACAAACTATAGGAATAGATCAAACAAGTATCATGAACAACTTAAGCTGTAAGAAAACATCGAAAGATCTTAATTCTTTCAAAAAAACACAAAACTTATATTAGGGTAAGAGGGGTATTACATACACTTACGTCCAGTCAATCTTTTTATTAGCAAAACAACCCAATCTTGAAAAGGTTGTGTCATTCAATTTTTGCTAAACCAAATATTTTATCAATTGTCTTATCTTTCTCTTTTGATTCACCCAAGGTTAATGGTGGAAACTAGAGATTCCTCACATAGAAAGTAGAGGGGAGAACAAAAAATCTCTTTAGCAGCATCTTCTTTGATTTTTTAGATCATTCATCAACCTTACAATACTACTCATTATGAAGAAGACGCCCTAGGAAACTTACATCTAAGACAAGGCTTCTCTAATCCTCCATCAATCCCAGAGGATAATGAAAATGCTAATATATCTCAAGGAGGAGGAAACCATCATGGCTCCCAAGGTCACCAACCCAATCATGGTGCAGACCAAGAAGCCACACCATCATAAATTATAAGATTTCATGATGATGATCTCTTTATAAGAATGATGAGAAATTTATTACAAGAAGACAAAGAGATGTACTTCCTCGAATTGGCAAGACAAGGAGCAAAACTTCCTCCCAACTTCAATGTTGAAGACATCATCACACCAGAGGAAGAAATTTCCATGACAACTATGATGAAATAGATGCATGCCATGCAAGTCAAACTCAACAAGCTTGAAAAAGAAAAAGAGCCTAAAGAATTCTCTATGGAAGCCCCATGCCCATTTCTATTTGATTGGTATCTATACATGCCACCTTTCCCAAAAAGGGTAGAGCTTCCCAAATATGACAAATATGATGGAAATTCTAATCCTCAAGATAATGTTAGATAATTTTGTGTTCTATCCATGGAGTTTATGCATGTGCCAATATATTTAATATGTCTCTTCCCATGATCTTTCAGAGGGGCAACCGTCAGCTGGTTCTCTAAGAGGCCTCCAACCATTAAAACCTTTGTGGAGTCAATCAAATTGTTTTATCAACAATACTCCTAGAATATTCAACATCCGGTCACCATGATCAACATCTGCAATCTGAAACAAAACTCAGGAGAAACTTTCTTGATCTTCATCAAATGCTTGAGGAAGAAGTTTTCACTCTATGCTTGACCTATTCCGGAGAATGAGAAACTAGAAATATTTATCAACAATTTGGTTCTGGAGCTTAATTATCATCTGCAAATGCAAAATCATACATCCTTTGATAAAATGGTAGAGAATTCCATAAAGATAACAAATGTTCTTGTCGTTAAGGGAGATATGTCACTTCTTAAAGAAAACAAGTACAAATCAGGTTCTAGTTTCAAAGTTAAAAAGCAAAAAATGGAATAAGAACAAAAACATTGTCACAGAGGGTGTTGTTGACCATATCAGTGCCCCATCTAAGGCACCTGCTTTCAATCTTACCATTGGCACCCAAGCCATAAAAGCTTCAGAAATGAAAGCAACTGAATCTGCTAGAAAATTGACTGATTTTAAACCTTGGGTCACAAAACCAAAATGCGAGTTCACTCTATTGGGAGAATATTTGGAATCAGCCATGAAAACCCTATTGGTGAATAATATCATCACGTTACCTGAGATCAAACCATATGACCCTAAAGTCAAACCAAAATGGTGGAAAGAGACCGATTTCTATGATTTCCATCAAAATAAGGGTCACAAAACAAATAATTATATACCTCTGAAGCATCTCATCCAAGACAAAATTGATGCTGGAGAAAATGTGATTGACAACCATAAGTCTAACAATGATCATACAAAATTCACAGAACCT
Source organism: Chamaecyparis obtusa (assembly GCA_027943335.1). Lineage (NCBI taxonomy): Eukaryota > Viridiplantae > Streptophyta > Pinopsida > Cupressales > Cupressaceae > Chamaecyparis > Chamaecyparis obtusa. The sequence continues at coordinate 382,451 of BSBK01004634.1, read as the reverse complement.
TTCCCAAAGCATAATCAAGGATATTCATCTTCTAAACCTAATATGGGTGCCAAATTCAATTACACTTATTCTAGTAACAATGATGTCATTAATATGGTGGAACCCTACTTATCTGAACATTTCAATGTTATCACTATTGTTAAAAAGGATGGAGATACCAAGATGACTAATTTAGTTACTCTATCTCAAGCTTTAGAAACTCTCCAAGGACAAAACTCAAGTTCGTCAAATTCCCCAAAGGTCTCCTTTAATCTTGCGTCAATGTCTAAACAAAGGACTACTTCCAAATCTTCCAAAGAGTCTAAGGAATTATCATACAACATCATTAAAAAATTGCAACATACCAATGCCGAAATATCTATATTTGAATTGCTTTGAATCTCTCTTGCTCATTGAGCTATCCTAGATAAAGCTCTAATTGGCTCTAATGTTCCTGAAGATCTTACTCTTGGAAGATTCCAAACAATGGTGGGTCATCTAATGTCTCCCCACTATATTTCCTTTTTAGAGGAAGATGACAACTTTCTGAGTGACCCCCATAATCAACCCTTGCACATTGAAGTCTTAATCTAAAATTGTCGAGTCGAACGTGTGTTGATAAATAGAGGCGATGGCCTAAATATTTGTTCTTACAAACTATTTACACAATTGGAACTGCCAGAAGATGCTATTGATTCCAAGAAAAAGATAACCATAAAAGGATATGATGAACAAGAGAGAAATTCTAAAGGATTTATTGTGCTACCAATTGGGACAAGACTAGTCATCAGAGATATCACCTGTCAAGTGCTTGATCTTCCTTTTTCCTATAACATTCTTCTAGGAAGACCTTGGATTCACGAGATGCAAGATTTTCCCTCCACATATCACCAATGTCTAAAATTTCCTTATGAGGGAGTAGAGGTTACTATGCCTACAGATACTTCAGTATCCTCTAATGCTTTGAAAGACAGTGCAGACAAGCTAGTCCTACATAACCGAGAGTCTTCTACTAAGCACATAGACATAGCACCTACATCTAAAATAGAAGACCTATCAAAAGGAGTCAAAATAAAAGATTCTAGTATGGGAGAATACATAATAGAACTAGTATTATCTCTCACATCTCTCCCAGTTTTGCCTAAATATTATGGGCAACCTTAATCAAAGGTGAAACCAACGACCAAGGAATCTCAGTTTATTTTTATTGGGATTTTTGTCACATAGAAAGTATCAATACAATAATTAGATGAGGAAGAGGCTATATTATCCTGGTTATACAAAGATGAATCACAATCCCAAATAGTCCAAAAATTTGATTCCAAGATTCCCTTGACATCATATGGACCAGGTCACCAACTAATGTCTAAAATGGGATATATAAGCACGTGACCTCTAGGAACAAGAGGAAAAGGTATCATAAAACCCATTGAACATTATGGCCAAATAACCAAGGATACTATAGGACTAGGTTATTAGAAGAAGTCTTTTCATCTTGAAGAGAGATCCACACATGTCCTAGAACAAATAGAACCCAAGACGGATATTTAGAAAAAGGAAGAAAAATAAAACAATGATGACTCAGATTCAACTGATGTTTTTCCTTATGAGCATGTACAAAAACATATCCTAGAAATTTTTGCAGAAGAAGACAAACCTAAAGAGACCATCAATGTAGTAGAAACACAAGAACCTACTACTAAGCAAGAGATAGTCACATCACCAGAATAGGCTAAAACTAAAGATGAACAGAAAGAAGGAGATATACCAATGATTATGAGACAGACTCCCATGAGTATGAATTTCTCTCAGAATTTGAGGGTAACCCTTCTTGGGGGATTCTTCCTCACTTCACAAATGTTCTTCACTTTCCTAGAGATCCAGATGTAGAATCAAATGACTATGAATGGGGAGTCATTCTAGAACTAGAGGAAGAAGAAATTATCATAGAAAAAACACATAGATGTCATTCACCAATACACACCTACATCTGAATTGAGTCTAGAATGAAATGACACAACTCATGAGTCTGATTCACTTATCACTAACATAGGATCCAATAATGATGGTGAGACACTTAATGAATTGAACATTTTGAGTAGTAATATCATCCTTGAATTTGAAAGTCGACTCAGAACCAATCATGAAAACACTATGTGTGTAAACACCATTACCCAATCTATTCCTATACTCACTATCCAACACCCTGACCTTATTGACAAGACATATGATGATCCTAACCAAGACATCCACACTTTCTAGATAGACTATGCTCTTGCCTGCTACCTACATGTAGTAGAACCCATGACAACTTCCATCAGCGAACCTAGTGTCAACATGACGGAGTCAGATATCAAGTATCTTAGTCAAAAGAATAAATAAAATAGGAAAAAGAGTTCTGAGGGTGAAAACCACTATGTGGTAGTCTTAGAACCTAAAATAGTAAAGATAAAAGATGTATTTGAAAGTGAAAACCTCTCTAAGGAAACTAAGGATGAGATATTTGATGTCCTTCTGAGTCATTTACAAGATAGATCTCCAGTATTGATAGAACTAACTCAACCTATCAATTTGGGCACAGTAGAGGAACCTCAGTTAATTCATGTAGTACAATCTTTGTCCGAGGAAGAAAAGAAAGAATTTACAAAATTCCTGACAGAGAAGAAAATCAACTTGGGATGGAAATATTCAGATATGCCTAGGTTAGATCCTGATCTCATCACGTATCATCTCTCTATCACTCCAGGAGTCAAACCAAACAAGAAAAATTTATGTAAGATGCATCCTCATCTAGCGCTCATCATTAAAGTTGAGCAAGAGAAACTGGTAAAAGTTGGATTTATCTGAGTTATAGATTATGCAGAGTGGATCTCAAACATAGTTCCAATATCAAAAGTAGAAAAATCTATCAGAGTATGCAAAGATTTTAGAGATGTAAACAAAGCATTCCCTAAGGATGATTTTCCATTACCAAACATCAATATGATAGTGGATATGACTGTGGGCTTTGAGATGTATTCTTTAATGGATGGTTTCTCTAGATACAATTAGATCAAGATCTCTCCTGAAGATCAAGAGAAGACATCTTTCACTTGTGCATGGGGTACCTTCTATTGGAACATCATGCCCTTTGGTCTTAAGAATGCTAGTGCTACATATCAATGAGCTATGACATCAATCTTCCATAATATGATGCATTGAACTATGAAGGATTATGTTGATGAAAATTTTGCTAAATCAATGACAAGATTTGAACATCTGGCAGACCTAGGAAAAATACTAGATAGAATGGAGAAATTTAGTCTCACACTAAATCCTAAGAAATGTGCTTTCGGTGTTACTTCTGGAAAACTGCTAAGATACATTGTTTCAAAGAAAGGAATTAAAGTTGATCTACCAAAAGTCAAATCAATCATGAAGATTCAACCTCATAAGAACATCAGTCAAATGAGAACTTTACAAGGGAGGGTATAATCAATCTGAAGTTTCATATCTCAGCTAGCAAAGGTATCACAACCTTTCACAAAAACATTGCATAAAGGTGTGACCTTTTCATGGAATGAGGAATGTGAAAATAAATTCAATTACATGAAGAAATATTTGGAAAATCCACCTATTCTCATGCCTCCTATTCAAGGGAAGCCTTTGATATTATATGTCTCTACTACAAAAACATCACTTGGGTCATTATGACGCAGGGGCAGGGTAGATACAAGCAGAATCAAGTAGAATTGAGTCCACTTGAATCAACAAAAAGCCCTTGCTCAGAGTTACACAATGGAAAAAATATAATATCACATGAAAGTAATGGAAACACAATGGATATGAGACAATCAAATGGAAGCAACAAAAGAGAATTATATTATTTCTTTCAACATGCCCGACTGTGAGGCCTTCCGGATTTCGGCCTTATACAATGAGAATTATGAAATTAGAATCACAGCTTGAATCCTATCTTTTTCTCCAATGATATATATTGGTAATCCTTCCTAGATATCACTCATTATTATTCCCTACTACATCAATCTCTACTCCTTATATAGCCAGCTAAGCCACAGGTCAGCCAATCAGACATTTAACTATAGTATAGGTCCAGTCTAGAAGATTTAAACCAAAAATAATGCTAGAATGAATATAAATTGATGATCCTTTGGATTTAGGTCCTCACATGACCCAAAAACATTCCTTTAACTGTAAAAGGCCTGATTTGATCACACGTAAGTGCGCAAGAAGAAACACCACACATTTCACCTGAAAATTGGCAGAAAATAGGTCCCTGAGAAAAATGGGCATAACCTTTTACTCATAATGAATTAGGGCTTGCACTCTTGGTAAATGATATTAATTTAGGTCCTCTTAAATTAATTAAGAGAAAAAAGTATGATTCCTTATGGATCAAGATTGCCACTATGAACAATCAGCATCAAAACTGTAGGAAAAGGCGGTTCCGAAGGCAAGGAAAACAACTGTAACTTTGAAACAGTCCATCCAAAATTTATGTGCTCATAGGAGAAGGTTACCAAATATGTCCTCAAACTAATTTTAACTTCACACACCATGAAACCAACAAATACAACAATTATAAATAAAACAACAGCAAACAGGGACAAAAATCAGGAAATATTTTTGGTTGATGCAAGATTGCTCCAAGACCCAAGATGGTCCTACATCAGACACTTGGAGTAAATTAAGAACTGATTTCCACATCAATAAATTCTCATATTCTAACCTAAATCATAAAGATCCAACTTAGCTTGTGTAATCCATGAACTATCTTCAACTGGCTTGTCTTTCCACTGAACTAGATATTCCATGTAGTCTTTTCCTCTTGTACTCTTTCTCACTTTTCTATCCGAAATCTTTTCAATGCTATCTCTGTTCTTCTTAGGATAATCTAGATCATCTTATATCTCATCATTAAATTCAAAGTACTCAAAGATATCAAAAATATTGAATATAGGTGATATATCCATGTCCTCTGGTAATTCCACTTCATAAGCATTTCCACTATCAAACTTCTTCAGAATCTTACAAGGTCCAAATTTCTTCATTTTCAGCTCTTTATAGGTACCAACTGGAAATCTATTCTTCTTCAAATGAATCATAACCTCATCTCCAACTTCAAAATATTTATGTCTTCTTCTCTTATCTACTCTCTATTTATATTTTAGATTACTATCCTCCAAATTCTTTTTAACTTCATCATGCAAAGTTCTCATGTATTCTGCAAAATGATCAGCTTCAACACTTCTTCTTATTTCAGTAGGTAAATCTCTCAACTCTGTGGTTCCCTTAGGATGAAATCCAGTAAAAATCTCAAATGGCATCCTCTTAGTGCTTCTATTCATTGAATTATTATATGCAAACTCTGCTTGTGCCAAATTCAAATCCCAATTAGCAGGCTTATCTCCAACTAAACATCTCAACAAGTTTCCCAAACTTCTATTCACAACTTCAGTCTGTCCATCTATTTGAGGGTGAAATATAGAACTAAACTTCAATTTAGTATTCATTGTTTTCCAAAGTGTTCTCCAAAAGTAACCAGTAAAATTAGTATCTTTGTCTGAAATAATAGATTTAGGTAAACCATGAAATCTTGCCACTTCCTTGAAGAATAATTCAGCTACATGTAATGCATTAGATGTCTTCTTACAAGGTATGAAATGAGCCATCTTTGAAAATTTGTCAACCACTACCAAAATAGAATCATTACCTCTCTGATTTCTAGGCAATCCAAGAACAAAGACCATACTCACATATTCCCAAGGTCTATTAGGTACAAGAAAAGGTGTATACAATCCTGAATTTTGACTACTTCCTTTTGCTACTTGACAAATTTTGCAACCTCTAACCATTCTCTATACATCTCTATAAATCTGTGGCCAAAAGTATCTTTCTAAAATCAAATTCACAGTCTTATCAATCCCAAAAATTCTAGCAAGTCCACCACTATGTTTCTCCTTTATTATGTTCTCTCTCATAGATCCTCTAGGTATGCACAACTCAACTCCTTTAAACAACATGTCTTCTTGAATGAAATAATCAATCCACTTATCACTCACTATGTGCTCCTTACAAGCTTTCCAAGGTTCTACAAAATCAATGTCAGTCTCATACAAACACTTCAAATCATCAAAAACAAGTACCTCAACTCTCATCTCTACCAGAAAAATTCTTCTTTGGCTCAAGGCATCAACAACCTTATTTGACTATCCACTCTTATGCTTCAATGAAAAGGAAATTTTTGGTAGGAACTCAACCCACTTCATATGTCTCTGATTCAACTTATTCTGACTTCCCGAATACTGCAAAGCTTTATGGTCAGTATACAACACAAAATCTTTAGGCATCAAATAATGTCCCCACTTCTTCAAAGCTTGAACAATAGCATAGAATTATTGGTCATAAACTAAATATTTTCTATTAGCATCATTCAAATTTTCACTAAAGAAAGCTATAGGTTTTCCTTCTTGACTCAAAATAGATCCAATTGCACTTCCACTAGCATCACATTCAACTTGAAAAACCTTACTAAAATTAGGCAAAGCAAGTGTAGGCAACTCTACAATTCTTTGTTTCAATGTTTCAAAACTCTTTTGTGCTCCATGTGTCCATTTGTAATCCTTTTTATCTCCTCTCATAGTTTCAGTCATAGCATTACAAATAGAACTAAAATTTCTAATAAACTTCCTATAAAAACTTGCCAATCCATGAAATGATCTTACCTCTCCAACATTCTCTGGTGTAGGCCAATCAAGTATAGCTCTCACTTTCTTAGGATCCATATTCAATCCATCAGCTGAAATTACAAAACCAAGTTATACAATCTCTTCTTTCATAAATGAACATTTCTTCAAATTAATCAACAACTTTTCTTCCTTCAATCTCTGCAATACTTGTCTGATATGCTCAAGATGTTCCTCCTTACTCTTACTAAATATCAAAATGTCATCAAGATATACAATCACAAACTTACCTAAGAATCTTTTCAGAACTTCATTCATCAGCCTCATGAAAGTACTAGATGCATTAGTCAAACCAAAAGGCATAACCAACCATTCATACAAATGTTCATTAGTCTTAAAAGTAGTTTTCCATTCATCCCCTTCTCTGATCCTAATATGATGATATCCACTTTTGAAATCAATCTTTGTGAAATACTTTGCTCCACTCAAACTATCCATTATGTCATCCATCCTAGGCAAAGGAAATATGTACTTTACTGTTATCTTATTTATGGCTCTAGAATCAGTGCACATTCTCCATTCTCCATTCTTTTTAGGTGCTAATACAATAGCTACTGCACAAGGACTCAAACTTTCCCTAATCAAACCTCTTTCAAGAAATTCTTGCACTTGTCTATTCAATTCAGTCTTTTCATCAGGTGTCAACCTATGTGGTGCTTTGTTAGGAAAACTAGCTCTAGGTATCAAATCCATACAATGACTTATACTTCTCATAGGTGGTAAACCATCAGGTACATTATCAAAAATGATGTCATGAAACTCATTCAAGAAAGGCTTAACCTCAGGTGCATGTTCTAACTCATCTTGTTTGTCAGTCTTTCTTGGGATTAAAGCAAAGCAAACATTCTGTTCTTTCATTTCTCTTGCAAACTTTTTACCATCAACCAAACATACTCTGACTATGGTACAATGACTTTCATCAAAATTTTCTATCAAAGGAAATAATACTTGTTTCTTTCCATCCATCCAAATAGTATATTGATTCAATCTACCATCATGCAAAGCTTTCCTATCATATTGCCAAGGTCTACCCAAAAGAATATGACAACAATCCATAGGCATAATATCACACAAGACTTCATCATGATAATTCCCAATTTTGAATTGAACAAGGCATTGTTCACTTACAAGTAGTTTATGCTCCTTTTGGATCCAAGAAATATGGTAAGGCTTAGGATGTTTCAATCTCTGCAACTGCAACTTGTTAACCAGCTCTTTGCATGCCAAATTATCAGAACTTCCACTATCAATGATTACCTTGCAACATTTTTCAACGATCTTACATTTGGTTCTGAACAAACTTTTCCTCAAAATAGGTTCCTCATCAGCTTCTTCATTCCACAATATCCTTCTTATCATCAAGTTCTCACCATGTTTAGGTTCATTAGACATTTCCTCAACTTCTTCACAAGCCAAATTATTTCTACCATTACCTCCAGTCTTCTTTCCAGAGTTAGTACATTCAAAATCTCTATGTCCTTCACTACATTTGTAACAAGTACCTTTAAACCAAGATTTCTCTTCTCTTTTCCCATTATTGTTATTCCTAGAGTAACTAGTATATCTACCTCTAGATTAATTACCTCTTTTAGTAGGTTCATCTTTCCATCCTTTATCTTGCACTGCATTGTCAGATCTACTGCTTTCTCCATAAGATCTTCCTCCACTTCTTTGAAATCTGCCACCTCTTCCTCTTTGTCTTTGTTCATGTCTCTTTGTAAATATTTATTTAGCCTTCAAAGCAAATTGATATGCTTCTTCCACACTATCTATTTTCACATAGTTGATCTCATCTTGAATTGATGTCCTCAGGCCATTTAGATATCTAGCCACTTTCTCAACTTCATCATTCACATGTCTAGATCTGATATCCAATTTGTAAAATTCCTCAATATATTCTTTCACACTCATGTCCTTTTGTCTTATATTTTGCATTTTCCTCATCAAACTAACTTGGTAGTTAGCTGGAAGAAACTTCTTCTTCATCTTTCCAAGCATCTTCAACCATTTCTTGATCTTTTCTTTTCCTCTCTTCTATCTCTCAGTTTGCAAATGATCCCACCAAAGAGATGCATGACCTTTCAAATTTGTGACTACTATCTTAACCTTCTTATTATCAGGAGTACCTTCATACTCAAATTAGTTTTCCATCTTAGAGATCCAATCTAAAATTGCATCGGTCTCAAGTCTTCCATCATAGTAAGAAACTTCAACCGCAGGTCTAGAGTTAGCATTAGACAAAAATCTTAAAAGTCTTTCCTCATATTGTTCAACTTTAGGTTCAACATTAGGTGTTTCTTCTTCTTCTTCATCACTAAAATCTTCAAGATGTGCTCCTCTTCTCTAGGCTGTCTCTACAGCTTCAAGCCTAGTTGCAATCTGCCTTAACATATCCATGATAGCATTATCATTCCCTCTACCACGAACCATCTTGACAATTAGGTTCCAGCAAGATCGTAACCATCTACAAGTTATAGATCAGATCTCAGATCTTCCTCCCTAAAACCAATCCAATAAGGTTCTCCATGATCCAATCCACAAGAAAGAACTCACTCTGATACCACTTGACGTAGGGGTAGGGTAGATACAAGTAGAATCAAGCAGAATTGAGTCCACTTGAATCAACAACAAGCCCTTGCTCAGAGTTACACAATGGAAGAAATATAAAATCACATGAAAGAAATGGAAACACAATGGATATGAGACAATCAACTAGCAGAAACAACAAAGAATTATATTATTTCTTTCAACATGCCTGACTGTGAGGCCTTTCGGGTTTCAGCCTTATACAATGAGAATTATGAAATCAGAATCATAGATTGCATCCTATATTTTTCTCCAATGATATATCTTGATAATAATTCCTATATATCATTCATGATGATGCCCTACTACATCAATCTAGACTCCTTATATAGCCAGCTAAGCCACAGGTCGGCCAGTTAGGCATTTAATTATAGTATAGTCCCAATCTGGAAGATTTAAACCAAAACTAATGCTAGAATGAATATAAATTTATGTGCCTTTGGATTTAGGTCCTCACATGACCCAAAAACATTCCTTTAACTGCATAAGGCCCCATTTGATCACACGTAAGTGCGCAAGAAGAAACATCACACGTTTCACCCAAAAAATGGCAGAAAATAGGTCCCCGATAAAAATGGGCATAACTTTTTACTCATAATGAATTAGGGCTTGCACTCTTGGGAAACAATATTAATTTAGGTCCTCTTAAATTAATTAAGAGAAAAAAGGCTGATTCCCTATGGATCAAGATCGCCACTATGAACAATCAGCACCAAAACTGTAGGAAAATGCGGTTCCGACGGCAAGGAAAACAACTGTAACTTTGAAATAGTCCATCCAAACTTTATGTGCTCATAGGAGAAGGTTACCAAATAGGTCCTCAGAATAATGTAAGATTTTCACACCATGAAACCAACAAATACAACAATTATAAAGAAAACAACAACAAACGGGTACAAAAATTAGGAAATGTTTTTGGTTGATGCAAGATTGCTCCAAGACCCAAGATGCTCCTGCATCACATTACTAGTGCAACATGATGAAAACAAGAAAGAGAGAGGTATCTACTACATCAATAGAATATTGATAGCTTATAAGAAGAACTACTCTATGATAGAAAAGGCATGTCTAGATGTTATCTTTGCATCATAGAAACTGAGACACTACATGCTAGCACATACTACACATCTGATAGAAAAAATTTATCCCTTAAAATACTTATTAAGCAAAGCTACCCTCATAGGTAGACTAGCAAAATGGGTCATGCTACTAAGAAAATTTGACATTGAGTATGTTGAGTGAAAAGCTATCAAAGGATAAGTTATTACAGACCAGTTAGCTAAAGTGCCATTATTTGATGATCAACCTATGTAAATGGAATTTTTGGATTCTTCTATCATGCATATATCTTCAAGAAAGTGGAAATTATTCTTTGATAGATTCTACACACATAATGGATCTGGACCTGGCATACTATTCATAACACCACAGGGTTACTCCATTCCAAAGGTATTAAGAATGGAGTTCCCTTGTACCAACAACATAGCTGAATATGAAGCCTTACTCAATGGTATGAAAATAGCACTTGAATGGAGAGTAACAAAACTACAGAATCATGGAGACTCACAACTAGTCATACACCAAGTCAATGATGTGTATCAAACAAAGGATAAGAAATTTATTCCATAAAAGCACATGGTAGATGACTTAAAGAAATATTTCACATCTATCACATTTGAGAAGATTCCTCAAATGGAGAACAAGGATGCTAATGCTATGAAAATGTTGTCATCTTTACTACAACAACCTGAACATGAGCTATGCTATGAGTTCCTAGTGGAAGCACTGTCATTCCATGCCTATGATTTCCCAGAAACCTGTATGATCTACACCATTATTGGTCATGATTCCTCTCGCTATAAAAACCTATACTCGTGCCTTAGATACCAAATCATTCCCCAAACCTTTAACTTCCATGAAAAACATTACCTTATCTGAAACACATCATGATATGTCATCATTGGTAATTATTTGTACAAATGAAGTCTTGATGGTACACTCCTTAGGTGTTTAGAATGTAAAGAGTCACAATGCACATTAGAGGAATTCCATGAAGGTATCTGTGGATCACATTCCAATAGTTTGACACTAGCTTGAAAAATCATTAGGGCTGGCTACTATTGGCCAAACATGGAAAAAGAGGCCATGAAATATGCTAAGAACTGTAAAAAATGTCAAGTGCATGGAAACTTAATTCATGCACTAGGGAGAGATCTAATTCCCTTTACAACACAATGATATTTTCAATAGTGTTCATTTGATCTCATAGGGGCTATTTATCCACATTTGTCCAATGGACATACCCATATCATAATAGCTACAGATTACTTCATAAAATGGGTAGAAGTAGTTCCTTTGACACAGGCCACTGGCAAATAGATATCTATGTTCATACTAAATTACATCATTTGTAGATATAGTATACCACATTCTATCATCATAGATAATGGAGGCTAATTCAAGAACAAGGACCTCGATTCCTTATGCTCCAAATTCAAGATCACTCAACATTGGTTGTCCATTTACTATCCTCAAGGGAATGAACAAGTTAAAGCATCCAATAAAAACTTATTGAAAATCTTGCATCGAATAGTCAACAAGATAGGAAGAGACTAGCATCTGATGATAAATCTAGCTCTTTGGGCCTATAGAACAAGTATCAGAATGCCCATTGGGGCTACTCCTTTTTCTTTAGTTTATGGGTCTAAAGTGGTACTACCTATTGAGGTTGAAATCCCATCACTAAGAATCAGAATGCATGGTCTGGTAATTGATGATGACTACAAAGTGTCTAAGTTACAAGAGTTTGAACTACTAGATGAGTACAGACAAGAAGCGTATGATAATCTCAGATTATATTAGAAATTAATATTTAGAGGCAACAACAAGAAAGTTAGACACAAAGAATTTTAGGTTGGTGATCTAGTCTTGAGAGAGAATACCAAAAATCAATCCCATCGAGAACGTAAGGGGAAGTTTGAACCCAATTGGTTGGGTCCTTTTATTGTCACTGCTACTTTTGGTTCTAGAGCCTATCAACTCTCAATGACTGAAGGAGAAAAACTTTGAGAACCAATCAACGTTCTCCATCTGAAGAAATTCTATGCCTAAGGCATTTAATCTGTGAAAATGTCCTGAAAAAATTATAAAAATTCGAAAAAGTCCTGAAAAAATGATCATCCTGGTGAAAACCTAGTAATAGGTGCCTTGATGTTTCACAAAAAAATCAAAAAGAGTAAAAATATAAAAAAATTGAAAAAATAAAAAATAAAAAAAAAGAAGAAAAAGAAAAAGTGCCTTGGTGAAAACCTGGTAAACAAGCGCCTTGGTAGCAAAAATAGAATCTCTACCAAGATGGCTAAAACCTAGAAAATAGGTGCCACTTGTATCAAAAACTCCATCTATCAGTGCAATCTTGGTCTTTCCCAGATTTTGGTATGCTTTAGTTTGTATATATCTCCTTGTTTGTTTTCACATCCTATTTTCAATAAAGTTGGTCTGTGCACCTGGTAATCAAAAGTGTCTGTATCCCATCAATGTTTCAAACTTTGGGCAACCAATGTTATATCTTATGGTCCTCTGTATACCTCAGATGAGTCATGCCCAATCAAAATCCATTAGAGCTATATTCGAGTCAGTTTACTTGTCTCCCTACTAGAAAAGGATTTTACACCTAAATAATGAACACCAGCAAAACAAATGAAAAAAATCTTTGCTCAAGTGTTTTTATCTTCTTGTATGTTTACTAATTCACATTGAGATTTCTGTATATTCTATCCCTTTGAGCTCCTTGATGATGTCCTTCACAAGATTTAGAGAGTGATGATTGGGGGCATTATCTTTTCTTTGTCTTCTATTTGTAATTAAACATCTAACAACTTTGGAAATTCTGGATTGAATTGGTGTCCACTGTCAGCGCCTCCATCTCATATTGGATGGCCATGTGTACCTCGACCATCGATACCTAGAAGCTTCAAGGAAGTCTGATCTAACTTTGACTTTTGAGTAATTTTTTATTTCTATTGTGAAACACAAAATTATCCAAGGATGTGAACAATAAAGGGTCACTACGGATAATTGACATGGAAAATAGAATGATCTCCTAACTTCTTGGTGTGTTTGTACACAAGGCATATTCAGGTCATCACAACATTTATGTTTTGATGCTTATACAAATTGAAAAATCAAAATGGACATGATATTCAGGTCATCCTAGCTTTTGTGCCTTGGTTCTTATATCTCATCTGACATTTGTGACTAAAAGTAAATATTCATATGTCCATGGTTGTCTAGCCAGTGGACATTGTATCGACTATTCGGTTACCTAATAAATTTTGTGATGATAACAACCAACACATGATTAGTGACTAGGTCCTAGGTCTTTCATTTAATTTGCATGTTGCATTTTGCATAGTTACATTTCTCATGGGATTTCATACAAATCAAATGCTTAAATTATCCTAATTCACAAATTAGAAAGTATCATGGAAAGGACTGAGTCTCATATGAAGGTCTTCACAACTTGATCCACAAGTAGTCATCATCCTCGGTTACACATCCATTTTGACAAGGACAGATCACTTGTCTTCTTCACATACCTGCAAAATATATCATGTGTATCGCTGCATTTACAATCCATTTACATATCATAATCATTTCATTAAAATCCATTTGCATACATACATGCACATCCATATAAGCATAAAATAAATTATACATGCATTACATTGTCTATCATTTCATTGCAAATTCATACCTTTAAAGTGAAAAAAACAAATATCCATAGCATATTCATACATATACATCACATGATATATCATCATAAACTAAAATGACAAGTGCATATGAAGTCACAACCAAAATCAATCTCGTATATATATCAGAATATCATAAGAGTAAAAGGGGGTGTACTACTAGAACTATGTACAAAAGAATGAGCTATAATGAGCTATGATATATAATTAAAATGATAAAAAAAAATAGAGGACTATAGCAGGTCAGCTCTCTACATGGTCCTTAGAATTAGGGGAAACTCCTCCTTTGGCAAGTGCATATGGAGGTGGGTTAGCGTGAGGAGCCCTAGCTCCCTTAGAATCCATCATATACTAGGAGTAGGATGTCATACCCTACCTAGGTGAAATAATAGAATAGTAAGATGAAACATAGTAAGTAGCTCAACCTGTCAGATGGATCACCTCAGTCTACAAGCATCTCACATCAACATCTCACTCCCACATTTGTCTCTTATGATCTTTGAGCTAAACCTCCAAAGTCACACTATGAAGCCTCTGATCCTATAACTTCTATTAGAGTTTCCTGATAATATCCTATGATGTTTGTCTCAAACCCGAATCTACCTCTACAACTACCTCTACCTCATCCATAGGCTGATCTGCACCGGCCTTTGTGCACACCTTGCGGTGATGGATCTCAGAACCTAAATCAAAATCAAGAGAAACCCATGTCTCCTCCATAGGGGCATCCTACTGTGTACCTAAGACCTCATCCGTACTGCCAACACTACCCAATGTGCCACCCTCACCTCTAGTATATCTTTGATGCAAAACTGTAGGTCTTCATGTTTGTACTGTATGTGGCCGAGGTGGTCTCATATATCCTCATGGCCTCGGTGGGGTCATCACTACTCTAGGCCAGGGTGGTGTCGGACGCACCACTAGTATCTACACTTCTCTCCATCTCTGGCCTCTTCCCATAGGAGCACCTGTGACATTGTATGAGTCCTC
This sequence comes from Chamaecyparis obtusa, assembly GCA_027943335.1. Taxonomy (NCBI): domain Eukaryota; kingdom Viridiplantae; phylum Streptophyta; class Pinopsida; order Cupressales; family Cupressaceae; genus Chamaecyparis; species Chamaecyparis obtusa. The sequence goes on along the minus strand of BSBK01004634.1, from coordinate 367,396 downwards.
CATAGTAGGAATGAGCTCTGTAGGATCATAGAAATGCCTCATCGGATGCTCTACAAGATATGCTATGAAAGCATCTGTGACTCTAGCATCAAGCACCTGTGGCCTATAATCCTAATCATCACTAACAAGGCCCCTATACTTGAGATTGCAATCTACATATGATAGCCTAGCTGACCATCCTAGTCCAAGCTCTTGAACTAATCGTGCATATGCAAAAAAATCTTGGGGTGCATCCTGAATGATTTCATACTACCGCCAGACACGTGTAATGATAAACCTCTCAAGGATTGTGGTGGATCGCCCTATTGGGATATGACTCTGAAAGAAGTAACCAAAATGAACACAAGAAGCTGACCATGCCTCAATCTACAAATAAGGCCTCCAGATGATAAAGGTCATGTCATCTAACACATGCTGCTAGTACTTGGTGCGACCCATCTAAACCTATGTGATGTATCCTGAATATCTGTAGATCAACAGCTCCTATGGCTATCTCTCATCAATAAAAATAGGTCTTCATATCAGAATGTTCTCCCAAATCTAGATCTGTAGAAACAACACACTGGAAACAAATGTCTTACCCTCATGGTAGATGATCTCATGCATCTCACTAAACATGTGTGCTAGGAGGCACTGACCCCATCCAAGCTTAGCAGGAGTAGCCATCAGTTGTGAAACCAACGAGGCCTAGCCCATCAAAAGACTATTCTTCTAGTGGTCAACCATAATGATCCCTCTGATCATCCTTGCAATAATACACTCTTATTTGTGAGTGTGTCTGTATCTCTGTACCAAGATCTCCCATGAGATCTATTGAGCTATCTACTCATCTACACCAAAAAGTGTCTAAAATACCTGCAACTCTATGTTGCTCGCACTTATGTAATTTGGGTGTGGGCCATGGAAGGGAATCCTAAGTATCCTATATACATCCTTTGGAGTGACAGTGATCTCCCTAGTAGGTAAATGAAATGTTTGCGTCTCTGAATGAAACCTCTCAATCAAGGCAGTCAACAGGTCATGGTTACCCAAAATATTAGGTAGCTTGATCAAAAACTCAAACCTACATGCTACCAGGTGTACTCTCATGGGGTCATGCCATGATAGACAAAGCCTCTAGGTATCCAGGTGTGATATACAAATGTGTACATCTACATAATGAACCTACACAACACAAAAAGAGGACAACCTATTAGTAATTTACTCAAAAATTGGGCTGTAAGCATAGACAAAAAGAATTTGAATACTTCAGAAGGTGCATTAAAGGCTCCTAAAATCAGCTAGGCTATATAAAAAGTTGAAAATTTTTCTTAAGGGCTTCAAAAAGTGTCACTATTTTTCATACGACAAATCAGACTGGCACCAAATGTCATATGACAATATACTAGGTTCCATATGACACTTTATGAGTATAGAACAATCAAAATGCTTTTACATGATACTTGAGGGACTTGATGAAATGTCATATGACAAATAGATCTCTCTAATATGAGTTACACCTATGACCTACATGACACTCTACAGGAAATTGAAAAATCATACGAGCTTAAGAAGACTGTCGTAAGAGTTTCCATGTAAAAATTCAAAAATTCAAAAATGTGATAAGAATTCCTAGGAAGCATGAAAACAAGAAAATTTGAATTCATAGAGAGGCACAGAGGTCCACTTACCAGTTTATTGTACTTTGTGTTAGTCCCTATAAGAAATTTTATGGCTCCTGGTCTTTTCCCCTGCTCTCTATAGTGATTTCCATGCTCCCTGGTTTAACCTAAGGCAAAATGTTCAAAATCTAGCCGTTGAGGTTTGAAATTCAAATGTGCCCTAGCTTTTTTCTTTTCACGCGTTACCTTTTCGCAGGTCACTTAAAAGCTTTTCTGCATGTGCTTTCAAAAAATTCCTTTCACCCTGCGCATGGTTAGGTCTTTCTTTCTGGTGGGTCCCTTTAATTCTTCTTAAGTCCACAACTGCGCCCTGCATTTTTAATATTTTCCTAGCTCTTCAGCCTTATATCTTCCTGGGCCCAATTTTTGACAATGCTTTGATCGAATGACTACCATGTCTTCTCATAAGATTTGTCAGAGCCTCGTGATTATAAGACTATCGTTGATCTTTCCGGTAATGTAGCTTTTGTTTGCAAGCGGGACCCTTTCCAGCTCAGCGTACATGGTGATATCCTATTGGTTGAGAGACAGAGTGATTTGGCAAGTGGGGTCCTTTTGTTAGGAGGCCCAAGATCTGATGGTTGTCTTATAATCTCAAGGAATATTCCAATCCTTTCCGATTATGAGACAGTCATAGATTCTGAATCTCACAGTTGCAGAGTTATCAGTGGGTCCACCTGCCATATGCCTTGTCAGTATTTCCTGATTGGTCCACGGGTTTGTGACTATGCACATCATCGGTGGGACCTATGTTTGAACTTGTCAATGGGTCCTGATGGTGTCAGAAGATCGATTATCAGTGTAAGTTCTCATAGGATTTTTCAGACCTATGAGAACTTATGCCAGCCGTTGACGTTACTTTTTGTCAGGTGGCAGTTCTTTGGTGGGTCACAATTACCAGGTGGTCTTTGTGTGCCACGGTGTTTTGACTTGGTGGTTTCTCATTTGTCTATGTGTTGATGAGTTGGTTTGTGTTAGAGGGCCCACATTGAAAGATTTTAATCTAACGGTCGGCATATGATCTCAAGGAATATTTTAGGCCTTTGAGATCATGTGCCATCCGTCAGATTTTATTCTATCTTGCCAGGTCCTCTATTGTTCTCAGTGGGTCCGGTGTGACATGTCTGCACAGGTGGAGGTTTCTAATTGGTCAAAGGATTGTCAATGTGGCTTTTGTCAGTGGGGCCTACAGGGTGGATTTTCAATCAACGGTTGGGGGATGATCTCAAGGAATATTCCCATCCCTTCAGATCATGCCCCATCTGTCGATCTGGCATCTTCTCTATGCGATGCAAGTGGGACCATTTTCCATGTGGTGTGTAGGTGTTTTATTTCTATTGGTCGACATGGATGTGGTCAGATGTGGGGCTGTTGTCGGAGGGTCTGTGACGAGGATGATCTAACGGTCGGCATAAGTTCTCATGAGATTTGTCAGAGCCATGAGATCTTACACCAGCCATTCATCTCAAAGGCTTAAGTGTGTGGGTCCGGTGTTAAGTGACTGGGTGTGGATCAGCAAGTGGTGTTGTGACATGTGGCATCAGGTGGGCCCAGGAAAGATCTTGTGTTTGGCGGGGTTGATAAGATATGGTGGTGCTGACAAATTTTTCTTGGTCGTGCATTCGCGAAAAGGAAAGGTGCTTCGCTAGTTTGTCTGGCTATTGCCTGAACGCTGGTCGGGAGGTCACTAAGTGTTTTAGCAAAAGAGAAAAATGTTTCATGAATTGGTGAATGTCTTTTGTCGCCAATTTGCCAAGTCTAACTAGGGCCATTTTTAGAGGAAGATCTTAAACCCATGAAAGTAAACAAATCTAACAGTTATGTTTGAAAGGTGATGGAAGTTTAAACATGGGCCGTCATTCTCTGCAGGTGCCATAAAAATGACCATTTATTTTCAAATTCAAATTTCTCAGTGAACTTCCTGTGACTAGAAAGTACCAAACTTTATGAAATTCATTGTAGAATCGACCCTGTTTGGTGAGAAATGATTGGTTCGTTGTTTGCGGTGTGGTCCAAGTTTCTATTGGACTGTTTGTAGAGTTTGTACCATGGTGGTCATGTGCTCAAGGCTTGTTGTAGGGTGTCATTTTGAGCCCAGTTTTGTGATCCCCTGTACTTGTAGTGAAGACTTTCATGATTGAGGATCAGTGCTATTTTCCTCTTTCCTAATTTTGTTGTGTTTCCCACCCCTGTAATAACTTTTTAGACCATTTCCAGTAGGTTGGGTGGTTGAAACCCTAACCCTACCTTTCTAAAGCTTGTTGCATCTGATCTTGTGGATCCCAAGGCAGCTAGTGGTATAAGTTGTAGAATTTTCAAATTTTGCAGGGTTCCAAAGTCTTGTTGCTTTTGGTCCCTAGTTTTTTTACTATAATAGGCTGATAGAATTTTGATTTGGTGCCCTTTTCTCATCTTGGTATCATTTTGATTATATGCTAATCCTAATTATGTTAATGAAAACATTCTGGAATCCCAATCCGACATTTTGTGTATGTCTTCTTTCTTGTCTCTAAGCTCATATATATTAATAACACAAAGTGTGTTAATCTATGGTAAACAAAGAGTATTTTGGAGTCATCTTTGAGTTCCTAAAAAAGTTAGGATTAAAGCCTTCTAGGTGAATTCAATGAGTTTGCAGTCAGGTGTAGAATTTGATGTCCTTATGTTTGAGGGAAAGGGGTAATAGGCAAAGCACTTACCCTGGGTTCCATTGTGTTTGACTTAAGGCATTTAGTAGAGGTATACAGTTGGGTGACTCTTAGCCCAGGGATAAGGCACTGGTCCTTCCTCTTGAGGTTTGCATGGTTGATAACTACAAATACAAACAATCATTTGATAAAACCTTTAATAAACTTGTGTTGAGCATTATATACATCATTTTGAGACTCCTTTGAAGAGGTGAGTCAAGGGTACACTTGCCTGAGCATTGAAGCTCAAAGAGTAGAAGGATCTTTGATTCTTGTCAGTTGGCCCTCTTCCTTGTGGATTTTGAAGTGGTGATAGAGTCAGAGTTTTATTTACATTATCCATCAAAGTGTAAATCTGCAAGTGAAGGTCTAAGGGAATAATCCACAACCAACAAAATGGTGACTCCACTGGGGACAATTATGAAGATATACATTTGTTAAGAGTCAGTGATTCTACTGGGGAGAATCTAGAGAGAAAGGTATAGGTCTGTTCTTGTTTTCTTGTTCTGTTTCAAGGATTTCCCATCTAGGTGGGTGGTGACTCAAAGGGTTTGAACCAGTGCAACATATTGCTGAAGCATGGATAAGAGAAGAAACACTAGATCTTTTGTTAAGAAGAATCTGGAGGTCACTCTGGAGCAATTACCTAGACAGGGAAATAAGAATTGGATTAGAAGGAATGGTGAGTCAACCAGTGCTCCCATGAAAGAACAGAGAAATGCTAGAGCTAGAAGACCACATGTATCCTCAAGTGAGGATGGTTCACAAAATAGAGTATCTAGATCAGAAGGTGGTCACTCTGAGGAGAGATTTTATGATACCCCTGAGGTTGCATTTCAGGACAAAGGTCCTTTACTTGCAAGTCATGATGAAAAAAATAGAGACATGGATTTAGAGATTGACTTGGATCTTGGAGAAGATCAATTCAAAAGAGAACCCATGAGACATAGGAAAGTCTATTTCCCATATCAAAATCTTCCTGATATGGATGTGTCATCTGGTTTTGATGACATTATGGTTGATCCTGATGACTTGAATGCCCTAAGGTTGTAGTTGGCAGAGCAAGATGCCATACATAAAAGATTGTAGTAGGAGAGAGAGGCTGAAAAGGTAAATGCTCTGATAGAGAGGCAGTCTCTTCTTAGAAAAATAAATGAGATGAAGGAGAGAAACAAGATTCTTTCTTCTACTCCTAAAATGTTACAACATGATGTGTTTGGTGATCTTGATGCCTTGAGGAGTGAGCAAGAACACCTAGTGCAGGATCATGAGTTTGAAAATGAGGGCCCTGTGGTTAGACAAGTGCAAGGTTATGTTCCTTTGCCAAAAGATAAGGATGGGCATAGGATTACCAGACCTGCTGTTATCATAAATGAGAAAGGAAAGTAGAAGATGGTGGGTGACCAAGCAAGCAAACCAGTGACAATACCAGGGATCCCACTACCTGATTCAAACAAGGACACTGAAATGGAGAGAAGGAGAAAAGAAGATGAGGACCTTGCAAGAGAACTAGAGAGAGCTGAAGTTGAGGCTTCTATTACAGAAAAGAAAAGGAAGATCCAATTTTTGAGGGCTTCTTCAGCTAATTCTCTTGGCCCATCTACTACTGAACTAGGTATGCCATCTATGACTACTACTATTCCACTTAGTAATGCTACTAGTTCTTTTCCTTCTTCATCTACTAGGATAGGTGCAGATCCTAGATAGCACTCAAATGCACAAATAAGTATAGATGCTAATGTTGATCCTAGGGTTAACACTAGTTCTAGCTTTCAAAGAAGACCTATGCAACTAGAAGGCTATAGGCAAATAAGTTTTGATGGAATTCCTGGCTTTACAAATGTTTTTCCAAAAGATATTAGAGATAGGGTACCTAAGTTTGCTGGTAATAATGCTATTAGTTGTGAAGAGAATCTTAGGTTATTTATTGACATGCTTAATGATTATGAGGTAGAGCATGAGGATGTAGTCATGAAATTTTTTGTTCAATATCTGATGGAGGATGCTAGAGATTGGTTTAAGAGGCTTCCTGATAAGTGTATTGATACTTGGGACTCTTTTGAGAAATGTTTCAAAGAGTAGTATGGTGATAGGCCTAATGCTAGCTTCATGTTGAATGAATTCAATACCATAAGGAAAAATCAGAATGAGTCTACAGCTGAATTCAAGATGAGATTTCAGAAGGGTATGCATAAGTTGTTCCAAGTTATGCGGTTAGATGACAATGTCTATCTGACTACATACTTCAATGCATTTGAGGGGAAGATGGGATATTTGTTGAGGGATAAAGAACCAAGAAATCTTAGGGATGCTTTCAAGATTGCTGTCAATATTGAGAATGAAATGAAGATATCAGGAAAGTTGGGTGGAAAGAGAGATGACCCAAAGTTGTTTGGGGATAGGAAATACAAAAAGGAAAATGATAAGAGTGTTGGATCTAGGAGGCAAGAAGAAGAAAAATTGGAAAAGGTGCTCAATGCATTGAAGGACTTGAAGGCACCTACAAATAGGAACATTAGTGCTCCTACCAATGAAAGGCCTGCATTGAACAACAATCTCAATAAACAAAATAGATTGCAGAACTACCCCTACAACACCCAATGGAAGGATGGCAAGCCTATTGTCCCTGCTGCAAGAGGAAACAATGACAGAGGTGTCCTTGACCCTCTACATAAAGCTTCAATAAATGTCATGGAAAATATACCTTGGTGTGTTGCATGCCAGTCCCCTCATTCTGCAGAGCATTGTGTGGTTGCACAATCTATGGCTGCAATTCAAGATTGTGGCAATGAGGAGATAGAACAAGAAGAAGAACAAGATGATGTTGGATGCAACATGGCTTCTTCATATCTAGGATATGAAGATGATTCTGATTTTGATGAAGAGGCAGATGTAAATATGAAGAAACTAATCAGGTCCTATTTCATCAAGAGGTTTTTTCTGATGGTGAATGCATTGATCAGAAAACATGTAACATGAACTCTTCTCCTAAGCCAGTAAATTTGAGAAGACCTTCTAGAGAAGAGATGGAGAGGATTTCTGTAGAAATGATTGCCCAAGTGCAAACAAGAGGCATGGTGGCAAGGAATACAAATGAGAAAGCTACAGGAGTGTTCATAAAGAGTACCAACTCTGGAGAGACTAATGAGAACAAATCAAAGGCTGATCACATGGTGGAATTCAAGAATGTAAAAGGTAAGCATTGTGAGCCTAAGGGAGTTGGAATTTAAAAGATCTCTAGTGAGATTGAGAAGCTAGTTAACACAATGGCTAAGATTGAAAAAATGAAGGTGGTCAATACACCTAATATGTTAGACAAGCAAAAAGATGTTAAGGCAGTGCAAATTGAGATTCCTACTTCTTCCCCTGTTGACATGTTATCTGTATTGTCACAAATCATAGTTAAGGTTCCATTGTCAGAATTGTTGAGGATCCCTAAACATAAAGATAAAGCTATTGCATGGGTTGGTAATATTCACAAGAATGATACTTCATGCAATGGATATCAGGATAAAGCCCTAAAGGATGTTGTTGCTCAGGGAATTTTGTCTCAAATTCCTCCAATATACTTGGACAGTTCTGTCAATGCTAGCCTTGAAAATATTGACCCATTTTTCTTAAGTGTTCTTGTGAATGGGATGAAGTTAAAGAATTTTATGATTGATAGTGGTACCTCCAATACTATCATGCCTTTAAAAATCATGGAGAGGTTGGGCCTTAAAGTTGATATAGTGTAGGGCAGATGTTGTGCAATGGATCAGAGGGAGGTACTAGTTATTGGGACTATCAATGAAATGCCATATAGGTTGGCAGCATATCTAGAGAAAGAGCTAACAATGAGTGTTTTGGTGGTGGATATCCCTCCTCATTATGGGATGTTGCTATCTAGAAGATGGAGTGCTGCCATGGGTGGAAGTCTACAGTGTGATTTGTCCTATGCAACTTTCAAGATTGATGATCAGGTTGTCAAGATTGAATGAGAACCAAGAGTATGCCACATGATTGAGAGAAACATAGATAATGAAACTACATGTTTTGTGGATACTGATGTTAATTCTTTTAGGGCAGAGATCCCTATATTTGAAAATGAACATATTTTGTCACCTATCTCTGCTGAGGTAGGTGCTGATTCTATGAAGGGTGATTTGTGGGTCATGTACTTTGATGGTGCAAACTACAAAGATGGTGCAGGAGTAGGTATTTGGCTTATTTCTCCTGATGGAAACACCTACAAATTCTCTTTCACATTGAATTTCTTTTGTACCAACAATATAGTAGAGTATGAGGCCTTGTTGTTAGGATTGAGGTTGGCACAAAAGCATGGTATTAAATGTATAAGTGTTATTTGTGATTCTGAGTTGATGGTGTCCCAAGTCAGATCAGTGTATGCTTCCAAGAATAGAAGGTTGAAATAGTATAGGAATGCGGTGTGGGATTTGATTGAGCATTTTGATGCCTTCAATATTGAGTGGAAGGATAGGAGTAACAACAAGATGGCTGACTTGTTAACCAATATTGCAATCAATCCTAATAATGTCACATTCTCTGGTATCTCTAAAGTTGAAATTCAGGCTAGGCCTAGTATACCAGATAATATTGAGAATTGACAAGTTTTTGATGATGATAATAATATTTTGAAGTTTATGGATTGCAAGGATCAGTATCATGGTCAGGAACTTGATTGTTCAGCCTTGGTTGAGTCAGTTGAAGGAAATGAGGTTGTCTTAGACAATGAGGTCATTCAACTTAGAAGTAACAAGGTGCCCAAGGGGCTTGTTGTTTTGGAGACTATCTTTGACAACCAAGATAGACTTAAAAGGAATATCAAAGGAGAAGATCATGATGATCTTGAGGAGATAAATCTTGGATCACATGAGGCACCCAAGAAAGTATACATTGGTAGGGATATATCTCAAAAGGTAAGGAGACCTTTGATTGAACTGTTGAGGAAATTCAGGCATGTTTTTGCATGGTCATATGATGACCTAAAGGTTTATAGAAAGGACTTATTTCAGCATGTTATTCCATTGAAAGAAGATTCTAAACCTTTCCAGAAAAAGAAAAGGCCTATTAATCCTACTTTGGCACCCAAGATGCAAGAAGAATTGATGAAGTTGAGAGATGCTAGCATTATCAAGCCTATAAGGCATTCTTCTTGGGTGTCAAACCTTGTTCCTATAAGAAAAAAGAATGGTGATATCAAGCTTTGTGTGGACTTCAGGAATTTGAACATCAGCTCATTGAAAGATAATTATTGTTTTCCCAATATGGAGGCTATGTTGCAGAGAGTAACCAGATCAGAATTGATGTCAATGATGGATGGTTTCTTTGGCTACAATCAGGTCATTGTCAATGAGTCAGAACAATTCAAGACAACCTTTACAACACCTTGGGGAACATATGTTTATGTGAGAATGCCTTTTGGTCTCACAAATGCTAGTGCTACATTTCAGAGGGCAATGGATGTTGCCTTTTTAGATTTCATTAATGATTTCCTTGTTGTATATCAGGATGATCTAATTGCCTACTCTAAGAAGGAAGAGGACCATTATGCTCATTTAGAAAAAATATTTGTGAGGGCCTTGGAATTTGGCATTTCATTAAACCCAAGGAAATGTGCTTTTGGTGTCATAGAAGGTAAGTTGCTTGGCCACTTGGTTGGGAAGCAAGGAGTGATAATTGACCCAGAGAGGGTAGCAAAAATTGATAAAATTCAAAGACCAAAGAATGTTAAAGGGATTCAGTCCTTCTTTGGTCAGGTCAATTTTCTAAGAAGGTTTGTGACAAACTTTGCAGAGGTGACTAGACCTATTTCCAAGATGTTGAAGAAGGGATCTGTAATCAGTTGGGAGGGTGAGCCTGATGAGGCTTTCAAGAATATCAAGCAGGCTATCAAAGATGCACCAGTGCTAAAGGCACCTAATTATACTATCCCAATGCATATCTTTTCTTTTGCATCTTTTCATACCATTGCTACAATTTTGTTACAAAAGAATAAGGATGGTTTTGAGCAGCTTATTGCATTTTTTAGTAAATTTTTGCGGGCCACAGAACTGAAATATGATATAAATGAAAAATAGGCTTATGCACTTCTGAAAGCAATCAAGGCTTTTAGATGTTACTTGATGGGAGCAGTTTTGATTGCTTTTGTGTCAAGTGTAGCTGTGAAGGATATTTTCTCACAGCAGGAGGTGTCTGGAAGAAGGTGCAAATGGATTAATAGGATCCAGGAATTCAATGTTGAGATCTAGATCACTAAGTTGGTTAGAGGCCAAGGATTGGCAAGACTGATGGCCCTATCCAATCTAGATGCAAACCAGGTAAATCATTCTAAAATTAATTATACGTGTGACATTGATGATGCTATTTGGTATCAGGATATTATTTATTAATTGAGAAATATGAGGTGTCCAGATAGTATGAATGATAATTAGAAAAGGACATTGAAGTTACAAGCCATCAAGTATGTAATTGTGAAATGTAATTTGTATAGAAAAAATTTAGATTGCATACTGTTGAAATGTGTAGATGAAAATTAGGCTAATGTATTGTTGAAGGAGATGCATGAGGGAGTCTGTGGTGGACATTACATGGGTAAAACAATTGCTCATAAGATCTTGAGAGCAAGATTTTGGTGGCCCATAATCTTCAGGGATGCAAAACAGTTGGTAAGGAGGTGTGATGCTTGTCAAAGGTTCTCTGGTAAGCTTAAGTTTTTTAGGTAATGTACCATTAAAACTAGTAGAAGTTCAGGCTCCTTTCCAATAGTGGGGAATTGATTTCATAGGGGAGATACCAAACAAGTCAAGTGGAGGAAATTCATGGATCTTAGTTGCCACTGATTACTTTACAAAGTGGGTAGAAGCTGTGCCTACAAGGAATGCAACTAGCAAGGTGGTAATTAATTTTCTAAAGAATAATGTTATTACAAGGTTTGGGTGCCCTGAGAGAATAGTGAGTGACAATGCTATGTGCTTCAGGTCTACTGAGTATAAGGACTTTTGCCAAGGTTTGGGAATTCAAATTTCTAATTCCTCACCTTATCATGCGCAAGGAAATGGTTAGGCAGAATCTACCAATAAGAGTTTGATTAAGATCTTGAAGAGGATTCTTGAGAAGAATAAGAGGGCATGGAATTCAAAGCTGCCATTAGCTCTATGGGCTGATAGGGTAACTGTGAAGATGGCAATTGGTTGTGCACCATTTGACCTGGTATACGGAATTCATGCTAGAATGCCTCAGAATAATTTGTTGGAGATGTATAAGTTTGTGTAGTTGTATGACGATGATATTGATGATGAAATGTAGTTGAGAATTGAGGACCTCATTAGGATGGATGAAACTAGAAGAGAATCAATTGCAAAGAATGCCAAATTGCAGTTGTAGGTTAAGAACTTATATGACAAAAAGACTGTTGACAAAAAAATTGAACCTGGTGATTTGGTGTTAGTTTGGAATGCCAGATTGGAGGATAAGGGGAAGCATGGTAAATTTGACCCCATCTAGTTAGGGCCATATCTGATTCATGAGAAATGGGGCCAAGATTCTTACATCATCAAGGATTCTAATGGTGATATTCAAGAGTTGCCAGTTCATGGACAATTCTTGAAGCACTACTTCATTTAAAGTGCTTTGTTTTCCATGAACAGTAGTTAGGCTTGTACATCTTGTAAATTCCTATATATAAGTTGCTTTCCTCTGCCCTATTTTTCCCTGGTTTGTCAGTTTTGGTCTTGTTGTTTGGTCTTGCCCTACTTGTTCTATTGTCTGTAATTTTTGTCCAGTGGGATGGTCTGCTTCTCCCAGTGATCCTAAGTCCTTGCTATGCCTATAGGTGGCATACATCCCTAGACAGAGCCACTGTTAGTCCCTGTAAGAAATTTTATGCCTCCTAGTCTTTTCCCCTGCTCTCTGTAATGATTTCCATGCTCCCTGGTTTAACCTAAGGCAAAATGTTTAGAATCTAGCCGTTGAGGTTTGAAATTAAAATGTGCCCTAGCTTTTTTCTTTTCATGCATTACTTTTCACAGGTCACTTAAAAGATTTTCCGCATGTGCTTTCAAAAAATTCCTTTCACCCTACGGGTGGTTAGGTCTTTCTTTTTGGCGGGTCCCTTTAATTCTTCTTAAGTCCACAATTGCGCCCTACATTTTTAATATTTTCCTAGCTCTTCGGCCTTATATCTTCTTTAGCCTAATTTCTAACAATGCTGTGATCGAACGGCTGGCGTGTCTTCTCATAAGATTTGTCAGAGTCTTACGATTATAAGACTATCGTTGATCTTTCCCATAACGTAGCTTTTGTTTGTGGGCAGGACCCTTTCCAGCTCAGCGTACATAGCGATATCCTATTGGTCAAGAGACAGAGTGATTTGGCAAGTGGGGTCATTTTTTCAAGAGGCCGAAGATCTGACAGTTGTCTTATAAGCTCAAGGAATATTCCAAGCCTTTCCGATTATGAGGCAGTCGTTGATTCAGAATCTCACAGTTGTGGAGTTATCATTGGGTCCACCCCCCATATGCCTTGTCAGTGTTTCCTGATTGGTCCATGGGTTTGTGACTGTGCACATCATCAGTGGGACCTGTGTTTGAACTTGTCAGTGGGTCCTGATGGTGTTAGAAGATCGATGATCAATGTAAGTTCTCATAGGATTTGTCAGACCTATGAGATCTTACGCCAACCGTTGATGTTACTTTTTGTTAGGCTGCAGTTCTTTGGTGGGTCCCAATTACCAGGTGGTCTCTATGTGCCACGGTGTTTTGACTTGGTAGTTTCTCATTCATCTGTGTGTTGATGAGTTGGTTTGTGTCAGAGGGCCCGCATTGAAAGATTTTAATCAAACGGTCGGCGTATGATCTCAAGGAATATTCTAGGCCTTTGAGATCATGCACCATCCATCAGATTTTTTTCCATCTTGCTAGGTCCTCTATTGTTCTCAGTGGGTCCGGTGTGACACATCTACGCAGGTGGAGGTTTCTAATTGGTCAAAGGATTGTTGATGTGGCTTTTGTTAGTGGGACCTGTAGGGTGGATTTTCAATCAATGGTCGGGGGATGATCTCAAGGAATATTCCCATCCCTTTAGATCATGCCCCATCCATCAATCTGGTATCTTCTTTGTGCGATGCAAGTGGGACCATTTTCCATGTGGTGCGTAGTTGTTTTATTTCTATTGGTCGACGTGGATGTGCCCAGATGTGGGGCCGCTATCGGAGGGTCTATGACAAGGATGATCTAATGGTCGACGTAAGTTCCCAAGAGATTTGTCAGAACCATGAGATCTTATGCCAGCTATTCATCTCAAAGGCTTAAGTGCATGGGTCTGGTGTTAAGTGACTGGGCATGGATCAATGAGTGGTGTTGTGACATGTGGCATCGGGTGGGCCCAGGTGGGATCTTGTGTTTGGTGGGGTTGATAAGATCTAGGGGTGCCGATAAATTTTTCTTGGTCGCGCATTCACGAAAAGGAAAGGTGCTTTGCTAGTTTGTTTGGCGATTGCGCAAATGTTGGTCGGGAGGTCGCTAATTGTTTTAGTGAAAGTGCGAAATGTTTCACAAATTGGCAAATGTCTTTTGTTGCCAATTTGCCAAGTCTAACTAGGGCCATTTTTAGAGGAAGATCTTATACCTGTGAAAGTAAACGGATCCAACGATTATTTTTTAAAGGTGATGGAAGTTTAAATGTGGGCCGTCGTTCTCTGCAGGCACCATAAAAATGACCATTTATTTTCAAATTCAAATTTCTCAGTGAACTTCCCATGACCACAAAGTACCAAACTTTATGAAATTCATTACAGAATCGACTCTATTTGGTGAGAAATGACTGGTTCACCATTTGCGGTGTGGTCCAGGGTGCTGTTGGACTGTTTTCCGAGTTTGTACCATGGTGGTTGTGTGCTCAAGGCTTGTTGGAGGGTGTCCTTTTGAGCTTGGTTTTGTGATCCCCTGTACTTCCAGTGAAGTCTTTCATGATTTAGGATCAGTACTATTTTCCTCTTTCCTAATTTTGATGTGTTTCCCACCTCTGTAATAACTTTTTAGACCATTTCCAGTAGGTTGGGTGGTTGAAACCCTAACCCTAGTTGTCTGAAGCTTGTTGCATTTGATCTTGTGGATCCCAAGGTAGCTAGTGGTATAAGTTGTAGAATTTTTGAATTTCGCGGGGTTCCAAAGTCTTGTTGCTTTTGGTCCCTAGTTTTTTGACTGTAATAGGCTGATAGAAGTTTGATTTGGTGCCCTTTTCTCATCTTGGTATCATTTTGATTGTATGCTGATCCTAATTATGTTAATGAAAACATTCTGAAATCCCAATCCCACATTTTTTGTATGTCTTCTTGCTTGTCTCTAAGCTAATATATATTAATATCACAAAAAATTTGATAATGTATGGTAAACAAAGAGTATTTTGGAGTCATCTTTGAGTTCCTAAAAAAGTTAGGATTAAAGCCTTCTAGGTGAATTCAGTGAGTTTGTAGTTAGGTGTAGAATTTGATGTCCTTGTGTTTGAGGGATATGGGTAATAGGCAAAGCACTTACCCTGGGTTCCATTGTGTTTGACTTAAGGCATTAAGTAGAGGTATACAGTTGGGTGACTCTTAGCCCAGGGATAAGGCATTGGTCCTTCCTCTTGAGGTTTGCATGGTTGATAACTACAAATACAAACAATCATTTGATAAAACATTTAAGAGACTTGTGTTGAGCATTATATACATCATTTTGAGACTCCTTTGAAGAAGTGAGTCAAGGGTACACCCACCTGAGCATTGAAGCTCAAAGAGTAGAAGGATCTTTGATTCTTGTCAGTTGGCTCTCTTCCTTGTGGACTTTGAAGTGGTGATAGAGTCAGAGTTTTATTTACATTATCCATCAAAGTGTAAATCTGCAAGTGAAGGTCTAAGGGAATAATCCACAACCAACACTTTGGAGTGTTAGAAATGGGAACACTAAGAGGGGGGCCAGGGATGAATCGGTGTTCACTATATTTTAACTTTTCACTTTAATATTTATGCTGAACTTAAATGCTTAAGTATTGAATTAAACATTCACATAAACATGAAACATGAAATCAACACATGACACCAATATGGTTACTGAGAAATCCAAATAGGTAAAAATGCTGGTGGGAATTGACACTCACTAATATTCTGCACTAGTGTTTTGTGTTTTAGGAGTAGCTTTACAATGCTTTAAGTATAGTAGACCTTCTAAAGGGTTGGACCCTATTAGGACTCTTTTAAAATAATCCCTGTTAGGGGAGTGCACTCACTATCCTAGAGCTCACTGCTCAAATGGTGAAGGCTACAACCTTCTGATCTCAGATACACACTATATCTACAGGATGAACTATCACTGTGACACTGCTTGTCTGATTAGTTCCTTTGATGTGCTGATGTTTTGACCTCTAGAAAAGCTCTAATACATCTTACGCTCTCTTTGCATACTCCTTCTCTACTTATCACAACTCTATATCAACTTCCATACCAAATACAATGGGCATATCTTATATTTATACGCTCATACAAAATAAATAATTAGGTCGGCCCTATAACTAATTACAAACAACACTTCCAAATGAATTGGCTTAAGTGTGCTTACAATTATACATATAAACATGTCAGCAACCTAAATACAATGGGCGCATATACTTTACAACATTACATTATAATCGCAAACCAAAATGCTAACTGTCGGCTCCATGCTCTGTTCTCTTCTGGCACACACTAGTTGTGGACTTTCAACTGACTGTAACTTTCTCATCCTTGCACATCTCCTTATGCACTCATAGACCAAGCATGAGTATAGTATAAAAAACTTAAATTCCAGGGCACATACCATAATTCATTCATACACATGTGTATTGATGCTCTGACCTGCAGGAACTCTATACACTTTCTAGTCTTCAACACTTAGCTAATTTATGATCTTCTCATCAGGTGCATTGACTCCAAACTGCTATATGCCTTTGTTGTAATAATGAAAAAACTATATCAAGTCATATACCTTAGTATAGACAACTTGCCAAAAATGTCCCCCTTTTTCATTGATGGCAATAAAGGAATATGGCCAAGTTGCTAACTGTCCCTTAACACAAACTTTTGTCTTCTATACATTTCTTATACATAATCTTATATCTCCCTATACCTATTATACTCCATATTCTATACACAACTCCCCCTTTGACATTAATGAAAAAGGTGTACCAAAAAACTATATCTACACATACTGAGGGAAAACATCTGAATATGCTACCTTAAGGTTCTGGATCTCCTTCCAAAAAGTTATCAAGGAGTTGACTATCTGGAGATGGGCGCATAAAGCATACTAGAGCTTCTCCATATTCTTCAAATCTATTCTCTGAACTTGATCATAGGTTATCATGGTGGCATAAATATCCTTTATATTTTGATAGAGAATGTCTAGTGAGGGTGCAAGAGCATTCCTCAACTGAGTCTGTCTAGACCCTATCTTTTCCATCTCTTTCTCTGCCTTCTCAATTTTGTCCAATTGACCTTGGTAGACATTGTTGCACATGTTCACATCAGTGGATGTGTCTATCACTAAAATCTTCACCTATTCAATCATAGCTTCTACCTCTTTTATTTTCTTAAGATGGGCATCAGTAAGCTTATCCTAATCCATGCAGTCTGCAATGAATTTCCTTCCTTGATCAACAAATTCTTTTAAAGATGCTTGTCCTGTTTTGAGTAAATTCAAATCTATTGCAAAGTTGCTCATGAACTCAATCAATCTCTTCTCCAGGTATTTCTCTTCTACAACTTTGGATGCATATTCTTCAATGCTTGAAAAATTACTTTTAAACTATGAGATAATTGTACTTACATCATCCACAGAGTGTACCTTAGACACTTTCTTATCCGCAAGCAACAAACTATTCAGAATATTCACTGATTTCACAAGGAGAGGATTTCTCATTACTTGTTTCTCCTTTTCCTTCTCCCTAGCCAAGATGCTGAACTTAATCAGGTCTTCTTCTCTCCATGAGTCCAAACTGGATGTGTTAGGTGTCAAACTTGACAACAATGTTGAGGAGGAAGTGATGGGAGTGCTATCCATCACTTCTAGTTTTAACTTGGCTATTTCAATAGAAGTTTCATCTTTCTCTTGTTCTTTTTCTTCCATCTAATCTTCTTCCTTCTTTTCTTCTTCTTTCTCTTCTTTCTCTTCTTCTTCTTTCTCATTAGATATATCTTCAATGTGTACTTCTTCTTGATGAGTGGGAGGTGAGTTGCTGCATAGATTTTCAGCTTCTTGTGTGTTCACAAAAGCTTCCTCAAACTTGTCCAATTCTATATCCATGGCTGCCATGGCTATCTCCACATTATCTATGATAATGGTGCTATCCTTGAGTGATTCACACATGGGCGCAGACTTGTCTACCTCTATTTAAACTTCCACTGTAGGCACTAAATCTTGAGGACCTATAGGTTGTACCTTGATGGTCTCTGACCCTTTGGTAACCATTGTGGGTACATTAGCTTTAGGCATAGTAGGTGGATACATGTTTCTATCCATAAGTACCTTCTCAAAGGCTTTCTCTATTTCCTTTGCAATTAACTCATAATTCTTATCCATTATGTTTAGAGTTCTTGTCTTTGTTCTGAGGTGAGGCTTCACGAGATCTAACAAAAATTTCTTTTCTTCTAATTCACACACAGGAAGGGTATCATCAAGAATATTTTCTCTTATCCGTTGATCTTCGTTAATGGCCTGTCTCTTTTGGAATTCAAGGATATTCCATAATTTTTCAAGAATCATGATTTTAAGTTCCAATACTATTTTCTTGAACTTTAGCATGTGCTTGACCAACATACCATGAATCTTAGATTTGTCTATTTCATTGTACTTGTCATAGAATTTCCCTACTTGGTCAATTCTTCCCTCATCAACTATTTTGGCACTTAGCACAATGAAACTAGGTTTGAAGCTTACTTCAGGAGGTGCTTGGGTGTTCCTTTGGTTCCTTGTGACTCTCGACAATGGATGACTAGTTTCAACCTCTTTCTTCCTCTTAGGCATGTCATTATACTTGGGAGGAGCAGTAAGATCAATGGTTTTCTTGGGTGCAGAAGAAGTATCATCTTTTTTACCCTTTTGACTATCATCTTTTTCAATTTTTATCTTCTTCATCTTGGGATCATGTGATTCTGCTTAGCTGCATCTAGACTTTTCAGTTCCAAAGAAATCTTTTCATCCCTTTCTTTATCAAGGTCTTCTTGAGACACACCATGTATTCTCAAGATTTTAGATGTGACTTTAGCAACCTTTCTCTTTTTTTATGCTATTTATGTTTACATCTACTTCTCTTATCTTCTCCTCATATGTTCCCCATCTAGGTTCATTAGGATCGTTGGGGGCTGATAGTAATACCCATGCATATGCTTCAAGGACTTGTTCCTCTACCTCATACCCAAGTGGATGAATCCACTTAGTTCTTGGATCAATAGCTTCCATACAAGTTGTACCATTTTCAACCATAAAGCATATTGTATCCTTGTACTTTTCCACAATGCTCTCTAGAATTTTGTATCTCATTTGCATCTTAGCCCTGAAGGTCTTCAATTCCAATGTGATATAATCTCTTAATGTGCTTTCAGTGGATGCTTTGTTGGATATCTATGGCATGGTTGGAATGGACTTGTCCAAATATAAATATGATACTCTTCCAACTATATGAAGGTACATGTAAATGATTAATGACCCAAACCTGAATAACTTTGTCTTATCATGCTTGATAGCCTTGATGTTATCAATCAACTGTGCGCACAAGATCTCACACAAGTTGAAATATCCATCTTCCTTCACAAGTCTGATGGATGCTAGAATGGTGCCCATAGACACACTATTCACCCTGTTGGTGTGATGAAACCTATATCCCAGTATCATAGACATTAATTTGATGTTTTCTTTCTCAATAGGCTTGATTGTCATGCCGTTCCTATCGCTCCTTGACTTACATGTTTGCTCAACCATCTTTCTGACATCCTTGACCATAGGAAGGATGATGCCTATCCTAGAAAGGCTTGTCATCTAATGTAATAGGTCACTGGTGATTCTTATTGGCACATCACCAATCCAAAATAGATCATCATGAATTCTGCTCAATAATATCTTAATCCATTCTATCTCATAGAATTCATATGCCACAGCATACTCAACAATAGGGTGATCATTCCATTTAACATATTCATCCATGAAAGTTTTGTTTGGTTTCAACATGGTATCCATGTGTTCTCTTAGCCTATCCAATCCAACTGGTTCCTTCTTATAGTAGATATATGCCCTAATGTCTTCCACATGCATGACGCCCATAGGCGTGTGGGAGAAAGCTCCCTCTAAATCATCTAGGGTTGACTTAAATGGATGTTTCTTGAATACATATCTATTTTTCTCAGCAACATCATAAACAATGGGAGTGGCCATGACTTACTTGTTAATCACTTTCCAACCGAACTCTAAGATAATCTGATGACTTCTGAATTAGTGCAACAAGCTAGGTTTTCTACAACTGACCAAATGTACTGCAAACACTAGTAGATCAATATCCATGTCTTCACAATAACTTCAAAGGCTCTTTATGCTCTTCAATCACTCTAAATTCGAATGCAATGAGTGATCAAACAAATTTTTGTGTACTTAAAGTGAGAATTCTACCATTAATGCAAGTCGCGTAAACCAAGTTGTCACTTCAAAATTTCCAACTCGAGTTCTACTAACAATCAACATGTGGACTCTTGCACAAAGGTTCTTTTACACTCCAAAAGCTTAAGTCCAAAGGTGCATAGTTTTAGAATGTGTATAATAGCCACGTAGGGGTTTAGAGCTAAATTAGCTCCCCCTATGACCCTGAGGGCTATTCATCCAAATGTAGAGGGTGCATTCACTGGGGATGCATCCAATACATTCTCATTAGTCTTGTCCTTTTTCTCTAACCAAATCAAGCTCACATCTTTTGAGGCTTTTAAAAAATTGACTTCTCCTTCAGGATCCAATATTGCTTCTTTGGCCTTTTTAGGGCTTTCTTGACCTTGTTTCCTTGATCTATAGAACCTTGATATATGTCCATCCTTGTTACAAGAATGAAAAATGACTGGAGGTCTTATATTCCTCGGCGCATTGACATGAGTCACCATTTTACATGTTCTAGCTGAGTGACCATTACAGTTACATATCTAACATGTAACATTTTGAGAACTTCTTACATTGGTCTCATTCTGATTCCTCTGATCATGTTGAATCCTATTCTTCTTACTAGTCTTGCAATTCATAGCTCTATGACCAAATTTATTGCATGAATAACAGTAATCGTTAAAAGTTCTTACCTCTATACAGTTCCTTGCAATGTGTCCATGCTTGTTACATGCAAAACAAGTGCGTTCAATAGGCTTGTGCTCATTCTTAGGTGGTCCACCATTGTCTTGGTTTGATCTTCTATCTTCTAAGTATCAATAGAGTCTTTTTGTGTCTCCTTTCTTGCTCGCATGTTGTCAATTTGATTTTTTGCTTCATTATATCCAATATAGCTAGTGTCTCCTTTGGCTCTTCTTGCATACAACTAAGATTCTATCAAATCAGAACTGATGTGTAACTTGTCAATATGTTTCTTTGCTTCTTTCAATTGAGATTCCAAGCTTTCTTTTCTATTTCTTAGCTCCAAGATTTCCATGTTTGCTTGCCTTAGTTCTTCATTGAGTTGAAGGTTCTCCTTGACTTGTTCATTGTAGACTTCTTGATTATTGATCATCTTATCATCAAATTCTTCAAGTAGTTCTTTCATAGATACATTATCTTCATTCAATTTCTTAACCTTTTCTCCTAGATCACTATTAGAGCATTCTTTCAGATCCCTTCTTAGCTTTTTGATAACTAATTGAGCATCACTGACTTTCTCTTTTAGTTCTTCAATTTCTCTTTCAGATTTGTCCAGGTCTTCAAGAGGGGCTTCACTATTTTTCTTCAAATGTTTCATTTCTGCTTTGTCCATGATCTCCTCAAGTGGTTAAACTTCTTTGCTGAGGACTAGAGCTCTAATACCAATTGTTAGGAATGGGAACACTGAGAGGGGGGGGTGAATTAGTGTTCACTGTATTTTAACTTTTCACTTTAATCTTTATGTTGAACTTAAATGCTTAAGTACTGAATTAAACATTCACATAAACATGAAACATGAAATCAACACATGACACCAATATGGTTACGAGGAAACCCAAATAGGTAAAAACCCTGGTGGGAATTGACACACACTAATTTTTTGCACTAGTGTTTTGTGATCCTTGTTAGAAGATCCTTTACGCTGTTAGGAGTAGCTTTACAATGCTTTAAGTATAGTAGACCTTGTTAAGGGTCAGACCCTATTAGGAATACCCTATTAGGTACAACTCTATATCAAGTTCCATACCGAATACAATGGGCACATCTTATATTTATAGGCTCATACAAAATAAACAATTAGGTCGGCCCTATAACTAATTACAAAAAAAACTTCCAAATGAATTGGCTTAAGCGTGCTTAAAATTATACATATAAACATGTCAGAAACCTAAATACAATGGACATATAGCCTTTACAACATTACATTATAATCACAAACCAAAATGCTAACTGTCAGCTCCATGCTCTGTTCTCTACTGGCACACACTGGCTGTGCACTTTCAACTGACTGTAACTTTCTCATCCTTGCACATCTTCTTATGCGCTCATAGACCAAGCATGAGTATAGTCTAACAAACTTAACTTTAAGGGTGCATACCATAATTCATCTGTACACACGTGCCCTGATGTTTTAAGCTACATGAACTTTGTACATTGTCTAGTCTTCAACACTCAGCTGATTTCTGATCTTCTCATCAGGTGCGCTGACTCCAAATTGCTATATGACTTTGTTTCCATAATGACAACACTATATCAAGTCATATAGCTCAGTATAAAAAACTTGCCAACATGGAGGTCATTGGTACTGTGGGTTGCGCTCAAATCGATGCAAGGATATAAGAACCTTCATTTTTTCTCGGAGGGCTCCATAAGATTATCAAAGTCAAAAGGTTAAAATGATTTAAAAATGACCCTTTTGGGCCTTATATAGGTTTTGACCTAATTTTTCAAAATACTCCATTTTTGTCTGAAAATCACACCTCTAGCTAATTTCAACATTTTGAACCCATTTTTGAGATCAAAATCAAAATCTAATATCATTTATATTGTCAAAATTGTGATTTAATTTTTTTGTTTACCCAAGATGGCCCATTGCTTGCATAATCAACCTTCAAAATGTCAAATGAATCCAATACTCAACTTAACTACTTACCTAACATCAACCTCTTCAAATTTCAACTTGGTCAACCATGGTCAACTCATGGTCAAACCAAGTCAAACTTGGTCTTCATGACCTCCAAATGATGTAAAATGCATCTCCAAATGTGTGTAACCACTTCTGAATTAGATTACATCACCTCTAAAACCATTTAATGCTGGCTTTCTTGCCAGATTTTGATTTTCATCCCGAAGGGGGCATGGTATTGCACATCATTAATCAAATCTATCAAATCAAATCTTTCTTTCAGTAATTGTGAGAACAACCATGTCTAGTTGTTGATTCATTAAAAGACCTCGTCACTTGGGGCATATCAGATTCATAAAGATTCATATCAATCGGGTATTCTCTCATTTAAACTTGTGAACTCTATTAAATTTTCATAAGCATCTGTTCAGTTGTGTTATTTCCTTGATTCTTCATAGTTGAAGGGTTTGGAATTGACATCCTTTCGATTCCTTTGGACAATCAAGTCTAGAGTCAAGACAGTCACTTCCTTGTAATCATAGGTTCTGAATCAGGCATTTTGACACTTCTTTGTAATCACCAGTTCATTGTTGATATTGTGAACATTATCTCAATTCTTTGGTCAACCAAGAGCTGAATCAACATCTTCAAATCTTCTAGTCAATTTCTATCTTAGGAGTGGTTAAT
This sequence comes from Chamaecyparis obtusa, assembly GCA_027943335.1. Classification (NCBI taxonomy): domain Eukaryota; kingdom Viridiplantae; phylum Streptophyta; class Pinopsida; order Cupressales; family Cupressaceae; genus Chamaecyparis; species Chamaecyparis obtusa. The sequence goes on along the minus strand of BSBK01004634.1, from coordinate 344,067 downwards.
CTTTCAGGATTAGTTTCTCCACCACATAGCTGAGTCTGTGTCATCATCAGAAATAGATTAATCTTTGAACCACTATGATTTTCATAGTACTTCAAAGAGGGAAAAAATGTAATACCCCAAAAATGGGCTACAGGACCATTGACCTTCTACAACATTAAATCGATCAAAATCAACCTTCAAGTCCTAACCTAAGGCACATCTACACACCAGATCATCAAAACCCTAATCTATTCTATTCTAATTTTGCATCAAGGGAATATTCGTAAATATTCATAATTTATCAACTTTTATCTTGATTAAATATTATTTGGCATTAAATCATATTTATCCTAAAGTTAATTAATTAAATATGTTAAATATTTTATTAATTAGGCTTAATTCTGCCACTTAATCATTTAATTGGATTTAATTATATTTATTCCTAATTAATATTATTTTATTTCGACAATAAATCAAAATTATTTGATAATAATCAGCTGAATATTTATTTAATTGATTAAAATAAATTATCAAATTTAATGATATAGTTTTGGGATAAAGTTTGATTAAATAATTGATTAACCCATAAATCAGTTATTTTCAATCAAAATCAGTTAAGTTGAGAATAATCCTTTGAAATATTAAATAAATTAATAATAAATCATGCACAATCATAAAAGTGGTCAACTCTAAATCAACTATCAATTTTAAATTGTTAACTTTCTAAACTCAACATGTGATTGTGAGTTGAAAAAGTGATCTAAACTTCTAATTGAGTTAAAAAGCTACTTTTGCATGATTTTATGAGCTAACTATTTCTAATTCTTTGATAACTCAAAAATCAATCTGAGTCCATCAAGGAGTGATTTATGGCTTTTTCCATGCACCCTCAAGCCCTAGATTTCTAAACGACCGCACTTTCATTCAACCCGTGAATCAGGAGAATTTGGCTTGTACGATCTAGCAATTTTGTGAGGTTGTGCTATTTTTTGAGATTCTTATTTTCATTATTTTTCATTCATTCATAGAAATTCCATATCATTGTTACATTATATTTTCATTCATATCAATTTTAGATCAATTCCATATAATTTTCATACATATTGCATAGAAAAAAAAAAGAGATTAATCTGCATTCATCTTTCATACATTTTCATTATTAAATCCTTCGTTTAGGTGTTGCATTGTCACTGATCTCGGTCTAATTTTGAGAATACCATACTCGCACTTACTAGAAGGCAATAAATTGCCTGGTTAGCAATAGTTGTTTCATTTGCATATTTTTGGATTTGCTAATCTCTAATGTTTTACCAAAGTTTTGTGTCCATAGCTAGGATCAATTTTCACACACACACACACTTATCACTTAATTATTCTAACATACTTCACACATATATGATTCAACTCAAAATTTAATCCATAAGTATGTAATTTTCACTCATATGACCTTCTTTTAATGACAAAACCATTTGATAAGGACAATGCAAACACACAAAATACTGAATGGAGAATACCTGGAATGTCTTTGCTGAATGTTGTTGTTCACTTCATATTTGGCTAAAATTTGAAATAAAGCTTCACATCCTAGGTTCAGTCTAACATAGAGTCACCACCTCCATATAGATGACACAAATTCACTCACTAATATTTTTCTAAAACATCACCACATTCTAGGCATTCCTCACAGCAGAGTCACATATATTTTTAATTTTTAAATCAACAACAAATTCTAGGCAATACACTTTCAGATCTAAGAACACTTTTTATATTATTATAATTATAAGACTCTTCCCCAAAATAAATATAGAAAGACTCTGGGATACTCTTAATGGTAACCTTATTTCTTTCCTAGCAGAGTTGCCAATTTGTTAGCTATTTTTCTTGTTGAATCCTAATACAAGCCTCGATGCTTAATTAGAACTCTATGATTCCTAAACTCCTGACTCAAACAAGAAAATACTAATTAACAAGGACCAAGTCCTTCTTCACTTTGAGCTCCATAGGATCAGGTAGTTGTACAGGTCTTGTGATTCACTTCTTCATAGTGAATCTTCTAGTGGATTAAGTGTCTTGAACACATATATTCAATATTCAAACCAAATGAACTGTAAAATAGAAGAACTGGTTTAATTTTGATTCATGGTGATAACTACTAAACAAGTAGAGACCAGTGCCTAATCCATTGCAAGGAGTCAAGTAAACATACATTCACAGAAAATTCTCAACAGAAACAAACACTAAACCCAAGTGAAATACCTTACAAGTCACTCTTTCATTCCCATGTCCAGACATCAAATTCCTATGCAAATATTGAATCCTCTAAAACTTCCCTCAAGAATAACCCTTCCCTTGAAAGAAACTCAAGAACAATTTCACAGTTACCTTATAACTAGTGTACTTAATTTGTATTACAAATTCAATACACAAAGATTCAAATACAAACACATGAAGACATCAATAGACTTGCGAATAGAATCCAAATTTTCTCTCATTAAAACTCCTCTTCTTCATACATTTACAATGAAAAAAATGTTATGAAAGTAGATAAGAATCAAACTAGTGCTGGTAGCCTTGAATTCACCATCCCTGTAACAATGATGAAAATTAGATATATAGGAGAATGAAGTCAGTTACATCCAACTGACAAATTTAAATTCCCTGCTAAAATATCTCCAGTTTCTCCTCCAATTTTTATCTTCTATTTGATCTCCTTCAACTGCCTCAACATGCAATCATTTCTCCTCAACCGATTTGATTCTCTATTTCTTTGAAAAAATGATCCAATTTGGTCTTTGAAAAATACTCCCATGAATGTATCAGTCCATTTAAAATAAAATCATTTTCAAACTATGGAGAGACAATATGACTCATTCAAATATGCATTTGGTATTTAAATCTGCACTTTATGACCTTTTATTTTTATTTTTTAGAATGCACCAAATTTTTACACTTGTCATGACTTGATTAGTGCTAAGTTTAACCCTAGCTTTAACCTCTTGATCTAGAGATCACATGAATGGTTCATTCTCTATATCTTTGATTGAAGTCCTGTAACCTTGGGTTTATCTAGAGAACCAGTGAAAACATGAATCTTTGTATCTCTAGATCCACCTTTTAACCATAGTCAAATCTAGAGAACTAGTGACTGAACTCAATCTCCTAATCTCTAGATATCCTTAACTTAACTGCCAAAATTTGGAGAACCAGCAACCACAACCATTCTCCTATTCTCCTAATGTTAGCATGTTAATCGTCAGCTTCTGGAGATCAAGCGACTACATGTTATCCTGATCTCATGAATGCTTACCTCTTAACCACCTAGATTGGGAGAACCAATGACCATAGCCATTCTCATATCTCTTGATGCTAGCTAGTAATTTCCAAGGATCACAAGAACACATGACTAAATCCTCTCTGAATCACTTAATGTTAGTCCCTTAGCCACCAACATCTAGATATCTAGTGACTAACAGCCCACTGGGTCACCGGATGTCTGGCTTAATCATGAGCCTATCTAGCGACTACGTGACTAGTTTCCACATGTCCCATTTCACCTCTAGTCACCACCAGCTATCTAAAAATATCCTATGGTCATCCGTTAGTCGGCATACTTCTTGATGTAGCTCTAGAGCGCGCACGTGTGCATAGCCTCCAGCTTCTTCTTCAAACTATCATGTGAGCATTGTTTCTTATAAACACTAAAAAATTCCTTATCCCCACCAATGTGAGATTGGACTTGTGAAGAGTTTTAAATCCTTCATTAAAATTGTCCTTATGTGCCTAGCTAGCACGTATATGGTACGAGCCCACAAGCTCAAGAGGCAACATTGCATCCTCTTTTTTCTAATTTACTTATAATCTGGGTGGCATTTCACTTAAACAACTAAATACACCAAATCAAGGTGCATGTGGGATAAACCTACATGCACACCCATTCACACTTTAATTCATCTCCCTACCTTTCACATGCCCAAATTTGTTTGTCTTGGCTTTTTCTCCATTGTTATGCCCCTTTTTATAATCATTTTAGTCTGTAGGCATATGCATCCTCTAGTACATGCTCCTTTAAGTACACAACAATCTAAATTGGAAAGCATCCTTTTATTACAACCTGGTTGTCCACACACCCCTCAATGTCCAAGTGTGCATCCCCTTTTCTTTGCAAATATAGTGCATGGCAAGTCTTCCTTCCTTATGCACTTGCAAGTACCTCCAAACCTCACGCATCTTAGTTTTGTTGAATGGCAGCCTCACACATCTTAATTTCAAAAACATGCCTCCCCCCATATTTGTCTCATGCATTGGTGTCTTCATGCACTAACACAATTGGTATGCTTTGCATTTGTTTGGTTCTCCTTCACACAACTTCCATTCATTTTGTTTTTGTCTTGTGTGAATTTTCACATTTATTTATTGCTGACTGGTAGCCTCTTTAATACCTCACATAACCCCTTTTTGCATGCTCACACTGCCTTTCTATTGACTGGCAGCTATCCTCAAACTCTTACGCACATCCTTGGAGGCTTTCTCCTTATTTCCAAAATGTTCCTTCATTCACAATGATATACTCATGCACCCTGCCCTAAGTATTCGTGCACCCCTGTAATGTTCTCTGTGTGCTCTTTAGATTGGTATGTTTTCCTTCTTCTAGCTCACGCACTAGTCCCTTGTCTTTGTTTTTCTACCCCCTATAAATATGCCAATGCACATAACCTCATTATTGGTGTACATTAGTTTGCACTGTGCACAAGAGATAGGGAGATGCTCTTGGTGATGAAGCTCTCCTCACTATCTTGTGCACATGCAAATTTCTCCTTAGTGGATACATAATAAACTTGCTATGGAACGTACCAACCCTCCATCACATGTGCACCTTCCTTTGATCATTCACGTACATTACCTCCATCTGGTACGCACCATGAAATGTGACTGGTAGTCTCATACAAATACTTCAATGCCATGACACTGGGTGTACTTTAGTAACTTGGGAAATCAGTCCAAATAATCTTTAATTTCCTTGAATTGATCCAACCCCTTTATATAGCTATCCAATGTTGGAATAAAATACCCCCAACTGTAGGCACGTGCTTCACCATTCATCTTGTCTTGTTTTTTACTTGGTGTGAGCATTTAAAACAAATTCCATTTCCCATTGCTTAGCTAGTGCACCTCAATTCTTGTACTTGTTTTGTGTGCACATATCCAACATAATATGCAGCCTCTTGAAAATTTCATCTTCAAAAACATTTAAACCAAGACATACATAGCATCTTTATAAAAACATTAGCATGTTTATAATCATGTTCATAACACTTGCAAAATATAGTACATTCATCATGCAACAACTGAGCACATGCTTTCACACTTGATGAGAATAACAACCAGGACAAACCTTTAAGAAGAAAAACACTTTTAAACATCATATTTACCTCTTCTTATCCAAAATGAAACCCCTTAATAAGAACATACCATAGTACATCAAAAAATTTGACCACTTCACTCATTCTTCACATCTCAATAAGATTTGTAAATAACACTAACTAGCCTCCAGAATTACCCTCAAAAACTAACCAAAAGACCCCACAAGAACATGTGTTTTGAGACTTAAAATCACTCCCAACGTGTGAGTACACTTGCCAAAGGATATTTCTTAGATAGATTTGAGCTAAAAGTTATTAGTGACCAAACATAGCACTTCAAAAAATTGAATCTATCCACATCATCAAACTGCATAAATCACCTTCAAAACTGGCTCTAAAAACTTTCCAACTAAGACCTTCATGAACTAGAAACTTGGAGATTTATTCAATTCCATACAAGGTATATGAATCCACAATTAATTCACCCAAAATATCACATGGAGAAATGAAATTAAACACCAAAGTTAGCTTGTTAGACATATTCTAGATTAAAATAGTGAAATATACAGAAATTGAGTTTAGAATTGGCTTACGGAAGTGATCAGATGGATTGGTAGAGATCTAAAAATCTTCAAGGTAGATCACTTCCAGGTCTAAAATATAGAAAAACTCTCAAATTTTCTTGACGTTGAACTAGGTGCGAACTAGGAGACCTGAAAGTAGGTCATTCAGAAATCTGGACTATGCACACTTAGAGACACTTAACAATCTGTGAATGGAATGGCATTGGAAAACTGGATAAATGGGCTCATGGGGGGCTAAAAATGGTCATGGATACTCTCTCCTATGCCTACAATACAGTGAGATAATCCCCATGTTATGAACATCAACCAAGCATAAAAGTAAAACCTCAGAAGAGGATCACATTGTACAATTCTGGAAACACATAGAATGCAGATTTGGGGAGACACCTTTAAAAAGACACTTCCAAATCATATCAGAAATGAAAACTAGGACCTCAAACCCATTACATATATCAAATTAAAGGTGGTAAACACCCTACCTAAGTGATTCCTTAGAAAAATCAATAGGCCCCATTTTCTATGTACTCAAACTAGGCACCTTTTGAAGACTTTCAAGGCATTAATTTGACACTTGAGAAATTTTCAAAAATAAGAACTCAAAATCATTCTGGATTTTTTGAGCTCCAATAGGTTTCTTACTCTATTCTTTTCCCCCAAGCCTAGTTTTCTCCAAATCCATGTGCGATCTCCTCAAATGACCTTTTTCAGCCACCAAAATCTCCTATTACCCATACTTAGGAGAATTCCCATGATAAATAAACCTTCAGCTAGTTCTAGAGGTTGATGGTGTTGCTTCCCATAAAGAAACATCCTTACCTACCTTATAAAATAAATAAAATAATAATACTAATCATAAAATTAGTTTTACCCCATAGGTACAACTCATTTCTACCTACCCTCCCCACTGACTTACCCGTATACCATAAATATAAAATAATTAACTCCCCCTTATATAGGTTTATAAATATTAAAAAAAAAACATAACGAATACTTCTTAAATTAATACCTTATTTTTGGATATGCTTCTCAAGGAAGTCACTGACCTAATGGAACTTGGGACTCCTCAAAAATAGGAGGTCTCAAGTTCCACTCCCACCCCTACTAACAAGAAAGAGAGAGAAAGTCTATAAGGTGGGAGTAAGGTTAGGAGTAGGTAATTAGTTTTATTTATTTTTTATAATCCATACTTTACCTTCTCCTTCATTAAGCAGTTATTTGATTTATCTAATACAACTTTATACATACAACTTTAATGAAAATACTCATAAGTAAAACTATAAGCATAATAATATTCTAAATGTATACAAGTATGCATTTTTTTATGCATCCATATATGAATGCTTGTATACATAATTAATAGAGAGAGAGAGAGAGAGAGAGAGAGAGAGAGAGAGAGAGAGAGAGAGAGAGAGAGAGAGAGAGATTGTAATTCTACACCCTTCATGACCACTTTAAAGGAGATTTACCTCAAAAGATACAATAACCCATCTAAACACCCAAAAATGACAAAACCAAAGATGAGTCATCAATATCAAAAGCCACAAGGTTTTCCCATTTGTGAATTCTGGTTCATCTCTGAACAATAACAAATAGTTCAAGGATTTAAGGCATGCTCAAACCTGTGTAGCCAGGTGGAGTTGATGTTTGGTACTTTCACACAAATATATCATTGAGAAACAACAATGAGACACACACACGCACACACACACACACACACACACACACACACACATGTAACTAATAATAAGAAAGGAAGGAGTGCGACATTGTGTGGATCTCCCATATGAGTGACTATGACTGCCTTCCCTCTTCTAATACATACACCAAGAAGGATGCATATAGATCATACAATGGGTTAGCAAGGTTAGACCAATAATCACCATCAAATATAATCATAAAAAGTCATCCACATGATAAATATATCCATTAACTGAAAGATGTATCATATCTCATAAAGAAATTTCTAATCATATGAAATCCATAGTGTCAGATCTGAACATGATAAATAGATCTGAACAAGCTTACTCTTGGAAGCACATAAACAAGTATAGATAAGTAGCTCTCAGTCTACTAGCCTTCTCCCATGTCCCCGAGGTGTAATCTTTTGGGTCTCATTGGACTTTTACTTTGTCTATGTTGTGACCCCTGACAGTTAGGGTATGTTGTTGTAGAACACGCACTGGCTCCAAAGCTAGCTACCAATCTACGACCTACAATGAGGCCCAATTTAAAACATGAGAGGTATTGGGAATATATTCTCTAAGTAATGAAACATGAATCCATCATGAATGTGTGCTAGGCTGGGTGGTAGGGAAAGCTAATAAGAAATGGGTCCTATCCTCTTGAGGATCTCAAATGGTACAAAAAATCTTGGAACTAGCTTTGATCCTTTCCCATAGAGAATTGATTGCTTTCATGGGCAAAACCTCAAGAATAATTTGGTTCCTACTAAAAAATGTCTATCTATTCTATGTGCATTGGCATACATCTTTTGCCTATCCTGATTCACTACCAAATGCTCTTTGATCCTTTGTACTTGAGACTCCATATCTAGCAACATTTGTGGTCCCAGGAGTATTCTATCTTCTAAATGGTTCTAACTCAAGGGTGTCGTATAGGGACATCCATATAGAGCCTAGAAAGATGACATGTCGATAGAGCTATGATAACCATTATTATAGGTGAATTCTAAAAAATATAGATAATATTCCCAATATGTTTTCCTATCTATGATGTACATACTAAGCATATCTTCCAATGACTGATTTACTCTTTCCATTTGACCATCAGTCTTTGGGTAGTATGAAGAACTAAAGCTCAACTGTGTTCCTAATGCCTGTTGTAGAGAGGTCTAGAGTGCAGAGGTGAAAAAGGGGTTTCTATCAGAGATTATCCATCAAGGTATACCATGAAGCCAAAAAATATCTTTCATGAAGATAATGGCCACTGAGGCAGTTGTGTAAGAAGACTAAATAGGGGAGAAGTGGGCTACCTTAGTCGGTCAGTCAACTATTACCATAATCACATCAGGTCTTCTAGGAGATAATGAAAATCCTACTATGAATTGCATGGATATGATGTCCCACTTTCATTCTGGAATGAGGTGAGGTTGTAGTAAACCTATAGGATGTTGGTGTTCTTCTTTTACCCTCTGACATTCTAGGCACCATGCCACAAAATCTGCTATATCTCTCTTCATCCCTAACAAAAAGTATATACATTTTAAATCTGCATGGATCTTTTTTACTCCAAGATGAGCTAAATAGGGTTCTTGATGTGCTTTCAATAGGATGGTCTTCCAGAGTTCACCTATAATAGGAACATAAATTATTCCTTCATGACAAAGAAAACCATCATCCGCCAAAGTATATCCTTAAAATCGACCCTCTATCAGTCTTCCTGACTTAAAATTTGTTGTAACATCCTTGTACCAATTATCAGAAGGTAGAGCTTGCACGATCCTCCTCCTAAGATCAGTACTAAGAGCCATTTCTACCAAAACATGTATTCTTCTACTGAGGGCATCTACAACCACATTCTCCTTTCCTTGGGTATAATTAACATCAAATTTATATTCACAAAAGAATTACATCCATCTTCATTGCCTTGGATTGAGGTTTGGCTTGGTGAAGATGTATTGTAGACTACAGTGATTAGTGTGGAACTCAAACTTATGTCCCAACAAAAAATGTCTCCAAAAGACCAATGCATGCACTACTGCTACCAATTCCAGATCATGAGTTGGCTAATTTAGCTCTTGATTCTTTAGCTTGCTAGATTCATAAGCAATCACACTGCCTTCTATAATACCCCAAAAATGGGCTATAGGTTCATTAACCTCCTACATCCTCAAATCAATCAAAATTGACATCAAAGTCCTAACCTAAGGCACAACTACACATCAAGTCATCAAAACCCTAATTGATTATCCTAATTCTGCATCAAGGAATATTCCTTGAAATATTCCTAATTTATCCTAATTATCTTTGATTTAATAATTATTTGGTGATAAATCATATTTATCCTAAAGTTAATTAATTGAATATGATGAATATTTAATTAATTAATTTAATTTTGCCACTTAATTATTTAATTAGATTTAATTAAATTTATTCCTTAATTATATTATTAATTCTGACAATAAATAAAAAATCTTATGACTAATTGATTAAATTCTTATTTAATTAGTCAATATTTAATAATATAGTTTTGAATAAAAGTTTGATTTAATAATTGATTAACCCATAAATCAATTGTTTTAATTCAAAAATCAGTTAAGTTGAAGATAAATCACTTTATTTATGTAATTAATTCATAATTATCTAGCACATTCAAAGAGAAGTTAAACTTTAAATCAGAAAATCAATTCAAGTTGTTATCTTTTTGAAACTCAACATCTATTTTGAGTTGAAAGCTGATCTAAACTTCTAATTTGAGTAAAAAAGTTGTTCTTGCATGGTTTTGCATGATTTTGTGAGTTGATCTGTTTCTAATGTCTTATTGACTCAAAAATCAACCTGAGTTTATTAAGAGTGATTTATGGCTTTTCTCAATGCATCATCAAGCCCTATATTTTTATAAAATCAAGGCTTAGCTCTTGACAAATTATCTCTCAAATTTGCACAATTACTCTGGTGAAATTGCATACGAAGAATCAAGCTTTTGCGAATAGGTGACTTTGTGAGATCATTCATAGTTTTTCATAGATTTGCATATCAATTCATAGTATTGTTAGATTAAGTTTGCATATGATTTCAATTCATTCTAGATTAGATTCATACAGTTTTTCATCTTATTATATAGAAAATCCAAAAAAAAAGATTAATCTACATTCATTATACATTCATCTTTTGCAATCAAATCCTTCATTTAGGTGTTGCATTATCGCTGATCTCAGTCTAATATGAGAATACCATACTCTCACCAACTAGAAGGCAGTAAATCACTTGGTTAGCTTAGTTTCATTTACTTGCAGATTTTGTTTTTTGCTAACCTCTAATGTTTTACTGAAGTGTTGTGTCCACAGCCAGGTACAATTTTCATGAACACATTTGTGGCACCCATCGTAGGACCCTGAAATAGGTTTCCATTTCAATTCTAATCATTTCTATCAATTTTATACCATTTTCTGGTCAAAACTGCAATTTTATTCTCTATCCATACATTTTTCGTACAAGTTTTGTCAGAAAGTCATGCCAGGACCCCCTGACTATTGTACAACAGTTGAAGTTTTTGAGACTCATGCTGGTCATTATACATTGTCATTTGGAGATTCCTTTGTCATCTAGGAGCTAACCCTAACAATTGAGATCTTCTATTTCTAATTGGTATTTGTTGATTCTGATTGGAAAAGCACAACAAAAATTGCTAAAATAGGTAAAATCTACTAAGCGAGTTGTGAGGAATTCAAGTATTCTTTTTCATCTGATAACACTTCATTTTGGGACATAAAACAAACTCTCACATGTCAAGATTGTGTGACTTTTCCTGCTTTCATATCATAGGCTTCATTTTTGTGCTATAAAACAAACATAGATTTGCTTTTTGCATATCTGTTACACATAGTAAATAGGCCCTATGAACACTATTTGTGGATGATCTTGAGAGAGTGGGCTTCATTCGCTTGTTTACATGAAAAGCTCTTCTTGACAAAGGATCCCCTTGTAGGTAGGGAGATTACTGAGATTATTTCATGGTTTTACTAGGTTTGGTCCTCATCTTTTGATTGATACATTCTCTCTCTTGAGAGATTGATAGACATAGTTGTTGACATCACAAATCTTGGTGAGATAGTTTTAGTCTTAGCATGTCAGATTAATCTTTCTACTTTGTTTTGGTGAAGTATATAGGCTAGGGGATTATGGTCTACTACCTTTTTGGATAGTACCAGAAACCCAGATCCTTGAATCCGACCTAGTCCCCTTGTCATATAAGTTGTGAGTCACCTTTAGAGAGGGTTAACTATAGTAGACATTCCCTTTATTGGGTCAACCACGTGGATGGAACCTCAAGTGGTAATAGCCATTTTCACCATGGTAGCAGCAGCCACTATATAAATTTCTTTGTGGAAGAAATCTCCACAAGTGTGGTCTCTTGTTGGGTTGTCAGATCTCCCTAGCAACTCTTGATTGATTAAATTCTTAGACCGTGTCAAAACCCTGGTGTGCCTAGATTGGAGTTCCCCCTCTTGAGATCACAAAAGTTGCAGAGTCAGACCATTACTAAAAACCCTAGTGAGGCCAATTTTTTCATTTTCTAAGACTATGTGCATTATTGAAAAACTTTTGAGAACATACACAAGTAGAATTCCTAGGGATTAGCACAATAAGTCACTATTGCTTGTTCATGTGCAAGGTTGATTTTTCCCTTGTTCATTATTTTCAGACGATTGATTTCTTCCCTTTGCTTGTTGTTCTACGTGTTTGCTATCTACTTGGTCCCTTGGAAATGAACAATCCCAAACTATTACATGAATCTACAAACTTGGACAGAGAAAATCTTGCAAACAAACTAATTCTGAAAACTAAAAATTTGCAAAATCTAATGCAAAATTCCTTTCTAGAGTCAAAAGTCATACCACAGTCTCAGAAACTCATACAAGTTTCCACCAAAAGTCATATCAGAACCCCTATATTTTCATACAGGAGCTTGCATATTGTCATATGAGTTTTGCCAGGAAAAGTCAAAGAAAATCAAATCCTAGTGTCAACTGTCGTATGAGTTTTGTCAATTGTCGTGCCAGAGCCTACCCAGAATTGTACGAACCTGGATAAAGTCCTATGATAATTTTGAAAAATTTCTAGAAACTTGCCAAAATTGCCGCAAATCCTATTTTTATAGTCTACTTCCAGATTCTGGCAAAAAAATCATTATGTCAGGAATAGAGTAGAATCTTGAAAGAATCCAATTATTTAGTGGTCTCTTGAGTATGATCTAGCCTTCTGATCTATCAATTTGAGCCTTTTTCATCCTGTGTCAAAATGTTGTCAACATCATCTTCAATTCAATCAATCCTCAAAATGGCTAAGTGTTGCGAGCTCATGTCTACCATCTTTTGGGCATCTACCCATACTACTAGGGCACAATATCCTTCCTTTACATCTAGTCTAATCTTCAATCAATCCAATCTTGACAAGGTTGCCTCATTCGATCTTCTTGAATCAAGTCATTCTTCAATTGTCTTAATCTTTCTCTTTTGATTCACCCAAGGTTAATGGTGGAAACTAGAGCTTCATCATAATGAAAGCTAGGAGAAAAACCTAAATTCTCTTCAGAAGCATCTTCTATGATAGCTAAGACATTTCATCAACCCTACGACACTACTAAATTTGGAAAAGATGCTCTTGGAAATCTATTCTTGGAAGGTAGTTATGTCACACCTCCTACATCAATTCACATAGGTTTCAAGCCACCCCACATCAATAAATTCTCAACACTCCTTGCAGCAACACTATGTCTCAAGGAGGAGGCACAAGCCAAGGCTCCCAAGGAAATCACTCCCAACATGGTGCAAATCAAGAACCCACACCTACTGAAATTTCTCAATATCAAAATGATGATAACTTCAAGAAAATGATGAGGCATTTCTTGAAGGAAGATAGGGAATAATATTTCCTAGATCTAGCTTGACAAGGAGCCAAGCTTCCTCCAAACTTTAATGTTGAAGATATCATTACACATGAGGAAGAAACTCCTATCACAACCATGATGAAATAGATGCACGGCATGCAAGTCGAGCTCAAAAAACTTGAAAAAGAGAAGGAACCTAAGGAGTTCTCTATGGAGGCTCTATGCCCTTTTCCATTTGATAAAGACTTGTACATGCCACCATTCCCAAAAAGAGTGGAAATGCCTAAATACGACAAATATGATGGAAACTCTAATCCTCAAGATCATGTTAGGGAATTTTGTACTCAATCTATGGAGTTCATGCACGAACCAACCTACCTAATGTGTCTCTTCCCTTGATCTCTAGGATGAGAAGCCATTCATTGATTCTCTAGAATGCCTCCAACAATCAAAACCTTTGAGGAGTTAATCAAATGTTCTATCAAAAATACTCCTACAACATCCAGCATCTAGTCGCCATGGTCGACATTTGCAATCTGAAACAATATCCAGGAGAACCATTCCTGACTTTTCTCAAATGATGGAGGAAGTAGTTTTCTCTATATGCTAGACCCATTCCAAAAACTAAGAAGCTAGAAATCTTCATTAACAATATTGGTCTAGAAATCAACTACCCTTTGCAAATGAAAAATCATACATCCTTTGATAAGATGGTAGACAATGTGATCAAAATTGAGAAAGTACTTGTGAAAAAAGGAGACATATCACTTCAAAAGGACAAGTATGAATCTCGATCTGGTTCTAAGGACAAGAACAAAAAATGGAACAAGAATAAAGGTGTCATCACATATGGTGTTGTTGATACTATCAATGCCCCATCCAAGGCATCTGCTTTCAATCTCACTATTGGAACCCAACCCATCAAAGCTTCTCAAGCAAAAAATATAGAGTAAAACAAAAATTCATCTGACTATAAACCTTGGGCTATAGATCCTAAACACAAGTTTAATCCTCTTGGAGAGTCCTTGGAATCCTTTATGAAAACTTTGTTGGCCAACAAATTCATCTCCTTGCCTAAGATCCGACAATCAAATCAAGAACCTAAATTGAAATGGTGGAAAGAGATTGATTTTTGTGATTTCCATCGCAATAAGGGTCATAAAACAATAACTACATAAGCTTGAAACATATCATACAAGACAAAATTGATAATGGAGAAATTGTAATTGACAATCATAAAAGCAATAATGATCATACAACATTCACTGAACCATTTCTGAAACATGGTCAAGAAGATTCATCTTCTCATCCTAACATGGGTGCTAAAGTCAATTATGCCTACTTTGGAAAAAATATTGTCATAAATATGGTTGAGCCATGCCTACTAAACGTTGCAATGTCATCACAATTGTAAGAAAAGATAGAAATAATCAATCAAAAAATGTAGTTACCTGATCACAAGCTCAGACGCATCTACAAGGACAAATCTCAGATCCATTAAATGTCCCTAAGATGCCTTTCAATCTTTCATCTACTTCTAAACAAAAGGCTACCTCTAAATCATCAAATCCTAAAGATACAAGGCCCACACCATATATTATTGTCCAACAACTCTAGCATACCAATGAAAAAATATCGATGTTTGAGTTGCTTCGGATATCTCCTGCTCATAGAGCCATTTTGGATAAAGCTCTGCTTGGTTCCAATGTTCCTGACAATCTTGATCTAGATAGATTCTAGACTATGGTTGGTCATCTGAACTCACCCCAGTATATCTCCTTTTTAGAGGAAGATGATAACTTGTTAAGTCATCTGCATAACCAGCCTTTACACATTGAAGTCTTGATAAAAAAACCATCATGTCAAACATGTGTTGATAGATGGAGGTACAGGTCTAAACATTTGTTCTTACAGCTTGATCACACAACTGGGATTATTAGAAGCTACCATTGATCCTAAAAAGAAGATAACTATCAAATCATATGATGAGCAAGAAAGATCTTCCAAAGGAACAATTGTTTTACCCATCAGAACATGACCGGTTATCAGAGATATCACATGTCAAGTTCTTGATCTACCTTTGGATTACAATATTCTTCTAGGGAGACCCTAGGTACATGAAATGAATGCTATTCCTTCCACATACCATCAATGTGTGAAATTTACTTATGAAGGAGTAGAGGTAACCATTCCAACTGACATATCTACAACTTGTAATGCATTGAAAGAAAGTGTGAACAAACTTGTTCCTAATAATAGAGAATCTTCCACTAAGCAAACAGACATGGCATCTACGTCCAAGATGGAAGACATTGAAAAAAAGGTCACAATCAAAGAAAATGGTATGGGATAATATAATATGGAACCAATATTATCTCTAACATCTCTCCCTATCTCACCTAAATCTTATGGACACTCTCTAAAATAGTCCAAACCAGAATCCAAAGAACCTCTTGAGACATATAAGGAAAATTTTGTTGCACAACAAGTATCTAAACAAGAGTTTTAAGAAGATGAAGTTGTGCTTGCATGACTATACAAAGATGAGCCCAAATTCCAAATTGTTCAAGCATGTGACTCTAAAGAACCTAAAATCCCTTCCAAGTCATATGGCCCAGGGGATAAAATGATAGCTAAAATGGGATATCCAGGCAAAGGACCTCTAGGAGTGAGAGGAAAAGGTCTCATGGCACCTATTTCACATACTGGTAGGCCAAACAAAGATACTACTAGCCTAGGCTATAGAAAGAAACCCTTTTACCTCAAGGGTAACTACTCTCATGTAATAGAACATATCACACCAGAAGAGACCAACACTAAGGAGGAAGATAAAAAACAATCAGATGGTGATGACTCAGACATCTCTGAACATATTCCTTATGAACAATTATTTAAAGAAATCCTAGATCTTCTCAAATCTAAGGATGACCCAATCAAAAGAATCAATGTAGTAGAAACACAACAACCTACTACTAAACAAGAGGAAGGTAAAACTATCACAACAGTTGAACATTTGGGATTTTCCAGTGATTCTGAAACATATTCCCATGAGTATGAATTCAAATTAGAATTAGAGGGGAATCTTGCTTGAGGAATCTGTTCTGATTTCATGCATATTCTCATCTTTCCTAAAGGTATAGATGAGGAATCGAATGACAATGAATGGGAGTCATTCCAGAAGAAGATGAGCTTATCATGGAGAAACATGTAGATGTATGAATAGTAGTGATTTGGAATCACCACTATTTGTGTAAGTGTGTGGGGAAAATGTAAGATTCACTCCTAAATCCAAATTCCCAAAAGAGAGATCCAATTTGATCAACCAAGAGGTTAATACACAATCCAATCAATCTATGAAGAATATGAAAGAAAGAATAAATCCTATACTTCCCTATAGTTGGATTAAGCTTGAAATCTGAAATAATTGAAGTGCAAATACTAACCTTGAATTAGGGCAGATCTAGAAAATGCTGAGTTCTAGATTCTATATGAACTTTCTAAAGATTCCTTCACCTTTTCTAGATTGGAAATGTTGAGGCGAACAAAACCCAAAAATCTTTTCTCCAAATTCACACAGGTTGACTTTTACCTTTTAAAAGGTCAAAGACCACATTATTTATTTGAAGTCTGATTTTGATTCTGTTTGCAAATCTTGAAAGATTTCTGAAAAGGGTATCCAAATTTTCTCTTAAATCTGAGATTTTGCACCTATACCTACAAGAAAATGGGGTTTTTTCATTGTATGGGGGGTTTGCCTTGGTCAAACCCTAATTTAGGAATTAACCTTGAAATTGAATTGAAATATATGGTGCATAAACAAAGTAATTGAAACAAATCACCTTGCTTTTGTTGAAGTCCTTGTAGAAGATTCAAATCCTCAAATCCACAAGTAAGAATGCTTCAATGAATGTAGGATGTCTCCAATCAATGGTATTTTGATCTTCAACACCAATCTTGATTTGATCTTTGCATATGAGAAGGTTTGAATGAATGGAGGAGGGATCTTCAAGGGGGCTCCAAGGAGATTGAATCCTTCAATAGCTAACAATGGAACTCCTTGATGGATGAATGCTTGAAAACTTGAATGCTTAAAAACTTGCTTGAATGCTTGAAGACTTGCTTGAGATGAGATGTAAACTTGATATGGAGTGATGTGAAAGCTTGATGTTCAAATGAGAGAGGAAGGCCTCCTTTTATAGTGATCTAGGGCAAACTCCTCTAGATGGGCCACCTTGAATAATTAAATGCCAATTAGGTCCTCACCTTTAGAAAATATACCTTGATTAAATATCATTAAAGGATTTACCATTTCAGAGCCCGAAATAGCCAACTCGAAAGTGGGAAATAATTATCCCGAAAGATAAATTACCGACAAATGAAACTTTGAAATTTTGGCAGGAAGATATTAAGGTCAAGGTCAACCTTGACCTAGTCAGGGTCAAGGTTGACCTTGACCTAGTCAGGGTTGAGGTCGACCCTGACCTAGTTAGGGTCAAGGTCAACTTTAACCTCAAACCCTAACTTTGCCAGATTCTACAATAGGAGTTCCAAGGGTGCTAGAAACTTGGAAATTGATGTTAGATCAAGACCCAATATCTAGAATAGATAGAAAATCCTCAGAATGATATGATGAAGAACTAGGAGGTCTCATTTTTTAACCCTACTTAGAAAATAGAGCCATAGAAGAAGGAAAATTAGGAAAGTCCTTAAGACCTTAACCCTAATTTCACCTAGAATGAAGAAATCAAGTGCGGAGAAGAAGTGGAAAGTGGGGAGAAAGCCAAATACATGCAAAGACCCAATCAAGGTGCTCAAAATGACCCCAAACCACTTACTTGGAGGGCTAGATTCTCTTAACATGGAAGTGCTTCCATTTTAAGATGATACATTAAGCCCCCACTTTAGCAAGAGTATGGACTCGATGCAAACTCTTGGTAAAGGAGATAAAAATAACAAGATAATCTTATCGTAATATAAGGGACAAAGAGAAATCCCAAGCCTCGAGGGACTCAAGTCTTCATCGACTCTTAGATCATAGATAAGAGAGACATCTCTAAAGAGAAAGAAAAAGTGTGATTACCTCGCCCAATGAGAACTTATGTCCCATTGTGAACCACACAGGAAAAAGGTGCAACCGAAAAGATGGAATTGAACCACCTAGTGAATGTGGCTACTCACTAGTCAATCCATCAAGGATTTATCCTTAGGAATATTCTATTCCATAAGAATTAAAAAAAGAAAGAAAGAGATCTAGTCTTAAGGACACTTCTGGCCTTAAGGGATCACAATATATGTGTATTTGAAACTGGAGGGATGAAGAGATCCTAATATAAATCCATACTTTAAGGATTAGTTCTTAATCCAAAAAGAAAGATTGAAAAGTAAATTTAAAGTGTGTGTCTTCCTCAGGATTTAGCAACTTATGTGCATTACCTTTAGAAGATTTAGCATGTTTTGAATTTTTTCATAAGTGCGTGTGTGTAATAAGTGAGCAGAGTGTATGCCCCCATGCTAAAGTCATTGTTGACACTTTAACAGGAGTAATGGATTTAATGAAAACATAAACAACTCCACTGATTATGTTTCCACGTCGAGATGCCCCCAGATGAAGACAAATCAAGGGAAATAACACATAAACATACAGAGAACACAGAAGGGATCTACCTACCATGGGGTCAGTATGATCATAAGATAATATATATATATATATATATATATATATATATATATATATATATATATATATATATATATATATATATATATATATATATATATATATATATATATAATGAATTGACATCATTCCTCAAAGAAAGTAGAACTACAATCACAAAGGAGGAAACATCACATAAGATATATGAAGGAGAATCTTTTTGAACCATGACATGGAGACCAAAAAGAATTAGTGCTACCATATCTTGAATCCAAGTAGATTACACATGGAAACATTTACAAACAATAGCACAGTTACAACATAACATTGAACAACACATAGAAGAATAGAGATACATATAGAGGAATTTGAACAATAGTTTTGATTCCTTCATCACCTTGTACCAACTGAGTAACAAGGATCGTATAAAAGAATCTAACAACATTTAGTAAATACATTACGCGAGAAGCATAATACATCAGGAAAACACACAACAAAACTACCACGAAGGACAAGCCGATTAAGCGTGCTGCCTACTTTCCCCATCTTGTTGTATATCATTTAGGGTAGGTGGGTAACTCACAAGAGGGACTATATCCAATATAGTAGGAATGATAGCCAGTTCCAAACAAGGATCCTCTTGAGAATCACTATGTTTGATGCTAGGTGTAAGAGTTAATTGAGATGAAAGCATATTCGGCAAATCATTGTCAATGTCAATAGTTTCATACTCATCAGTAACATTATCAGTATCATCAAGAGTATCTTCATCATTGAAATTAATCAAAATAGGATCTAAGATATGAATAGAATCATCATAATCATGCATGTGAACATCATTATTGGTAACAACATTATGCATAGGTGTATCCGTAGAAAGTAGAGATCTTTTAGCTTTAGCATGAGCATGACATTTTTTACGGCATTCATTAGTAGATCAATTACATTTTTATTTATTTGAAATAGGTTGAGAAGTAGGAGGAAAAATCATAGGATCCTTCATAGGTTCTGTAGGAAGACCAATAGGATTATCAACCATAGGATGAGCCATCACAGGATCTTTGATAGATTTAGTAGGAGGAACTTGATTAACAGAACAAGAAGCCATAGTTGAAGGAGGTATCGAAGGTGTAAGTAAAATACCATGATTAAGATCTATAGGAGGTATGCTTAATTGAAGAATCTTATGATGCTTATAGGCTTGATATGATTGAAAAATATTATCAGGGCGAGGAGGACATGAATTAGGTAATGAAGGCCAAAAGAAATCTAAACCAGGATAATCTCTAGGCCTAGAAGGTTGATATAGACTATGATTGATCATATTCACTTCGCCATCATGAATTAACTTAAGACACTTATGTATAGGTGAAGAAAAAACATGCATGTAAGTTAACCAAGGAAAACCTAGCTTAACTTGAAATTGATCAGAAGTAGGAACCACAACAAAGGTAGTGTTCACAAGTTTTCCAAAAATTTCAACCGGTAAAGCAATAGAACCAAATGAGGGATAAAGAAAACCATTACAAGTTTGAATCCACACATCTGATGTATCATAGAAGTCATGTTGTAAACTTTTCATAAAAAGATTTTCTTTAGTGATAACATTGACTAAGGAGGTAGGATCAACAAGACAACCATGAGTAGGTATCTGAACAACCCTAGCAGCAATGTAAAGGGGACCTTCAGGAGCCTTAACAATCTCAGAGTCATCAAAGGTAATCAAAAGTTCCTGATGTATTTTATCCTTAAATTATTGTCAATGTTTAGGTTGAGGTTTTACTTTAGGTTTAGGTTTAACTAGAGAATGAGATTGAACTTGAGGTGAAGGTTGAGGTGGAGATATAGACTTAGCAACATGCGCCACTTGATTAATGACATGATTAAGATCATCCATCTTTGAATCATATACAATTTTCATAGTAGATGGTTGAGCAATAGTATTAGTATCATGCATAGGTAAAGGATTCATATAGATTTGAAGGTTCTGATTAGGAGGAGAGATAGATTGATTCCCAATAATATCTAGATTATCAACAAATAAAGCTTTAGCATCAATGAGATCTTGGACCTTATGTTTTAAAGAATAACATCTCTCAATATCATGACCATTCCGATGATGATATTGATAAAAATCATTTTGATCAAAAGATTTAGATGCAATCATAGTAGGTAAAAGAGGTCGAATAGGAGGTAAAGTAATCATATTAGCAGCTAACAACCTATTCATAATAGCATGTAAAGTTTTAGAAAGAGGAGTAAATGTATGATTTAATTGAAAAGCAATGGATGAAAAAGTGGCATTATGAGATGCAACAACAACCTGATCAACAACTGCATTCACTTGTTTGTTTATCTTGACATAATTATTGAATTTTTGAAACTTATTTGGATTAGGAGTAGCATGACTCTTATCAACAGGAACAGGAGCCATTGGAGAGTTGCTCTCAAATTGACTCACTTGTAATTGATAATGATGAAGTGCTACACAAAGTTGTTGAAAAGAGGTAAATTCAGTAAGCAGAATCTTATTTCTAATATCCTTTTGCAAATTTGAAATAAACATACATTGAATATCAATATGAGGAACATGATAAGAAATTTGAGCATGCAAATACTTAAATCTACCAATAAATTCAGTCAATTTTTCTTTAGCACCTTGTTTACAATGCATTAAATTAGTCAAAGACACTTGCGGGCCAATATTGTTTTGAAATTGTTGAATAAAGGCATTAGCAAGTTGTGGAAAGGAATCAATGGAATAAGGAGGCAAGGGACAATACCATTGTAAGGCCTTGTCATGAAAAGTTTGAGCAAACAGTTTGGCTAAAATCCTATGATCATGAGCATAATCACTAAAAAGGATTTGGAATGTTTTAAAATGATGAACATGATCTTCCTTTCCATTATAGTTCTCAAGATGAGGCATATCGACTTGTTGAGGAGCAGGAGTTCAGATAATATCCCTAGACAAAGGACTTCCCATGTCACATGTAGGAATACTAAACTTGTTTTGAGTTAAGGAAGAAAGTTGTTGTTGTAAAGATGATATAGTTTGGGCCAAACTGATGATGGTGGAATTAGTAGAGGAAATAGGAGGAGTAGCAACATTAGACACACTAGGTAAAGTGTAAGAATCTATAGGAATAGAAGACACAACTAGAGGAACACTAGGAACTACAATTGGAAGCAGAGTGGAATAAGTGAAAGGAACACTATGATATGAAGTTTGTGATGGAGGAAGGGACATGGGAGGAACACTCAAAGGAATAGAGGGAACCGTCACAGTCACC
Source organism: Chamaecyparis obtusa (assembly GCA_027943335.1). Classification (NCBI taxonomy): domain Eukaryota; kingdom Viridiplantae; phylum Streptophyta; class Pinopsida; order Cupressales; family Cupressaceae; genus Chamaecyparis; species Chamaecyparis obtusa. Next base: position 321,626 of record BSBK01004634.1, on the reverse strand, counting down.
AGAGGAGGAGTATAGATAGGAATACTAGGTAAAGGATTAGAAGGAGGTTCAACACTAGTGATAGGAGCAGTGAAACCTAAAAAAGGCTTAACATTGGAATGCACAAGATGAGTAATACCACGCAAGATGTTAACACCTTGATCACTATCGTGGAGAACTTTCTTAAGAGCCTCTATAGCTTGAATATAATCTTGACCATGGTTTTCTTGAAGAAGCCAATTACCCATCTTATCAATTTCGTTAGAAAGTTTTTGGACTTGTTCAGGAGGAACCCTTAAAGCATCATCCTCATCATGAGATGAGTGAGAAGAGTTTTTATCCATAGTAGGATTAGAATCATTAAGAATCAAGTTATCATCAGAGATCCTAAGGAAAGGAGAAGATTCAGGCTCAAAGGCACCCATGAGTCTATGACTTCTTCTAACCAGAAAGTTATAAGTAGGACTAGTGGTAGTAAACCTCATAAACCAATATAATGTAAATGAACTAAACTAAAAACACATAATGCATGAACATGAAATCTAAGTAGCATACAAGATCAATCACAAAGGAAAAATCTAATACTAACAAGATAAAATGAAATCTAACACCAAAAAGAAAGAGAGTAAGCCCGTCGGGTTCACCAAAATGAATAGTGGTAATTTGGAATCACCACTATTTGTGTAAGTGTGTGGGGAAAATGTAAGATTCACTCCTAAATCCAAATTCCCAAAAGAGAGATGCAATTTGATCAACCAAGAGGTTAATACACAATTGAATCAATCTATGAAGAATATGAAAGAAAGAATAAATCCTATACTTCCCTATAGTTGGATTAAGCTTGAAATCTGAAATAATTGAAGTACAAATACTGACCTTGAATTAGGGAAGATCTAGAAAATGCTGAATTATGGCTTTTGTATGAACTTTCTGAAGATTCCATCACTTGTTTTTGATTGGAAATGTCGAGGTGGACAAAACCCAAAAATCTTTTCTCCAAATTCACACAGGTTGACTTTGACTTTTTAAAAGGTCAAAGACCACATTATTTATTTGAAGTCCGATTTCAATTCTGTTCCTAGATCCTAAAAGATTGCTAAAAAGTGTATCTGAATTTTCTCTCAGATCCTAGATTTTGCACCTGTACCTGCAAGAAAATGGGGGTTTTTGGTTGTATGGGGGGTTTGCCTTGGTCAAACCCCAATTTAGGAATTAACCTTGAAATTGAATTGAAATATATGGTGCATAAACAAAGTAATTGAAACAAATCACTTCGCTTATGTTGAAGTCCTTGTAGAGGATTCAAATCCTCAAATCCACAAGTAAGAATGCTTCAATGAATGTAGGATGTCTCCAATCAATGGTATTTTGATCTTCAACACCAATCTTGATTTCATCTTTGCATATGAGAAGGTTTGAATGAATGGAGTGTTAGGATTAACAAGGCAGAAATAACAATTATGTGCAAATATAACTAATATCAGAAAATAATAAACCACACAGAATAGAACACAAGACACACAGATTTAACGTGGTTCACCCAATCCCTGGGCTACGTCCACCAACAGCGAGTCCAATATTATTATTATCCAGTGATTACAACCTGATTACAATCTGTAATCCCTTACAGCCCAATTCTACCGCAAGTACTAAAATCATACATCATGAAAATCCCTAACCCTAAGCCATATTATACAATATTTTCCTGCTTTAGGGTTAGAATGAGTTATAAGTAGTCTACTCAAATAACCGAAAAGTGTATAGTACTTTCCTGGATAGTACTTTCCTGATTAGTCACCACAAGCTAAAAATCTCCCACTTGGTGACTAATCAGTATCCACACTATACTAAAAAACCTCCCACTTGGAGATTGATCCTGTAGCAATACCACTACCCACATGAGGCTCCCATTGGATTGAACCACCTTGGACTCAGCTGTTCCTTTATTTTGTTCAGTCTAGAAGACCAACTGAAGCTGAACATGAGTTCAACTTCTCCCTTGTTACTACCTTTGTAAACATATCTACTAGATTATCATCAGTATGAATCTTTTCCAACCTTAACTGTCCATCATCCAAAACTGATCAAATGAAATGGTACCGCAACTATATGTGTTTTGTCTTTGAGTGCAAAGCAGAATTCTTTGCAAGATGAATGGCACTTTGGCTATCTGTATGTAGAAAATTATCCTTTTGTGGATGTCCCAATTCTTCCATGAAGAATTGAAGCCATATCATCTCCTTGGCTACCTCTGTAGCAGCAACATACTCTGCTTCTGTAGTGGATAAAGCAACCATCTTTTGTAGTCGAGAAATCCAACTCATTGTTGTCCCACCAACAGTAAATATATAACCTATAGTACTCCGCCTGCTATCTATATCTCCTGCCAAATCTGAGTCAACATAGCCTTGTACAGTAGTAGTAGAACCCCCAAAGTGTAAACACTTACTGGATGTGCCTCTCAAATATCTGAGAATCCATTTGACTACATTCCAATGCTCAATACCAGGGTTACTCATATAACGGCTAATGACTCCCACTGCGTGTGCAATATCGGGCCTAGTACATACCATAGCATACATTAAGCTCCCTACAGCTGAAGCATAAGGTACCTTAGACATTTTAGTCTCTTCTTCTGGTGTCTTGGGACACATATCCTTAGTCAATTTCAAATGACCAGGCAAAGGTGTGCTGACAGCTTTGGCATTTTCCATAGAGAAATGTTGCAACACCTTCTTAATATAATCAGCCTGAGATAGAGACAATTTCCTATTTTTCCTATCTCTACAAATTTTCATACCAAGGATTTGTTTTTCTGCCCCCAAATCCTTCATAGCAAAAGATTTTGCTAACTATTGTTTCAACCCCTTAATGTGATCCATGTTAGACCCAGCTACAAGCATATCATCAACATATAAACATAAAATAATGTAGCTGTCATCATCCAACCTCTTAAAATAAACACAATGGTTAGAATGACACCGACTATATCCATGCCCATTCATAAAAGTGTCAAATTTAATATACCATTGCCGAGGTGCTTGCTTCAAGCCATATAAACTTTTCTGCAATCTGCACACCAAATTCTCCTTACCCTTGACCTCAAATCCTTGTGGCTGAACCATATATATTTCTTCATCCAAATCACCATGAAGAAAGGCTATTTTAACATCAAGATACTCTAAATGCAACTCTTCAGTAGCCACAATACTTAAAACAGTACGAATAGAAGTCATTTTAACAACTGGAGAAAATATCTCATCAAAATCAATACCATGTTTCTATGCAAATCCTTTTACGACTAATCTGGATTTAAATCTTTTTGTACCTCCATCCTCTTCTTTTATCCTATAAACCCATTTATTTTGTAAAGCCCTTTTACCTGCAGGTAACTTACATAAATCCCATGTCTGATTTTTCAGCAAAGAGTCCATTTCATCTGTCATTGCAGACTCCCACTAAAGCTTTGTATCCACCTGCACAGCTTCATTATAACATTCAGGTTCACCAACATCTGTTAACAAAATAGAATACAAAGATGGAGAAAATCTTTCTGGAGGTCTACTTAGCCTTGTTGACCATCTAACACTCACTGGGGTGTGTGGTATTTTTTGTTGCTGTTGTTGCGGAGCATAAGGAACTACTGGAACATGAACTTGTGGAGTATCATCCAGTACTACATAGTCATTTTCTTTCTTCTCATGCTGCAGCAATAGATCTTTGTACAATACTTTCTCATTGAATATGACATCCCTGCTTCTTTCAATTTTATGATTTTCAAAATCCCAAAGCCTATAACCAAATTCATCAATGCCATACCCAACAAATACACATTTCTTTGACTTAGCTTCCAGCTTGGTTCTATTTTCAAAATCTATAAGTGCAAAAGCTTCACAATCAAAGGTTTTGAGAAAAGAATAACTCACCTTCTTACCACTCCATGCTTCCTCTAGAATACCACAGTCCAAAGGAGTAGAGGGGCCTCTATTGATTAAATAAACAGCAGTGTTCACTGCCTTTACCCACATATTTTTGGGCAGCCTAGCATGCAACCTCATACTCCTTACATGCTTCATTATTATCCTGTTCATGCGTTCAGCCACTCCATTTTCTTGTGGAGTCCTTGGTACAGTTTTCTGCCTACGAATACCATTAGAGGAACAATATTCTTCAAATTCTATGCTGCAATACTCGCCACCATTATCAGATCTGAGACATTTTAACTTTTTACCAGTCTCATTCTCAACCAAGCATTTCCATTTCTTAAAAGTTTGAAATACATCAGATTTCTATCTACAAAAATAAATCCATACTTTTCTTGTTGCATCATCTATAAATATAACATAATACAGAGAGCCACCAAGGGAAGATACCTGAGCTGGTCCCCATACATCTGTATGCACAAGCTCTAATCTCTCATTTTTCTTTTCCTTCCCACTCTTCACAAAACTAACTCTCTTTTGTTTTCCATAAACACAACTTTCACACAAATCCATATTGACACATTTCAGACCAGGTAAAACTTTCTTTGAATGAAGTAATTTCATACCTTTTTCACTCATGTACCCGAGTCTGTTGTGCCACAGTGCTATGTCAGAATCTACAGCAACAGTTTGATGTTCTTCCTGCTCAACTGCAGCCACTGTTCCTGAACATTCATTATCTTCTAAAACAATTAAAGTAGAAGGAACAGTATGACCTATACAAAGATATAAGGTGCCTACTTTCACACCTTTTGCTACTACTAAGGAACCTTTTGAAACCTTCCAATTTTTATCATTAAAAATAACTGTGCAACCCTCATCACCTAGTTGCCCTATTGAAATTAAATTTCTACTCAGCCTTGGAACATGTCTTACCTCTTGTAGTAGCCAATGATTCCCATTCTGCAACTTAATCTTAATTTTTCCCTTTCCAAAAATCTGACAGGGTTCATTATCTCCCAAATAAACTAGCCCAAAATCCCCTTGGACATAATCAACAAAATAACTTCTATGAGGTGTAGCATGAAATGAAGCCCCAAAATCTAAAACCCATGAATCATCAATACTTTCTAAGGACAAGAGAAAAGCATCCTCCTCGGATTTGTTACTTACCACATTTTCCTCCTTGTTTCCATCATTTTTGTCTCCTTGATCTTTCTTCCGAGACCAACAATCTTTCTTCTTATGACCTGGTTTTCCACAGTACCAGCAATCATTTGGCCCTTTAGATTCGAACCTCTTTCCCTTTTATTTTCCTATTGATTTCCCATGATTTCCAGAGTTGTTTCCTCTATCTCTTGTTCTGCCTCTGCTTTCTGTGTTCAATACACTACCCGATGTGGATGCCCCTGAGCTTTTCCTACGAATTTCCTCACTCAATATAACACCAATAACATCATCATACTTTAGGGTATTAGAACCAGAAATAGAATTACTAACAGCCATTACCAAGCCATTCCAGCTTTCTGGCAAAGAACACAAAATCAAGAGAGCCCTAACCTCTTCATCAAAAGTAATTTTAACTGAGGTTAATTAACTTGTAACTGTATTAAACTCATTCAAATGATCAGTAACTGATCCACCTTCTACCATTTTCATATTAAATAAACGCTTCATAAGAAATACCTTGTTTGAAGCTGAAGGCTTTTCATACAACTTCGCTAGGGTTTCCATCAGATCTTTAGCTATCTTTGCTTCAGTAATATTGAATGCCACCGATTGTGCCAGGCATAAACGAATACTCACCAGCGCCTTCCTATCCAAAATATCCCAATCCTCCTGAGACATTGATTGCTCTTTCTTGGCTACTCCCTCTAATGGTTGCCATAGATCCTTCTGATAGAGATAATCCTCCATTTGCATCTTCCATAACTAGAAGTTCTACCTATTAAACTTATCAACCTTCAGCCTACCCTCGTCTGCCATTTCTCCCACTTAACCGAGAGACTCTCCTACTAACTCATGAGACCTGCTTCAGAGAATAGATGAAAGAATGAATGAAATAACCTCGTTCTGATACCACTTGTTAGGATTAACAAGGTAGAAATAATAATTATGTGCAAATATAACTAATATCAAAAAATAATAAACCACATAGAATAGAACACAAGACACACAGATTTAACGTGGTTCACCCAATCCCTGGGCTACATCCACCAACAACGAGTCCAATATCATTATTATCCAGTGATTACAACCTGATTACAATCCATAATCCCTTACAGCCCAATTCTACCGCAAGTACTAAAATCATACATCATGAAAATCCCTAACCCTAAGCCATATTATACAATATTTTCCCACTTTAGGGTTAGAATGAGTTATAAGTAGTCGGCCCAAATAACCGAAAAGTAGTTGGCCTCAAAAAAAATTTCCTCAGGGGTTGCACCCCCAAACCCCTGCTCTTGGGGGCTGCCACCCCCAAACCCCCGCTCGGGGCCCGGCCCGGCCCCAAACCCCGACGAGGTCGGGAGGAAAAGTGTACAGTACTTTCCTGGATAGTACTTTCCTGATTAGTCACCACAAGCTAACATGGAGAAGGAGGGATCTTCAAGGGGGCTCCTTGGAGATTGAATCTTTCAATAGCTAACAATGGAACTCCTTGATGGATGAATGCTTGAACACTTGAATGCTTGAAGACTTGCTTGAATAATTGAAGACTTGCTTGAGATGAGATGTAAACTTGATATGGAGTGATGTGAAAACTTGATGTTCAAATGAGAGAGGAAGGCCTCCTTTTATAGTGATCTAGGGCACACTCTTCTAGATGGGCCACCTTGAAGAATTAAATCCCAATTAGGTCCTCACCTTTAGAAAATATACCTTGATTAAATACCATTAAAGGATTTACCATTTTGGAGCCTAAAACAACTGACCCAGAAGCGGGAAATAATTATCCCGAAAGATAAATTACCGGCAAATGAAACTTTGAAATTCTGGTAGGAAGAGGTCAAGGACAAGGTTGACCCTGACTTGGTCAGGGTCAAGGTCGACTTTGACCTCAAACCCTAACTTTTCCAAATTCTGCAACAGGAGTTCCAGGGGTGCCCAAAACTTGGAAATTGATGTCAGATCAGGACCCAGTGTTTGGAATAGATAAAAAATCCTCAAAATGATGTGATGAAGGAATAGGAGGTCTCATTTTTTAACCCTACCTAGAAAATAGAGCCATAGAAGAAGGAAATTCATGAAAGTCCTTAAGACCTTAACCCTAATTTCACCTAGAATGAAGAAATCAAGTGCGGAGAAGTGGAAAGTGGGGAGAGAGCCAAATAGATGCAAAGACCCAATCAAGGTGCTTAACATGACCCCAAACCTCTTACTCAGAGGAATAAACAATCTTAACATGGAAGTACTTCCATTTTAAGATGATACAATGTCATTCACCAATATGTGCCTACACTTGACATAAGTCTAGAGTGAAACGATGAACTTAATGAGTCTGATCCACTTATTCCTGAGGTAGAATCCAATAATGATGTTGAAAATCTTAATGAACTAATCATCTCGAGTAGTAGTATCACCTTTGATTTCATGAGTCAGATCATTTCCAATGATGTCAATACCATGTGTGTTAATATGATTAGCCAATCTCTTCCCAAGCTTACTATCCAACTTCCAGAGCTTATAGACCAAATGTCTGTAAATCCAAACCAAGACATCTATGCCTTCAAATAGGACTATGCCCTCACATGCTATCTCAATGTTGTTTAACCTATGACAACTTCCATCAATGAGCCTAGCATTAGCATGACAGAGTCAGATATCAAATATCTTTGTCAAAAGAATAAGAGTAAAAAGAAAAAGAGTTCTGAGGGTGAAAACCACTTTGTGGCAGTCTCAGAACCTAAAATAGTAAAAAAAAAAGATGTATCTAAAGGTGAAAACCTCTCCGAGGCACCTAAGGATGAGATATTTGATGTCCTTCTAAGTCATTTACAGGACAGATCTCCAGCACTGATTGAACCCACTCAATCTATCAACTTGGGAACAATAGACGAACCATAGTTGATCCATGTAGCACAATCCTTATCAGAGGAAGAAAAGAAAACATTTACTACTTTCTTAATAGAGAAGAAGATCAACTTTGCATGGAAATATTCAGATATGCTAGGGTTAGATCTTGATCTTATGTAATGCCCAAAATCCACTAGGCATTACACAACTTAATTAACTCTTAATCATGTCCTAATGTCCAATTTAATTTAGTAAAATAGAAAATCTTTAAATGACAATTGAACATTAAAACTTTAATTTCTTTATATAATTTACATAGAATGAGATGTAATTTAATCATCATATGCTTTTGCAAGGAATGTAATTTATGTATCAAAATTATAGAATATGAAGGAGTCTTGAATCAAATATCAAACTGAACATTTTAAAACCATAACAATTTCATGTACATAATTTAGGAAACTGAATTAAAATTTTGTTTATAGATATAGTAATTTAACTTTTAAGGAAGCTTTAATTTTACTAAGAATAACTTTGAAATACAATTGATAGTAAATCTTTCTTCCAAGAGGATAACATATAAGCCTTAATTTCAACCTTTTCACTTTTACAATTACAATATCTTAGAATACATAATGAGTAGAACAAGGTTACTTAAACTCAATATAGTAGTAACATTTCTTTAAAATTCTTTCTTTCAACTTTACCTTGAAACCTCAAATTTGAACTTCATCTTCACACCATGCCTAAACCTACAACAAAAAGGCTTCTACCACATGACCATGGAGGCTCACCTCCCAGCCTAGGCCATTTCATGGCCACCCCCCAGCTAGGGGTAACAAGAAGGGATAGGTTACAAACATTTTACACACTTTAAACATACATTCAACATTGAGACATGAACAATTACATTATTACTCCCATTCCCAAGCTTGCACATAGGAATTCATAATTGATTCCAATATGGGTGAAGGTGGAATTATCTCATATGGAGATGCCATACTTAAAAAAATTCTTACATGCCTTCACAAGGCTCTCTTTCAACATACTAGATCATCCCAAGGGCATCAAAAAAAATCCCTTATGGCCGCCAAGGTATAACATAAGTAGGCCTCATGGTTGCCCATACATCCAAGCTCTTAAACACATGGATTCCCCAACTAAGCCCTTCACCCCAGGACAATCCTCAATTCCTCCCAAGGATGAGGAGTATCTTGCACACCCATAAACATATAGCAAAAAATAAGAGGGTAAAATAAGAACAAAGTCATAAAATCACATAGAAACTACACAATACAAGATTCACACATAAGATACAACAAATAACAAGATTCACACAAGTTTCATCTTCTAAATGCAATTACACAAACATATACATGATAGAGCCACCAACCTTTCTCCTAAACAATGGAAAATTGGAAGTTTTGTAGTAGAGATTTTTCCTTGCTTACTAGCTTGCTTCCCTTCTCAAATCCACTAGCAAATCTCTCAAGTCCTTTTCTCCCTAACTCCACAAACTAGCATAGACAAGATCTAGTATCTCCTTGCAAGCCTCCATCTCCTAAAGACTCTCAAAACATTACTCTCTCATTCCATCTTGCCAAAGAAAATTAGGTTTCTAGATTCTAGTTAACATGACACTTGCCCTTGCTATGGAAATGGGATGCAATTCAACACATGGGAAGGTGAGGCAACCTAGAGAGCATTACCATTTTCGTCATTACCAAAGATGGCCCATTTAGAGAAATAAAATGGAGGCCTAAGGAAGTGGAAATGGTAAGAATAGGCCCCCTAACCAATGTACATGACTTGGGGCACTAAAAACCAACCTTAACTATACTATAGGACTCCATTTGGCCCTTCAAAAACCCTAGTGTAGTTTGCATCCGAAAATGGGATCATGATGACATAAATATTGGTTCCCTAAACTATCAACTGAGCCTAGGGATACACAAGAAAAATCTAAGGAAAGGGTGGGGTCCATATTCCACTCAAGCATGCCATCTCATCACAGTACTGTCAAGTGACACCTCACAAAAGTAAACATCACATTACACACTTGGCATGCCTACTAGACAAATTACATTTACATTTACATAAAATGAAATTTACTTCTAATAATGCATTTACAAACATTAACAACCACATACATACATGCATCACATTTATGAATAAAATCATGTTACAATGAGGTTTTTCTCTTCTTAGAGCTGACCTTGGTTTCAAACTGATTGCAGATAGATCCATCTTGTTTCCTTGCATTTACAACCATGGCTATATTCCTGCACACTCAATTTTGATGTTAGTAGCTCATAAACTCTTTGCATTAATAATCATATCAAAAGTGAAATAATAACATCTAAACTTGATAAATATACATAAACTGCATTCATGAATCATAACATAATCCACATTATACCCTAATTCTTCAAGCATCGAAATATCAATTCAATTTTTACATAAACATGTAACCTTGAGTTAATCATTGAACCATTATACTATCAATATTTACTATTTTGTAAGATAACGTAACAAATGCAGAATACAAAATTTATATGTCATAAGGTAAGTATGAAACCAATACGAGCGTATTAAGAGTATGAATAACATCATCATCATATAAATCTATACAATCATCTCATAAGATCTAATCATAGCAAGTCATAATCCAAAATAGGTCAAATGTCTCTAATCGATGTATGTATCATCCAGATGAATCAAATGTCAAAACAACTGTCAAGCTAAGATGGGCCAAGGTAGGACCTCACATCTTATAATGCACCATCTCTCTATAGCTCCAAGAGTGAAACTTGTCAAACAGAAGTTCAGAAAGATGCATCCACATGTAGCACATCTTGTCAAAGCTGAACTTGAGAAATTACTAAAAGCTGGAATCATCCACATTATTGAATATGCTGAATGGATCTCAAATATTGTACCTATTTCTAGACTAGATAAATCAATTAGAGTATGCATAGATTTTAGAGATGTGAATAAGGCATGCCCTAAGGATGATTTTCCACTACCTAACATTGATATGATAGTGGACATGACTATGGGTTTTGAGATGTATTCCTTAATGGATGGTTTCTTTGGGTATAACCAAATCAAAATTGCTCTAGAAGATCAAGATAAAGCTTCTTTCACATGTGCATGGTAAACCTTTTGTTGGAATGTCATGCCATTTGGTCTCAAAAATGCAGGCCCTACATATCAAAGAGCCATGATGTCTATTTTTCATGACATGATGCATTGAACTATGGAGGATTATGTTGATGACACCTTGGCTAAATCAATGATAAGATCTGAACATCTAAATGACTTGAGAAAAATACTAGATAGAATGGAGGAGTTTAGTCTTAGACTCCTAAAAAGTGTGCTTTTGGAAAGCTATTGGGCTATATTTTTTCAAATAAAGACATTGAGGTTGATCCTGCTAAGGTCAAAGCTATCATGGAGATGCAACCTCCCAAAAATATTAGTCAAATGAGAACTCTACAAGGGAGAGTGCAATCTATCAGATGTTTTATATCTCAGTTGGCAGACATCTCACAGCCTTTTACAAAAACATTACATAAAGGTGTGACTTTTGCATGGAATGAGAGTGTGAGAAGATCTTTAAGCATATCAAGAAATATCTATCAAACCCTCCTATCTTGATGCCTCCTATTCAAGGGAAGCTTTTGATTTTATATGTCTCTACCACAGATACATCACTGGGGGCATTGCTTGCACGACATGACAAGAATAAGAGAGAGAGAGAGAGCTATATACTACATCAATAGAACATTGGTAGCATATGAGAAGAAATATTCTATGATTAAGAAAGCTTGTCTAGCTGTGATCTTTGCATCACAAAAATTGAGACATTACATGTTGGCTCATACCAGACACTTGGTAGCTAAGATAGATCCATTAAAATACTTATTGAGCAAAGCTTCCCTCACAGGTAGATTAGCTAAATGGGTGATGCTATTGAGTGAGTTTGACATTGAATATATTAAAAGAAAAGCTATCAAGGGTCAATCCATTGCTGATCAGTTGGCTAACGCACCTATGATTGATGACACACCAATGCAAATGGAATTCCTAGATTCCTCTATCATGAATCTCTCTTCTAAAACATGGTGGTTATTCTTTGATGGCTCCTATACACAGAATGGATCTGGAGTAGGAATATTGTTCATTACACCATAAGGTTACTCCATACCTAAAGCATTTAGACTAAAGTTTCCTTGCACAAACAATATTGTTGAATATGAAGCCCTTCTTAATTGCATGAAGATAGAAATTGAGTGGCGCATGATAGAGTTACATGTTCATGGGGACTCACAACTAGTCATACATCAAGTCAATGATGTATACCAAATGAAGGATGAAAAGTTAGTTCCATACAAATGAAGGGTGGATGATCTAAAGAAATATTTCATATCTATCAATTTTGAGTAGATACCTAGATTGGAGAACAAGGCTACTGATGCTATGGAAATGTTATCATCTCTACTATATCAACCCGAACATGAGCTATGTTACAAGTTCATGGTGGAAGCACTATCATTCCCAGCCTACAATTTCCCTGAAACCCAAATGATTTGCACTATTGTAGGTCATCATTCTTCCTGATACAAAAACCTTTACTCTTACCTTCAAGACCAAATCATTCCTGAATCCTTTAACCGGTATGAGAAATGAAACCTTATCTGAAATGCATCTCAATATGTTATTATTGGCAATGATTGATACAAATGGAGTCTAGACGGTACTCTTCTTAGATGTCTAGAACATGATGAATCTCAAGATGCATTAGAGGAATTCCATGATGGAATATGTGGATCACATTCAAATGGTTTAAAACTAGCTTGAAAACTTATTAGGGCTGGGTACTATTGGCCTGAAATGGAAAAAGAGGCTATCAAATATGCAATGAATTGTCAAATGTGTCAAGTCCATGGGAACTTGATTCATGCACTAGGGAGAGATCTTATCCCCTTTACTACATAATGGCCTTTTCAAAAATTTCCATTTGATCTTATAGGAGCCATACATCCTCATTCTTCTAATGGATATACCCATATTATTATAGCTACAAACTATTTCACAAAGTGGGTAGAAGCAGTCCCTTTGACTCAAGCATCTGGCAAATAAATATCAATGTTCATTATGAACTACATCATATGTCAGTATGGTGTTCCAAATTCAATAGTCACGGATAATGGTGGATAATTCAAGAAAAAAGACTTAGATTATCTATTTTCCAAATTCAAGATTACACAACATTGGTCATCTATATACTATCCTCAAGGGAATGGACAAGCAGAGGCTTAAAACAAGAATGTATTGAAAATATTGCAGTGTACAGTTAATAAAATAGGAAGAGATTGGCATCTCATGATCAATCTAGCTCTCTGGGCCTACAGAACAAGTATCAGAACACCCACTAGGGCTACACCATTTTCTTTAGTTTATGGGTCTGAAGCAGTATTGCCTATTGAGGTTGAAATCCCATCACTAAGAAATAGAATGCATGGTCTAGTAACTGATGATGACTACAGAATGTCTAGGGTGTAAGAACTTGAACTACTAAATGAGCATAGACAAGCAACATATGATCATCTCAGAGTATATCAGAAGAGAATTTCTAGAGGCTACAACAAGAAATTCAGACACTGAGAATTTTAGGTTGGTGGTCTAATCTTGAGAGAGAATCCTAAAAATCAATCACATAGAGAATGCAAGGGGAAGTTTGAACCTAACTGGTTGGGTCCCTTTCTTATCACTACCACTTTTGGCTTTGGTTCCTATCAACTCTCAATGACTGATGGAGAACAGCTTCGAGAACCAATCAACGTTCTCCATCTAAAGAAATTCTATGCCTAAGGCATTCAGTATTAAAAAATGTCTTGAAAAAATTTAAAAATTAGAAAAAAAAAGTCCTGAAAAAATGAACATCTTGGTGAAAACCTAGCAATAGGCACCTTGATGTATCACAAAAAAATAAAAGAATATCAAAAGTACAAAAAAAAATTGAAAAAATGAAAAATACAAAAAAATGAGAAAAGGAAAAAGTGCCTTGGTGAAAACCTGGAAATAGGCACCTTGGTAGCAAAAATAGAATCTCTGCCAAGATGGTGAAAACCCAATAAATGGGTGCCACTTGTTCCAAATGCTCCATCCATCAGCCCAATCTTGGTCTTTCCCAGCTTTCAGTCTACTTTAGTCTATATATATCCTTGTTTCAATAAAGTCAGTTTGTACCCCAATCTGCAAAAGTGTCTATCTCCTATCAAAGGTCAAAACTTGGGGGTAATCAATGTCATATATTATGGTCTCCAATATACCTCAGATGTATCATATCTAGTCAAAATGCTTTGAAGCTATATCTGAGTCATTTAGTCAGTCTCCTTACCAAAAAGGATTTTGCAATCAAACACAAACATCAAAACAAACTAAAAAAAATCTATGCTTCACCTGCTTTTATCTCCTTGTATGCTTACTGATTCACATTGAGATTTTTGCATATTGTTTCCTTTCGAGCTCTTTGATGATGTCCTTTAAAATATTTAGAGAGTGATGACTAGGGGCATAATCTTTTCTTTGTTTTCTGCTTTGAGTGAAAATCTAATAACTTTGGAAATTCTGGATTGAAATGGTGTCCATCTACAAGAGCCTCCATCACGTGTTGGATGGCCATGAGTACCTTGACCATTGATACCAAAAAAATTCAAGGAAGTTTGATCTATCTTACATCTTTTTGAACGATTTCTCAATCCTACTATGAACTGCTATTATTCAAGGATGTGAATGATAAAGGGTCACTACGAGTAATTCACATTGGAGACAAGAATAAATTCTGTAAACTGTTTGGCATGTTTGTTTTGCAAGGTGTATTAAGGTCATCATGACATTTATGTTTTGAGGCTTATACAAATTACTATATCAAAATGGACATGATATTTAGGTCATCCTGGCATTTATTCCTTGGTGCTTCTATCTAATCCTACATTCCAAAAACAAAATCAATAGTCATATGTCTATGGTTGTATAGCCAGTGGGCATTGTATTGATTTTTGTGCATATAAATCAATATTCATATATTCAAAGTTTTCTAACTAGTGGATGTTGTATTATTTTACCTGATTACCTAAAAATTCAATGATGAAAATGACTGACACATGATCAGTGACTAGGTCCTAGGTCTTAGGTTTGCATCTCATTTTGCGCTTTGCATGTTTGCATTTATCTCACGATTGCCTAAATCAGCTTGATGCTTAATGATTCTCCAAAACTATGCTAAACATATCATAAGGACTGAGTATCACATGAAGGTCTTCTTAATAGATCACCAAGCAAGCATCCCTAGCTAATTTTGACATTCTGAACCCATTTTCGGGATCAAAATAGAAATTTGAGATCATTTATATTGTCAAAATAGTGATTTCAAATTTTTAGACCCAGGACGGTTGACTGCTTGCATAATCGACCTTCAAACATAAAAGAAATCCAAAATTCAACTTAACTGATTATCTTACATCAAACTATCAAAATTTCAACTTGGTCACCCATGGTCAAACCTAGTCAAACTTGGTCTCTAGGACCTCCAAATGATGCAAAACGCATTCCTGAATGTGTATAAAAACTATTATGAATGAATTTTGAATATATCCTATGGGGGAGTATTTGCAACCATTATGTAGCATTTGTTGTTGCATTCATGACTGTGATTGTCATTGATGTCAACACATTAATCTACCGAAGATTAGCAGAGAGGCAGATAATGTTTGAGTTAGCGCACTTGGGATATTGAAGATGAAGTTATGTGATGTTAAGGACTTACTCTATGACATTTTATAAGATCATGGTTAAGAGCGTAGATATTAATTCACTTATTCATGGAAGTTATGAGGAAATCAGTGGAAGCAATATTCAGGTAGTGTTCCTGAGTAGCAGTTTGTGGAAATCAGATGATATCTCCTAATCAGGACAGAATCTGGTTATGCACAGTTAGAGAGCAGTTGAAGACATGTTGATAGTGACATGGATGACATCACAAGATCCGAGGTCACATGAGTGAAGAATTATATTGATTGGAAGCCGACAGTTTTGTGTAATTTTGATAAAACATGTAGAAACTTTTATTTTGTAATTTGTATGCTGACTCATTTTTAATTACTTGAGTGAGGTATAAAGGAAGGAATGTTTTCCTTGTTGTGATGTGTGACTTAAAAAGTAAGAATGTGTAATTGAATTGAGAAGATTATGAAAGAGGATATGTGAAGTACAAAGATCTGGTATTAAGATCTAAAGAAGTTGGTGTGGTTTGGCACAGTTAGAGGAGAGGTAATAAGTTGTTGAGATCAGTAATTTTTTGGTATTATTATATTGAGTAATACAAAGATCAGTTGGATAGTGAGTTTGGTGATCTTATCTTGAAGCTGTTTGGGTAGTTGGTCCTTTTGTCTTCCATAACTCCTAACAGAGTTAGAATCTTTTAATAGGGATTCAAAATCTCCTAACAGGGATTCATATGTACTGAATGTATTTCATAAGACTCTTAACAGGATCCATCCTCTCACAAGGAACTTTCATATTAGTGCATCTTTTGTGGGCATCATTCCCATCGAGGTTTACTCTTTGATCAAGAGGTTCCCTAGTTAGCATATCTTGTGTCATTGTGTTATTGTGTATGAATATCTTTTTATGGTTGTTGGTTACATTTCTTACATGGTTAAAATCTATTGAAGATGATAAAAGTTATATTTGTCTGATAACTGATTCACCCCCCCTCTTAGTTATCTTGATGGACTTTACTTTCTAACAATCACTTCTCAAATCATTTAACATGCTTCTAAACTATTCAACACTAACTTTTCTTGCCAGATTTCAATTTTCATCCCGAAGGGGGCATGGTATTGCACATCAATAAAATTTGTAAATCAAATCTTTCCTCAGTAATCAAGACAAAAACCAAGTCTAGTTGTTGATTCATCAAAAGACCTTGTCTCTTGGGGCACGTCGCTTGGGGCATATTAGAATCATCAAGATCCATATCAATTTGGTATTCTCTTAATCTTGTAAATTGTATTAGTTTTTCCCAACCATCGGTTCATTAGTGTTATTTCATTGGTTCTTCGTAACTAAAGGGTTCAGATGTGATACCATTTTGATTGCTTTGGACAATCGGGTCTAGAATCAGGTCACTCACTTCTACATAATCATAAGGTTCAGAATCAAACATTTTGATACTTTTTCATAATCACTAGGTCATTGTTGCTATAGTTGACATCATCATGATTCTTGGTCAACTAGGACCTGAATCATCTTTTTCCAATCTTTCAATTGGTTTAAGTCTTAGAATTGGTTCATCTTTCAAATCATTTTCAACATAAAAAATAGATTAATCTTTGAACCACTGCGCTTTGCACATTTATTCAAACAGGGGAAAAATGTAATACCCCAAAAATGGGCTATAGGTTCATTAACCTCCTACATCCTCAAATAGATCGAAATTGACATCAAAGTCCTACCCTAAGGCACTTCTGCACATCAAATCATCAAAACCCAAATTGATTATACTAATTCTACATCAAGGAATATTCCTTGAAATATTCCTAATTTATCCTAATTATCTTTGATTTAATAATTATTTGGTGATAAATCATATTTATCCTAAACTTGATTAATTGAATATGATGGATATTTAATTAATTAATTTAATTTTTCCACTTAATTATTTAATTAGATTTAATTAGATTTATTCCTAAATTGTATTATTAATTTTGATAATAAATCAAAAATCTTATGACTAATTGATTAAATTCTTATGTAATTAATTAATGTCAATTGTCAATATTCAATATTATAGTTTTGAATAAAAGTTTGATTTAATAATTGATTAACCCATAAATCAATTGTTTTAATTCAAAAAATAGTTAAGTTCAAGATAAATCACTTTATTTATTTAATTAATTCATAATTATCTATGCACATTCAAAGAGTAGTTAAACTTTAAATCCGAAAATCAATTCAAGTTGTTATCTTTTTGACACTCAACATCTATTTTGAGTTGAAAGCTAATCTAAACTTCTGATTTGAGTTAAAAAGTTGTTCTTGCATGATTTTGTATGATTTTGTGAGTTAATCTGTTTCTAATTTCTAGTTGACTCAAAAATCAACCTGAGTTTATTAAGAGTGATTTATGGCTTTTCTCAATGCATCATCAAGCCTTGGATTTCTATAAAATCAAGACTCAGCTCTTCACAAATTATCTCTCGAATTTGCACAATTACTTTGGTGAAATTGCATAAAAAGAATCAAGCTTTTGCGAATAGGTGACTTTGTGAGATCATTCATAGTTTTTCATAGATTTGCATATCAATTCATAGTATTGTTAGATTAAATTTGCATATGATTTCAATTCATTCTAGATTAGATTCATAGAATTTTTCATCTTATTACATAGAAAATCCAAAAAAATAGATTAATCTGCATTCATTATATATTCATCTTTTGCATTCAAATCCTTCGTTTAGGTGTTGCATTGTCACTGATCTTAGTCTAATATGAGAATACCATACTCTCACCTACTAGAAGGCAGTAAATTGCCTAGTTAGCTTAGTTTCATTTACTTGCAGATTTTGATTTTTGCAAACCTCTAATGTTTTACTGAAGTGTTGTGTCCACAACTATGTACAATTTTCACACACACACACACCTTATTGCATAAGTACAACACATTATTCCTTCCAAAGAGGCATCTATATAGGCCACAAAATCCCTTGAAGGGTCAAGAAAAACCAAAATTGGAGCACTAGTATGTCTTTCCTTAAGATTCCATAAAGCTTCCTCACAGTTATCTATGAAGATGAATTTAATTCATTTTTTTTTGCATTGAAGTGATAGGATGAGAAATCCTAGAGAACCCCATAACAAATCTCTTGTAATAACCTACCAGACCAATGAAACTACAAACTTACGAGATGTTTTTAGTGGCTGGCCAGTCCACTACTGCCTAGATTTTTGTTGCATCAATGGAGATTCCCTCACAGAAAATAACATGCCCTAAATAGTTAATCTCAGTCTGGAAGAATTCACATTTTTATGGGTTGGAAAACAATTGGTTGTCATGGAAATATTGAAGTACTTAACAAAGGTGTTGCTCATGTTATGCATTATTCTTTGAATACACCAAAATGTCATTGAGAAAAACAATCACAAATTTATCGAAATAGGTCCTAAAAACTCCATTGATCAGGAACATGAATACTGATGGGGCATTGGTCAAGCCAAAAGGAACCATGGTGAATTCATAATGCCCATATTGGGTACATAAGGCTATACAGTGAATGTTTGATTCATTGATCTTGAGTTGGTGATATCCCAAATTAAGGTCTATCTTTGAAAATATTTTAGTCCTTTCATTTGATTGAACAAATCATCTATGCAAGTTAGAGGGTAACAATTTTTAATAGTAACTTTTTTTAGCTGTCTATAATCAATACATAACCTCAAAGACCCATCCTTCTTTTTCAAAAATATCACAAGAGCACCCCAAGGTGAGACATTTGGTCTAATAAACCCCTTCTCCAAAAGTTCCCTTAGCTAAAGCTTGAGTTCCCTAAGCTCCTGAGTGGTCATGTGGTACAAATCCTTTGAAATTGGCTCTACTCCCAGTACCAGGTCTATACGAAAGTCAATGTCCCTTTTTGGAGGTGCTCCTGGAATCTCCTTAGGAAACACATAAAAATTATTGTAAGGGTGGGTGATCTAGGAATACATCCTTCCCTTCTCCTTCTTCTAATTCATTGGCTGATACGACAAAGATTTGGCATCCCTTTTGTAAGAATATTTTTAATTTCATAGCGGAGATGATGTGAAGGTAAATGGTCCTTTGAATGCCAACAATTTGTTTTGGTTTTCCTTCATCATCTTTACACTGGGTGGTTTTTTCCTTGCATTCCACTACTACATCATGTGCTTCTAACCAATCCATCCTAGAAACTAATCCATAAGAGATGAGAGGAATCACTCAAAGGTCCACTATTGTGGTGAAGGGTCATAATTCTAGATCACAATTTTAGAAACATAACTCAGTTGGTATCCTTACCCCAGAGGATAGTTCAACTTGCCACTTAAATTTTTTCCCTTCCTCCACAAGCCCAAACTATTCTACTAAGGAAGTAGATATAAAGGAATTTTTTGCTCTAGAATCAAACAAAAAAGAAACATTTTTACCCTTAAGAAAACTTGTTGTTTTGATTACTAATCCCTAAAGGTCATCTTTCCTTTGATCAATTATTGTAAAGATCCTATGAGATCTGTCGACATCACCAACTGTGGGCTCAGAGGATGCATTCTTCTGATAAGATATAGTGTAGGCATGCTGCAAACAATTAACTATTATATTTCCCTATTGTCCACAAGATAAACACCGATTGTTCTTGAAATTGCATTTGAGAGGAGGAGAACTTGAATGTTGGTAGATCCATGTGTTCTTTCCTTGAGAGTTTTGAGAGGGTTGGTTACCAAATTTCCAGTTCTGAGTATGGTCCTTATTGTAACGATTTCTGCAACCCCCTTGAAAATTCTTGTTGAACTTTTCTTTTGGAAAATTTCCCCCTTTTGAAAGATAAGTCTTGCAGTTGGATATACCCTGACTTTCATTGTTCTCGAAATTGGAGTTATTTCCTTGGCTTCTAGAAAATCCTCCTAACCCCGACCTTGCATTTCTTTCTATCAAGAATGCTTTGTTGACCACATCTCTAAGGGTCCTGGGTTTGAGTACTGCAGCCCCACCATAAATTTGATCATTTAACTCCCCAATGAAGTGTTAAAAGATCATAGGGCTATTTTGTTTGTATCCAAAAAAGGGTTTCAACTTGAATAAATTTTTTGCTCATATTTCAAAATTGACATGGATTTTTTCTTTAGCAAGTCAAAATCCTCTCCCCTACTTTGCCTCCATTGTTCTGATAGGTATCTATCCTTAATTTTTTCTAAGAAAAATTACCATGTGATGTTGTTCATGTTAACCAGAAGCCTCTCTTCTTCTACTCGCCACCAAGAATATGCTCCCTTACATAGGTGCATTATTGCACATCCAGCCTTAATGTTGCTATTGAAGGGGTGCATAAAAAAGAAACATTCTAGGTCAAACAACCAAGTATTTATTTCCAACCCACTTTCATCTTCATCAGAGTTTGATAAAATCCCTCATGAGGGTTATGTTGGGTGTTTCTTATTCTTCGTCAAAGTTCCTTCTTATAGGGCTTCTATCCCTTTCCCAGTGTTCATGATGGTGATGGTTTTCTTCTTGGTTCACTCTTTCCTCTATATGTTGAAACCTTTGAAGGATTTTTTGTATCATTTTCCTTAATTGGTTATCCTCTGACCCATGGCTTTCATTATCATCATTATCCTGGGTCCTATGGCTTTGAGAATCCTCATAGTCCCCTTGCTAGCTTCCTTGTTGAGTGTTTTGGGCTCCACCCCTAGCTCCTCTATGGGTAACTGGAGGCATTCTGGGGAGTTGAAAATACTATGTTAGAGAAGTTCTTCTACTGATGATAAGCTATAATATAAGAACAATAGGCCCTAGAGATCCCAATGTAGCAACCTAGAGCTCTGATACCAAATGTCATGCCCCGCCAGGGAACCCAGAAAGACATATGAATAAACAATAGAAATGTGAATTTCTTTAAGTTACTAAATTCAATTAAGTATTACATCTGAACAGGTTCCCCTTAAGGTTTATCCCTAAATGCTATAGTTAACTTTTCACAAAATGAATTAAGTTAAAACATGGATAAAAAAATCATTGATTCATTTATTTCTATGAGAGAGAGAGAGAGAGTAAACATGATATAATACTTTATTGCTACCATAATTCTTTCTTTTACAACATGAATTACCATAGAAAATTAAATTCAAGAACCCTTTAACATTTACATTTAACATAGATAACTTGAAAAATGTCAGCAACAAGAATATTACATCTCGACTTCCTTTCCCATGTATTTCTTGAAGAAACCCTTCCAAAATGCATAGATGTATATAATATTTCTTTCATATTAAAAGGCCTTATAGGCTTACATGAGTTTGAACAACTTCTTACAATGTTCTTACAAACATCTCTACAAGATACAATAAGAAAAATAGAGAGGAATCTGCAACACCTTCAAATGCTCGAAAGTCTGCAACACACGAACAATACCTTGAACAAGAATTCACCACCCAACCACGTGGATCCACAAAGTTCCACTCCCTCATGCTAGGAGATAGAACCAATATTCACACAAGGGAACTAGGCTGGTCTAAGGTAGTGAAGCATTCAATCCCAACACAAAAACAACACTTACAAAAAACTCAAAGAACAATAGAGGAGTTTTCCTAGGATGGTGATGAGGTGAGTGTCATCACACAGTCCTATGTGTTGGGATCCTTCCTAGAATTCATGTAGTTTGGCACCCTTAATTGACCTTTCCTAGTAGCCAAAATGACCTCGATACTCCAACAGGACCTATACCCATACCCAAACCAATTTTTGAATTGTATTAGTTCTTGTTTGAAAACTCACCCCAAAGGTTTTCCCTCTAGCCTCCTCGGCTTGGATCCCGCTATGAGCCAATCACACGGGGCACCTAGGAATCCTACTCACAAATAGGTCATCAAGGATGTAAACCTCCATACTGGCATCCCTCCCAAGTAACTTATAGGACAGGGTGACCGTATACCCTTTCCAAAGTTTTCACAAGGCAACAACTACACAAAGAACCCAACACACCTACCCAAGAATTTTAGGTCTAATAATGACTACTAAAGTGGCTTCTAACTAACATAGCAACATTTCTATGGGTTTATAGAAACAAAGTCACAAATCATTCTATGTTCATAAGAATATAATTGATCATCCAATAAGTTGATTATGGCAATCAGATTTAGGCTTGATTAAAAAAAAATGAAATAATTTATTTATGCCATCAAACATAAATTAAATTAAATCAAAACTTAGTAGATTTAGATTAAATACAAAGTCTAATCAATCCATAATTATACCATACTTCATGCTAATAACATTTAGAAAAATAAATGCAAATATGAAATTTACAATAACTAAAATTTATTCATAACCTTTAAAATTTTGAATAAAATTAAAAATTACTATATAATAATTAAAAATTATTATTAATAATATTTAATAAAATAAAAATAATTTATAATAATTAAAATTTATTAGAAACATTTAAAAATTTTTAAAAATAAAATTAATACTTATAAAATAAACCTTTAAATTTTTAAAATAAAATTTTTAAAAAAATTATTAAATAAATTCAAAATTTATAAAATAAACATTTAAAAAAAATTATTAAATAAATTTAAAATTAATAAAACATTAATTTTTTTTATTAAATTAATCTAAGAGGGGTCGGGGGAGGGAAGGACCCACCCCCCTTCTGCCTCCCTTTATAAGGGAAGGCTCCAAGGGTTGAGCTTGCGAGGGCCTTGCCTTTCGGCAACAAGCTCCCACATGACTCCCCAGTGAGGATCACGGGTGGGGTCGGGGGATGGGGTCCCCGACCCACCAATTTTTTTAAAATTTTTTAATAATTTATTAATGTTTTTATATATATATTATTTTTATTTAAAAAGAAACTCCTTTTTTATATTTTTCTTAATATGTGTAAAAGGAATCTTTTGTATAATAATAGTTTTTTTTAATATAGAGTAAATTTTTTTACTTGGTATTAAAATTAATAGTCCAATTTTCCAATGGGGTAAATACCATTACTCTGCACTAAAATTAATAGTCAAGTTTTTCTAATAGGGTAAAACTATTATTTTAAAATAAATTAATGTTTCCCCAAATATGTGAATTTATTCCCGGTTACTAAGGTTTATGGGAGATATATATTTATATATATTGTTTTTTTATTAAGCAAACAAAGACTCTTTCATCATACTACTATCTAATTTCTCAAAACTCAAACAATCCCTTCCCAATTTTAATTTTGACCCAAACAAATAAAAATCAATAAGAAAAATCTTTAATATATTAATTTCATAACCCTGTAACAAACATACTAAAACAAATATTAATTTATCATGCATATATTTTATCCTATGAAAACAAAGCCATGTTTGGATTGATTACCATACAATATGGATTCTTTGTTTTTTGTAACTGTTTGAAAGACACACAGGGAAAGCATCATGATAAAACAGAGAGGGAAAGAGAGAGAGACGCACATGGAGACTTTTCCAGATTTAAGAGCCTACTTGGAATCATGTGATGAAGATTCCTGACTCTATTCTTTTCCCCCAAGCTTAGCTTTCCCAAAATTCATGTGCGATCTCCTTAGACGTCCTTTCCCAACCCCCAAAATCTCCTATTATCCATACTTAGTTTAATTTCCATAATAAATAAACCTCTAGGTAGTTCTAGAGGTTGAGGGCATTGCTTCCCATAAAGAAATATCCTTACCTAACTTATAAAATAAATAAAATAATAATTTACTAATCATACAATTAGGTTTACCCCATAGGTAACTAATTTCTACCTTCCCTCCCTAAACTAACTTACCTGTATACCATAAATATAAAATAATTAAATCCCCCTTATATAGTTTTATAAATATTTAAAAAAAAACATAACCACTACTTCTAAAATTAATACCTTATTTCTGTGTATGCTCCCCAAGGAAGTCACTAACCTAATAGAAATTGGGACCCCTTACAAATGGAGGTCTCAAGTTCCACTGCCACCCCGTCCTAATGAGAAAGAGAGAGAAATTCTAAAAGGTAGGAGTAAGGTTAGGAGTAGGTAATTAATTTTATTTATTTATTATAATCCATACTTTACCTTCTTCTTCGTTAAGCATTTATTTGATTTATCTAATACCACTTTATACATACAACTTTAATGAAACCAATTATTAGTACAACTATAAGCATAATAATATTCTAAAGGTATACATGTGAACCCATATATGCATGCTTGTACATACATAGTTAACACATAGAGAGAGAGAGAGAGGGAAATAAATATTGAAATTCTATACCCTTCATGATCACCTTAATGGATATTGACATCAAAAGATACAAGAACCCATATAAACACCCAAAAAGGCCAAAACCAAAGACGGGTCATCAATATTAAAAGCCATAGGATTTTCCCATTTGTGAAATCTAGTTCATCTTTGAACAACAACAACTAGTTTGAGGATTTAAGGCAAGCTCATACCTGTGTAGCGAGGTGGAATTGGTGCCTAGTACTTGCACAGACCTGCATCACTAAGAAACAACAATGCCATATATATGTATATACATGCAACCAATATCAAGCAAGGAAGGAGGAGTGCGACGTCATGTGGATCTCCTGTAGGAGTGACTATGACTGCCTCCCCTCTTCGGGCACACACACACCAAGAAGGATACATATAGATCATACAATGGGTTAGCAGGGTTAGACCAATAATCACCATCAAATATAATCATAAAAAGTCATCCACATGATAAATATATCCATTAACTGAAAGATGTATCATATCTCATAAAGAAAGTACTAATCATATGAAAATCCATAGTATCAAATCTAAAAATGATAAACAACATATCTAGGCTAGGCACTACATAAACATCATATTTCTTTTTGTTGTGTGTTATAAGAAGAACTAAGCTAAGTACAAAATATTGTATTATCTATTAGTTATGTTAGAGATTATAGATGAATCTGTACACCTAGAAATTTGGGGGTAAAAAAGGATTTCCTTTTTGAAGCTTCACCAAACCTTGATAAGTCACCATGTCATGTTCAAAAAGATAGAATATCCTAATAAAAGAATATAATATTAAAATATATTTTTTTATGAAAAGAAGAAATAATAAAATATAGAATTTTCTTTTTGTGTATTCTTTCTCTTAGTAATAATATTTAAAAATACATATTTTTTAATTTTTTAAGGAATTAAGATTATTATAGTTATTTTTTATTGATAAAATTTATTCACTAAAAATAAAGCACAAACAAAATAGACCAATGAATAGCTTGTTGGAAACAATTGTCTGAAGAAAATTGCTACTCAAATTATGTATTGTCTTTGATGTCACACAATGTCATAGTCCGCAACAATTAGTACCTATCGAGCTCAGTCGGTCTGCCTGGCATTAAAATTAGTGTTTACTGAGTTCACTCGGTTATCAAAGAAAAATTAGCATTTATCGAGTTCACTCGGTTATCAAAGAAAAATCAGCATTTACCGAGTTCACTCGGTTGTCAAAGAAAAGTTAGCATTTATTGAGTTCACTCGGTTATCAAAGAAAAAGGATTATCAGTGTTTACCGAGTTCTCTCGGTCTCCAAAAGATTGTAGAAAATTTCATTATGGTCACCGAGCACTGTCGGCCCTTGAAGGATCTTTGCAAATAAAGTTTGCTTAATTCAGCCGACTGTTATACTAAGTAATGCCGATTTGACAAATCTAAAATCATATAAATAAAAGGTCAAGTGTGAAAAATAAAGAAGAGATATAGAAGAAGATATATAGAAGAAAGACAGGAAAGGTGTGTATGAAATTGTGAAGGATGACCAGATATCCTTGAGGAGCAGCAGAGATATATTCGATCAGGAAGGATCTCACTTATACAGAATAGAGATCTGTAATCAGCAAGGCAGTTGCATTATTATACAGGTCATTTTCATTGTTACCTTTTTATCATTGTAACGGTGAATTCTAAATCTCTTAACCGAGTTGGTTTAACAACCATATTGTAAATCCTCTAACAAGGTGACAATTCCATTGAATTGTTCTCAAGACCTCTTACCAGGCCACTCCTAGCAGGGTGATTAAATCCTCTAACAAGGTCACACCTAACAGTGTGTTTTGTAACCTTTTACCGGGTTGGCTTCTAACTGGGCATCACTTCAGAAAAGTGAAAATCAGTATCTAGATACATTGGTGGTTTTTCCCATATTGGGTTTCCACGTTAAATCCTGTGTCTCTTGTGTTCTTAATAGTTATCTTAATCATATACAAGTGGTGATGAATATCTAAAAAATAATTTTACTAATACTCTCTGCATCTACCAAGTTACTGCAATCTATTTACCGAGTGTTAAACAGATAATATTCATTAAGATATCCTAAGGGATGTGGAAAGAAATAATAGTGAAGTGTTTTATGGTTGACTGATTCACCCCCCCCTCTCAGTCACTTCATCCATATTCCATCATAGCTTTGTCTGAAAGAGGTTTGCTAATTGCCATGAAGAGGTTTGGCAGTTTGAAAAAAAATGTTGTGGTTTTTTGGGGTAGTTTTATAATGTGAGATAATTTTTTGACATAAAAGTACAAGGTCAAGCCCACAATTAAAAGCCTATTGACTAATTAAAATTCTAGCTTTTATTTTATTTTTTAATAATATATATTAAAGAAGGCTGTATAATGTACAAACAATTATCAATTCAATATTTACAAATCTTAAATTTATTTTTAGAATTGAAATTGATAGATTTTGTAATATATAGAGAACAAATTATATGTCTAAAGAAATAGCATTATATACTTTTGTGTTTTAATATTTATAATGTGAAAATATAATGATTTTAAATAAATTTAAAATTCTATTATTATTAGTTATTATGTTGTGTGAAAAAATCTATTTATTTGCCTCCATCTACCAAAGAAAATGTGCTAGAAACAATTTTGATTGGTGCTGATAAAGAGATACATGTGGATATTTTGTTGGAAGATGGAAATGTGACTCCTCTTGAAAAGGTCTCTGCCTACAATAATGATATCTTGGTGGATAATATTTTAAGTAATTTCTTGGTTAGCCAAAAGGATTCATTTAATTGGATAGTTTCAAAAAATATGGAAACTAGGCATGGCATCCAAGCTTCAAATAAACTTGATGACATTTTTTTTAGCACTTGGAACTTGACACAGGGGATCATTCATTTGAAACAGGATCATGAGGGATAAAATAGATTTATTGGTGTCCAAAATAGTTTGAACAAGGTAGTTGATGTTAGGAAATCTATTATGATGGACACGAGAGTGATGGGTTACGAAGATTGAATGAACAAGCTGAAGAAATTTTCCATTTTTCAAAAGGTAATTCTCTTGCCTCCACTTCCAAATATATTTTAGTCACAACTAATAGATTGTAAATCCATAAGACATAAAAATAAAATTCCAAGCACCTAGATCATGGGAAGGATGTTGTGGATCATGAGTTGAGCTCAAGTCCTGTAATGTGCTTGAGGAGAAAGAATAATTGGGAAACATCCTGGACAACATTATGAAAAAGGTCAAAGACATTAATGATGACATTATTAGGAAGAAGCAGACCTTGACTAAGTGCTTGTAGTATGGTCTTATGATGTTAGTTCTAGTAGTTTTTGATTTTGGCCTTGGGCCTGGTGGTTTTTTCTGGGGTGTGTTTCTCCCCATTTTTTGGATTTTGTTAAGCATCTGAGTCATGTTTAGTTATTGTCTGGTTTTTTTACTGGTTTCTCTATTTTTTGTAAGACTTAGTTTCTAGTCCATCTAAAACTAGCTTTCCTCTAATTAAAAAAATCTATTTATATTATTCTTTTTTAATTTTAAATATTTTTAAAATCATCTTTTCAAACATTTTGTTGTAGGACTATGATGAACAATAAGAGGGAGGGTAAATCAATGTTCATACACAATTTTTTAATTTGCAATTATTTTAAAATTTGATTATACATATTATAAATAAATAAAACAATTTCATAAAATTTAGTTTTAGAAACACAAAACCTTAAATTCTAAAACATAGCATAAAATCTTTAAAAATTTAAGAAACATAAATAAACTTAACAAACTGTAATATAAAAATAAATACAAATTTATATTAAATTTTTTTCTAAATCCTTCTAAATTAAAAAATTGAAACTGAAAAAAAAACTCAACAAATTACAAACATCTTAATTTTAGCAAAATAAAATCTTATATTACAACCAAATTACTAAATCTCTACATATTTCAAAATCAAACAAATATTGAATAGTAGACTGTTCTTGTTGGATATTACTAATGCATGAGGATATGGATGATACATTTAATATGTTTAATCACTACGTTGAGTGATGTTGGAGTTGTTGTTGTCATTAGTGTTTTGTCACCGATGTCAACATATGGTTCTGTGAAGAGAATAGGCTGGTTATTACAGAGTACGGTCACTGTACAGATGTTTTAGAAGCTATGAACTTAGATGTGAGTTCAAGAAGATGTTGTGGTCTTATATCTAAGATCACATAATGTAATGTTTCATATTAGATGAGTTGCAGATTTTTTGGTGAAGACTAGTTACTCGATTACGACAGTGAGAAATGATAGAGTTAGTCTCTGTATTTCTGGTATATCTTTCAGAAGATATGGATTCAGGGTATGCGATCTTGAGGGATGAAAAAGAAGGTATTGAAGGATGTTCGTTGGTCAGCGCAAGGTAAAAAATGATGGATGAAGTTAGATGTGGTGTGTGTTATGGAGAAGACTTATTTGGGAGCTGACTTCAGAGATGTAGTGCACATTTTGGTTGGGGATTGTAAACTAAGGATGTTGGTCCTTAATTGTTTTAATGTAATCATTGTATACTTTTTTTAGATACAATGTGCATCTTAACAAGGGTTTATGAAGTTTTTTTGTAATTAG
Source organism: Chamaecyparis obtusa (assembly GCA_027943335.1). Classification (NCBI taxonomy): domain Eukaryota; kingdom Viridiplantae; phylum Streptophyta; class Pinopsida; order Cupressales; family Cupressaceae; genus Chamaecyparis; species Chamaecyparis obtusa. The sequence continues at coordinate 292,036 of BSBK01004634.1, read as the reverse complement.
GAAAGCCTTATGGGCCAGCCTGATCATGAGAATTGTAAAAGGGTATATATGTAAGATATTTTCTTTGTAAAAGATATGGATGGAATGGATATGAAATAAAGAGATTGTGAAAGTTGTGAGCTTGTGTCTGCTAGATGTAGAGAAGATGTTTTTGGAAACTTGACTATACTATAGTATATGACTTAATATAGTGTTGTCATTATGAAAAAAAAGTCATATAGTGTTTTAGAGTCAGCGCACATGATAAGAAGATCAGAAATTGGCTAAGTACAAAAGACTGGATAGTTAACAAAGCACCAATAGATCAGAGCATTAGTGCATGTCATATGACCAAGTTATGGTATAGGCCCTAGAAGATAAGATGGTAAGATTATATTCATGCTTCTTCTAAGAGCACATGATTAGAAGATTCAATATGACAAAGATATAGACAGTGAATGTCAGAACAGAATAATGTATGCAGCCGACTGTTGGTAATTTGATTAGCGACTATAATATTGTTTTGTAAAGGTGATGAGCCTATTGTAATTAAGTTGCAGACATGTAATTATGTTTTTTTGTAAACACGCTTGAGCCAATTCCATTGGAAGCATTGTATGTAAATGGTTATAGGCTGACCTAGTTAATTATTTTGGTAGTGCATATAAATATGAGATGTGCCCTTTGGAATAAGTATGGAAGTTGATATAGAATTGAGATAAGCATAGAAAAAGTGTGCAAAGATTTGATAAGATGTATTAGAGCTTTGCAAGAGGTCAAAGCATCAACGCAACATAGTAACTAATCTAACAAGTAGTGTCACAACACCAGTTCATCCAGAAGATATAGTGTTTATCTAAGATCTGAAGGTTGTAGCCTTCACTAGTTGAGTAGTGAGCTCTAGGACAGTGTGTCCACACCCCTAATAGGGTTATTGTAAAAGAATCCTAACAGGCTCTGACCCTTCACCAGGTCACTGTACTAAATACATTGGAAAGACAACTCCTAACACGGTTAAGGATCTTCTAACAAGGATCACAATACACTAGTGTAGAATATTAGTGGGTTTCAATTCCCAGTGGGGTTTTTACCTATTTGGGTTTCCCTATAACCATACTAGTGTTATGTGTCAAGTTGATGTTTCTTGTTTATGTTAATGTTCATTTCAGTAATTAAGCATTAAAGATAAGTTTAAAGATTAAAGTAAAAAGATTGAATATAGTGAACACTAATTCAACCCCCCCCCTCAGTGTTCCCATTCCTAACAATTGGTATCACAACTCTGGTCCTTAGTAAAGAAGTTTAACCACTTGAGGAGATCATGGACAAGAAAAAAATGAAACATCTAAAAAGAAATATTGAAGTTGCTCTTGAAGACCTGGACAGATCTGAAAAAGAAATTGAATAACTAAAAGAAAAAGTTAGTGATGCTCAAGCAGTCATCAAAAGGCTAAGAAAAGATTTAAAAGAATGTTCTACTAATGATTTAGGGATAATGTTCAAAAAGATAAATGAAGAAAACACATCTCTAAAAGATCAGATTGAAGATTTGGATGAAAAACTAACTAACAATTAGGAAGTCTATGATGAATAGATCAAAGAGAACCTTCAACTGAATGAGGAATTGAGGCAAGAAAACATGGAAATCTTAGAACTAAGAAACAACAAAGAAAGCTTGGAATCCAAATTGAAAGAAGCTAAGAATCACATTGACAAATTACACACTAGTTCTGATTTGATAGAGTCATAGTTATATGCAAGAAAGCTTAAATGAGATACCAGTTGTATTGGATTCAATGAAGCTCAGAATCAGATTGATAACATGCGAGAAAGGATGAAAGCACCAAAAGACTCTACTGATGTGAAGAAGACTAAAAATTAGACTAAAGATAATACTGAACCATCCAAAGATGAGCACAAGCTAGTTGACCGTACTTGTTATGCATGTAACAAGCATGGACATATAGCAAGGAACTATAAAGAGGTAAGACCTTTCAATGGTTACTGTTATCATGCAATAAATTTGGTCATAGAGCTATGAATTATAAAACAAGTCAGAAGAACAAGACTCAACATAATGAGAGAAATTTGAATCAACCAAATGCAAGAAGTTCCCAGAATGTTACATGTCAGATATGTAACTATAATGTTCACTTAGCTAGACAGTGTAAAATGGTAACCCATATCAATGCACTGAGGAATATAAGGCCTCCAATTATTTGTCACTCTTGTAACAAGGCTGGACACATCTATAAGTTCTATAGATCAAGAACGCAAAGTCAGGAAAGCCCTAAAAAGCTAGAAGAATCAATATTGGATACCAAAGGAGAAGTCAAGTTTGTGAAAGCTTCATAAGTTGTGAGCATGATTTGGTCAAAGGTGAAGAAGGATAAGATTGATGAGTATGTATTGGATGCATCCATAGTGGATGCACCCTCTACATTTGGATAAATGGCCCTCAAAGGTCATAAGCGGAGCTAACTTATCTCTAGACCCTTGTGTGGCTGGTATACTCACCATCAAAGAATGTGCCTTTGGATTTAACCCTTTGAAGACTAGCAGAACCAATGTGCAAAAGCACACTAGTTGATTGATAGTAGAATGAAAGTTAGAGATTTTCAATGAAAGCCAGGTTTACACGGCAAGCATTAATGGAAGAATTTTTACTTTAAAGTACACAGAAGCTTGTAGATCACTCATTGCATTCAAGTTCAGAGTGATTAAAGAGCACATAATCCCTAGCAGTTGATTGTGAAGGATTGTAGATTGATTCACCAGTGAAGTAGTGTGTTTGATCGGTTGTGAAAGCCCTAATCCGTCGCATCGATTCAGAAGTTCTTGGAAACCATTAGGAAAGTGATATACAAGTAAGTGATGGCTACTCCTATTTTATTTGATGTTGCGGAGGAGAAAAGATATGTATTTAAGAGGAACCCATTCAAATCTACATTGGATGACCTAGAAGGAGAATTATCCTGCACTCCTATGGGTGTTATGCATGTAGAAGACATTCGAGCATATATTTACTATAAGAAGTAACTAGTAAGACTTGACAGGATAAGATCGCACTTAGAAACCATGATGAAACAAAATAAAACCTTCCTGGATGAGTATGCATAGTTTGAAAATCACCCTATAATTGAATATGCTACATCATATGAGTTTTATGAGTCTGAATGGGTAAAGATTTTGCTTAGCAGAATTCATGATGACCTATTCTAGATAGGTGAAGTTCTAGTAAGAATCATAGGTGACCTAATTCATGAAATGACAGGCCTTTCTAGGATAGGTGTCATTCTTCCAATGGATAAGGATGTAAGGAAACTTGTTGAACAATCATGTAAGTCAAGAAGTGATAGGCCTGGAATGACCATTGATCCCATAGAGGAGAAAGACATCAAATTGATGTCCATGATATTGGGGTATAGGTTTCAGCACACCAGCAGGGTGAACAGTGTGTCAGCGACCACAATTCTTGTAGCAATAAGACTTGTTAGAGAAAATGGTGAGTTTAATTTGTGTGAGATCCTGTCCGCACAACTGATAGAAAACATTAAAGTCATTAAGCATGACAAGACCAAAATATTCAAATTTGGGTTTTTGATCATATACATGTACTTCCACATTCTTGGAAAGGTGACATATTCATATTTAGACATGACTATTCCTACTATTCCATAGATATCCTTCAAGGCATCTACTGAGAGTACACTTAAGGATTATATGGAGTTAGAATTGAAGACATTTAGGGTAAGAATGCAGATGAGGTACAGGATACCTAAGAAAATAGTTGAAAAATACAAGGACAACATTTTCTTTATGGTGGAGACTGATACAACATGTATGGAAGCAATTAAACCAAGGAAAAAGTGGATTCATTCACTTGGATATGAGGTTGAGGAGCCAATCCTAGAGGCATATGCTCAAGTACTATTATCAGCACCTAAGAACTCTAATGAGCCAAGATGGGGGACTTATGAAGAGAAAATAAGAGAAGTTGATGCCATTTTAAATAGTGCAGCAACTAAAAGAAAAGTAGCCAAGGTTACTTCTGAGATATTGAAAATTCATGGAGTAACTCAAGCAGACCTAGACAAAGCAAGACAAGAAAAGATTTCTTTGGGAATTGAGAGTGCTTGTACAATAGAAGCAAATTCTAATAAGCCAAAATTTAAGAAGATAAAAGTGGAGAAGTCTGATGATCCAAAGGGTAAAACACATGATACCCCTCCTATGCCCAAGGAAACAATTGATCTTACTGCTCCTTCGAAGTATAAGACAATGGAAAAGAGGAAGAAAGAGATAGGAACTAGTCATTGATCCTCATGCACTACAAGGAGCCAAAGAAAGAGTACTCAAGCACCTCCACAAGTAAGTTTTAGACCTACTCTAAAAGTGCTAAGTTCAAGGATAATTGAGGAAGGAAGGATTGATCAAATAAGAAAATTTTATGATAAGTACAGTGAAATAGATAAGTCAAAGATTCATAGCATGATTATCAAGTATATGCTTAAGTTTAAGAAGATAGTGTTAGAATTGAAGACTGTGATTCCAGACAATGTTTGGAACATTTTAGATGTATTGAAGAGACAAGCAATGGAGGAAGATCTAAGAATAAGAGAGAAGATATTAGATAAGAGTCTACTAGTATGTTCCCTAGAGGAGAAGACCTTATTATTAGATCTTGTGAAGCCACATCTTAGAACCAAGTCAATAACTTTTTATATAATGGACAAGAATTATGAACTAGTTGCAAAGGAAACAAAAAAATCCTTTAAGACAGTTTTCTTGAATAGGCACATGTTCCCACCTACTAGGCCCACTACTCAAGGGCCCACAAAGGTAGAAAATGAGTTAGAGGCCATCAATGTATAGAATACAGGGCCTCAAGATTCAACGCCTATAGTTGCAGCACCCACAGAGGTAGGGAAGCCTGCGCCTATGGCAGAAGCACATAAGGATGATACAATTTTTATTGACATTGTTGAGATTGCAATGGAAGCCTCAGATATTGATTTGGATATGTTTGAAGAAGATTTTGTAATCACTCAAGAGGATGAGAATCAATGTGGTAACACTCCTCCTAGTGTACAAGAAGTACTGATTGAGGATGTGATAGAAGTTGAAGGAGAAAAAGAAACAGAAAAAGAGATAGAAAAAGAAGAAAATAAAGAAGAAGAAAAAGAAAAGGAAGTAGAAAAAGAGAAAGGAGAAGTAGAGATGAAAGATAGTGAGAAAACATATGAGAAATCTATTGAGATGCTATTCAATGTTAAGCATGAAGTGATGGATAGAACTCCTATCACTCCATTAAACTTAGCAACATTGTTGTCAAGTTTGACACTGGACACCACCAGTTTGGACTCTTAGAGAGAAGAAGACCTAATCAAGATTGATGTCTTAGCTATGGAGAAGGCCAAAGAGAAAAAAGTGATGAGGAATCCCTAATTTGTTGAGTAAGTGAACAACTTGAACAACCTACTACCTTCAGACAAGAAAGAGTCTAAGGTTCATTCAGTGGATGATGTGAACACAATTCTTTCAAAATTTAAGATAAACTTTTCTAGCTTGGAAGAATCTGCATCCCTAGTTGTAGAAGGGAAGTATATAAAAAAGAGGCTCAATGAATTGGTTAGTAACTTTTAACTTGACCTAAGTTCACTGAAGGTTGGTCAAGCATCCTTAAAAGAGTTTGCAACAAAGGGCAGGAAAATTATTGTTGACTGCATGAACCAGAACAAGTTAACAATTGATCTATACTAGAAGATCCAAGAGGTAGAGGCTATGATAGAGAATGTGAGGAAATCTATGGAAGATCCCACCACTGATGTAAATATGTGTAATAATGTATATCAAGGGCTGATTGACATGATTGAAAGAGTAGAAAAGGAGATGTCTAAGATAAGGGAAAGACAAACACAGCTAAGGAATGCTCTTGCACCCTCTTTAGATGTACTAAATCATAACATCAAGGAGATCGATGCCACCATGGTGACATATGATCAAGGTCCTAGCTCAGATTTGGAGAAGATGGAGAAGCTAACTTATGCATTATGTGCCCATCTCTAAATAGTGAATGCACTGATTGCATTCTAGAAGCAAGAGATCCACAATTTGTAGATAGCACATCCAGATGTACTTTCCTTGTAAGTACTTGTAGAGATTTAGTTTTTTTAGCACCTTTTTCATTAATGTCAAAGGGGGAGTATGTATAAAATATGGAGTTATAGATATGTAAAGAAGATTTATATTAATAAGACTAAGGGAGATATAAGTTAGAGTTTTTGTATAAGAGGATAGATAGTAACTTTTCTATATTCCTTTGTTTCCATCAATGACAAAGGGGGCGATTGTTGGAAAGTTGACTATACTATTGTATATGACTTAATATAGTGTTTTCATTATGGAAACAAAGTCATATAGTGTTTTCAAGTCAGCGCACATGATAAGAAGATAAAAAATTGGCTAAGTAAAGAAGACTAGACAGTTAACAGTGCACCAATAGATCAGAGCATTAGCACACGTGCGTATGATCAAGTTATGGTATGCACCCTAGAAGATAAGATGGTAAGAGTATATTCATGCTTTTTCTAAGAGCGCATGATCAAAAGATTTAGTATGACAAAGATACAAATAGTTGAAGTTACACAGACAATGAATGCCAGAAAAGAATAGTGTATGCAGCCGAATGTTGGTAATTTGATTAGAGACTATAATATTTTTTTGTAAATGCTATGCACCTATTGTAATTAAGTTGTAGACATGTAATTATTTTTTCTTTTAAACACACTTGAGCCAATTCAATTGGAAGTGTTGTATGTAATCGGTTATAGGCCGACCTAGTTAATTATTTTCGTAGCGCATATAAATATGAGATGCACCCTTTGTAATAAGTATGGACGTTGATATAAAATTGAGATAAGAAGAGAAGAAGTGTGCAAAGAGTTGATAAGATGTATTAGATCTTTGCAAGAGGTCAAAGCATCAACGCAACATAGGAACTGATCTGACAAGTAGTGTCATAGCACCAGTTCATCCAAAAGATATAGTGTGTATCTGAGATTTGAAGGTTGTAGCCTTCACCACATGAGCAGTGAGGTCTAGGATAGTGTGTCCACACCCCTAATAAGGTTATTGTAAAAGAATCCTAACAGGGTTCGACCCTTGACCAGGTCACTTTACTAAATACATTACAAAGACAACTCCTAACACGGTTAAGGATCTTCTAACAAGGATCATAATACACTAGTGTAGAATATTAGTGGGTGTCAATTCCCGCCGGGATTTTTACCTATTTGGGTTTCCCCATTACCATATTGGTGTTATGTGTTGATTTGATGTTTCTTGTTTATGTTAATGTTGATTTTAGTACTTAAGCATTAAAGATAAGTTTAAAGAGTAAAGTAAAAATGTTGAATATAGTTAACACTGATTCACCCCCCCCCTCTCTCAGTGTTCCCATTCCTAACAGAGGTTTACTGGTGTACTTCATTGGAACTGATCAAACAAAGATAGTTGCTAACAGACAGTTCAAAAGATTATGTATTTCTTCATATACACTTGTGTTGCGAACAGTGAGTTCTGAAGGTGGATTTAACCTTGTTTGGGCAGTGAGCCTGGATAGTGAGCCCCCCCTTCTTTCTTGATTCCTAACAGGGTCTTTTTGGTAAAAAGGAATGTGTAATATAATGTTTCAATAAGCTCCTAAAAGGGATAAATCTTCTAACAAGGATACTATACTCTTAGTACATAATTTGTGGGTGCTAATTCCCGACGGGTTATTTTATCTTTAACAGGGTTTTCTTGACACCAAAATATTGTGTTATTGTGTTGGTATTCATTGTGTTCATTGGATATGATATTGTTGTTATTCAAAGTTTAAAGTTTAATAATCTTTCATACAACTGATTCACCCCCCCTCTCAATTGTATTATGGACTGTTATTCTTGACAGTTCTAGACATAAATCAAAATCAAAGCAGAAAAAAGGAAATTAATGTATTTTTTCAAACTTAATATTAAATATGACACAAACTACATATTCAAGATATATGAAATTTAGGTCTTTTAACAAAATCTACAAGTACACATTGGTATAAAAATACAATAGATTAGAGTTTATTCAATGCTCACAAATTAGGGTTTAGAATACTAATTGCATACTATAAAAGAGACCAAATGTGACCATAGTTAAAAAAATTTAGAAATTGTTTATTGCCAAATGAAATAATTTATGAGACTAGGGTCATGTCAAGCACAATGTCCATATTGTTGGAATCCATATTTATAAGATGGGAATAAAATCACATTTCATTCTAGAAGAAAACATGAGTAAAGAAAAGTCATTGTAAGTTCATGCAGTGGAAAAACTAAGTGTACAAATAGTCACGATATCATTCAAATCTCTAGTGGAGATACAACCAAAATCCTTTAGAGCCCCTTACTACCAGTGGATGTCACAACTATGCCATCAAGATCATGTTTATCTATGAATAAACTATGTTTTCTTGGAGTTGACGTCCAACATCTTCCTTCAATCATATCAAATAGTTATCTTGAAATTGTACATAAATTCAAGATTTCATGTTTGACAATGCCTTTTGTGGAAGAACTAGATATTGAAAAAATTCATGAGATGTTGTCAACATTCCAAGCCATTTGCACTTTAGTGGAGGGGCTATGCACTTTCCTTAAGGATATATATTATGACAAAAACTATGCAAATGATGTTTCCCCCTCCATCATCCATGCATATGAGATGTATGTGGAAAATATGTAATTAGCTATTTTAACTTCTTGCTATGTAATTATTAGACACTTATCTATCTAGATGATCAACATTTATATCTTCCCGATACCTATCTAGATATAGATAATCAAAAGAATATAGAAATAATTAATTTTTTTAACTATCTAACATACCTTTTTCTATCATGTACATTTTGGGTAAAATAAATAATGATGCCTCTATTTGCAAGACTTATGGTCCACTTAGTGAATATATTCCCATGTACATTGATTTGTGATGCATGTATAACTAGTACATGTTCTTCACCTTCTTCATTTTATTTCATTGATTATGTGTAATCTACATGTTCAAATCTAAAATAAAAAAATAGCTACAATCTAAGATTGTCTTATTTCTTGGCCAACATGTTTTTTTATGTACAAATTTGAAGGTAAAAATAGGACTTGTAAATAGTACTCTTGGAAAATTCAATGGAATTGTGTACAATGGTGGTGAAAAACCACTTCAATTTCCCCTATTTAGTTTTTGTTCATTTTTTTTACTACCCTTCCCACATTTATACAGTGTACCCATTTCACGACAAGATGTAATTGCAAGTTCATATTATGTTGAAATATTATAAACAAAGATGACTTATAAATTAGAGAGAGAGAGAGAGAGAGAGAGAGAGAGAGAGAGAGAGAGAGAGAGAGAGAGAGAGAGAGAGAGAGAGAGAGAGAGCAATGAAAAAAATAAATAGAAAAGAATTTAAATATAAGTTAGTAGATTGATTCAAGTTCTTGAATATTAATCTTATTTTAATTTATAATTAAAATTACTAAATATAGACAAGATACATAACTATTCAACTAATTTTAATTTCTCAACAATCATATCTTTAACATCTAAACAATATAACTAATTTAATACCTTACATATCATTGATAGAGAAAATTTGTTCAAATGCATCTTAAAGGTGAAAGCTCATTGTATTAATGCATGTGAACTATGTATAGAAATAACTTCTTAAATTATAATGAAATATTTGGCATTTTCCATGCTAAAATATCTCCTAACAATGTGGTTTTATGTCAAAAGATTCAAACCCTATGATACTATAAGAAATGCACTTAACGGTCATTGTCATCCTTAATCATTTTAGCATTGATAACTTATTTTTAAAGATACTATAACATTTAGGAAGTTTATCCTATGTTTGAACTCATTTGGAGATGGGTTCAACACTGATTAATCTTATCATTTTTCTCTTGTTTTTCTTGGGGAAGGAAATATTGCATCTTCCACTAGGGATATATTTACATTTTGTTGAGTCTAAATAGTTCCTTAGAAAGAGTTGAATCTTGGAAGGGCTTGACCATTAGTTATCATTATACTACTAGTCATGCTATTACCTACTACAAAATCCTTATTGGTATTACTGTCATTATATTACCTTTCAAGATAATTAGATTCTTGATTATGTGTGACCTATGTTAGGCCCTATATAATTACTCTCAACATTTTTTTATAGTACTCAATTCCAGAGCCTCATTTCCCTTATGATTAAAAAATCTATATGTATGAATCTAAATAGAATTATAATTGACCTTGAAAATAAAGTCCAATCCAATGTGCCCTTAGTAAATTTATTTTTCACTATCTCAGTGCAATGGAAGTTGAGTCTTCTCCAATATGGGATTGTCTATCCACCAAGTTAAATAGAGGCCCCACAAATTTTATTTTTTTCTATTGGTCGTATGAATTTGTTCCTTTGCATTCAAATTAGATTTGGATGTAAAAAAAATTGTTTCCTCATGGAGGTGATGCTTAGTCAATTTTCTAACACTCAAAATTTCCCTCTTGCGAATATACCAAGATTCAAATTGAGAGACAAAATTTTTATCTAGACAAGGATTCTCAACTTTATTATGATATGCATACTTTTTTGTTGGAATAATCAAGCTCTAAGATTACTAAGAGGAGGGGGGAGGGTGAATCATTAATCTATGAATAAACACAAATTTGATCTAATAAAACTTATTCTTTAAAATATTCACCACATGCATGCAATAAGTAACCTTTACTTGAAATAAAACATGCACCATGAAATAAGTACCCACGCAAGTTCAACACATGACATAAGTATTTTTCATATAGAAAACCAAAAGGGAAAAACCATGGTGGGAATTATTCCCATGAGTAATATATTACTCTTTTGAATTACGCTCGGTTAAGAGCTTAGCCTTGTTAGGAGCTTACAATAAACTTGTTAAGAATAGACCCTCTAAGGAGCCACCAGGTTAAGGGATTTACCTCTAGCCTTGTTAAGAAATTTACCCTGTTAGGAGTATCCTTGTGAAGGTACTTGAAATAATAGCTAAAGTGTCACCATATTAAAGGATTTACAAAAAATGGATTTGTTAGGATCTACCTAGTTAAGAGATTTAGCTTGCTCCAACCATTAGGGAACAACAAGAATATATTGATCTAGAAAATAGTAGCTCAATGCCTTGCTTGTATAGATCCAATTAAGCTCACACTTCTTCCTCACTTGTAGATTCACTTCTCCTCTGAATCACACCTTTGGATTCACCTTCTATCTTTGTCACACACAAATCTCTACTTCTTTTTTTTTCACTCATACATTATAAAAATACATTATAAAAATACATTATAAAAAGATATTAATGTATTTACAATAATTAGGACATACAACTGCCACAACATCACATCTGAAATTAAAATTTCCCTCCATAGAATATTTCCAAATACATTGGAATCATTTTCCAATATGCACTGTCAACAAGATCTAATCACACTTTTATTTGATAACAAAAAACCAAACATATTACACTTCCCAAGGTTCATGCACCTCTTCATGAATTATCGATAAAATAAATCAATAAGAAGCATACATAACATTCCATGTCATCTTAGACACATCATCACATATTTTGAAATACTCAGCTGACTTCACAAATTGATCTTCCTTCACTGATCAAGGATCTAACTAATTATTATTCATTGTTCTTTCCTTCTTCATCATCTAAACTTAAGAGTCATGTAACTCTATCCAATGATCACCAATATTGAGTAAATTGTTATAGCAATCCCATAAATTCATAAATATTAGATACCTCCAATCACATCACTTGATTCCATCCCTCTTGGACATACCGATCCAATCTTTCTTATATGTTCCTGCATGCTGAAAAAATTCCCTATCTTCAACATATTGAAGTTATAAATTGCATAAAAATAATCATACACATGTATGATCATAGATATATCATGAAACACACCTTTAGATCCTATGTACCTAATTCAACACCGGAATTCACAATACAAGAGTTAATTCATCTTCTACATCATAATTGGGTATACCAAGAACATGATCAACCAAGAAAACCTACTTTGACATCAATGACAACAACATAACTGACATAACACATCATTTATACATCAAGATACTTAGTCACCTCATCTACATTAGTTATTCAACCAATGTCCCCCTTTGGCATTTATGACAACACACCAAGTATACCAAACATATTCCTAAACCATGACACTTTGTCTTGTTCTTCATTGGATGGAAATACACCAACATATAGACTCTATAATCACATCAACTTCTCTTTCCCTGTTCATCTAATTTTCATAGTTTGTCTCCCCTTTTTATGATCTATTCTTCTCCCCCTTTGACAATAATGCCAAATGCACCATAATTGTCAAGTCTTCATCTATCTAACTGCTCTCCCTAAGGGTTAGTCCCCTTTTACATCAATCCATTGAAGACTAAAGTAGTAATACCCATTGGATAGATGCAACATTTGCATATTAATTCTTCTTAGGTAGGGGCATGACCCCCAACTTACCTCTAAGGTACTCAAAAGTATCCTTAGGAAGTGGATTAGTAAAGATATTTTTAGTTTTCTCTTTAGTTGGAATGTACTCCAACCTCACCACTTTCTCCTACACCTTTTCTCTCAAGAAATGATACTTAATATAAAAGTTCTTTGTCTTTAAGTGCATAAATTGGTTCTTAGAAATATTTATAGCACTAGTAGTGTCATGATAAATTGTCACCAGTTATGTAACCTTCTCTTTAATCCTTTCTAGGATTTTCTTCATCCAAGCTACCTATGTTCAATTGATAATTGCATTATGCTTTAGCTATAGATTGAGATATGCAATTTTGTTTCTTTCTTGTCCAAGGCACAAGTCTACCACCTAGAAAGAATACACCACCTCTTGTGCTCTTTTGGTCATCTACATTACTTTCCCAATCAACATCAATAAAATACATAGCAAAAAGTCACCTTCATGATCATACCATAAACCATAATCCATAGTGCCTTATAGATATCTAATTACTCTCATTAATGCAAAAATGTGTGACTAACTAAAACCTTGCAACTATGCCAACTACTTCTGCATTATCCGGTCTTCTATGTACAACATAATGTAGCTTTCTTATAATGGACATATATAAAGTGGCATAAACATACTCAAATTCATCATCTTTGGATAGTTTATAGCTTGTAACAATGGAGGTACCAAACGGTTTAGAATATTCTATGCAAAAAGTTGTCAACACCTCCTTCACATATTTAGATTGATTTATGTATATTCCATTATCAAACTATGATATCTGCAGTCCTAGGAAGAATTTGATTTCCCCGATCATTGATATTTCAAATTCTTTCTTCATTTTATTAGCGAAAGACATACTCATCTCATCATCACAACCAAAAATTATTTCATCAAGAAAGACTTCAGGAATTAATACATTTTCACCTTCAACATTTAAGTAAACATTAATATCATCAGAAGTCCTATTGAAACCAATCTGAATGAGTTAAGAGTGTAAGCTTTCATACCATGCTCTAGGGGATTGATTAAAACCATACATTACTTTTTCAAGTTTTCATACCATTCTCTTCTCCTTTTTAATGCAAATCTATCTAGTTGCTCAATGTAGACCTCTTCTTCTAGAATTTCATTCAAGAATGTTGATTTCACATCCATTTGATAGACTTTGAATTTCTTGAATGCAACATAAGTAAGTAGTATTCTGAAACCTTCCAATCTTGCTATAGGAGAAAATATCTCACCATAATCCAAACCTTCTTCTTGTGCATAACCTCTACACACAAGCCTTTATTTCTAATCACTTCACCATCTTCATTTAGTTTATTCTTGAAAACCCATTTTGTACCTATCGCATTTTTGTCTTCGGGCCTTGGAACAAGAGTCCAAGTTTCATTCTTCTCAATCTGATCCAATTGTTCATGCATATCTTGTTAGATTAGGTGAAATACTAATCTCCCAAGAACACCTGCATGCATAACCTTGTCACATGGAAGAAGCAAAGCACAGAAGCAAGAAAAATCATGGAGGCCAAAAGGCCAGAGACATCTTATGGACATGCAAAAGAGAAATTTCTATTATGATCCAATAAGTGAATTAGCTAAAAAGAATGTACAAAGGGTTCAACCATATAGGTGAACAATAAAACCCTAAAGCTATAAAGCAAAAAATAAAGCTAGGTTGCACATTATAATTAATAAATATATTAATTATAATGCACCTAAAAGATAGCTTAAGTAAATAGAGTAATAAATGACTTAATTAATTAAACCAAAGTGATTTAATTAATAAGCATAAAGTATGATTACTCTAACACCCCCCCTTAAGCGTAGCTCAAGAGGGAAGCTAACCTAGCACAGCTATGAAAGCAGAAAAAGGGTCCCGGCAACAAGGCCTGATCAGGTACCCAGTACAAGAAATAAACTAGATGAAGGAAACAAAGCCTCCAATCTAGGGAATGTCCCAAAGAAAGGAACAAGAAAGAGCATGAAGCATCTCTGAAACATAAAGCTGCAAACACTGTCAGAAGAAACTGCTGGAACCCCCACTGAAGTGCATGACCAGGTAGAGAAGACAAAGTCTGAAGAGCTGATCAATCAAAGAGGTGACCTCCAAAATAGGAATGAATGAGTGTCTATATAGTAGATGAACCATCTCACCGAAATGCATAGGTGCCTAGCCACTGCATCCGCCTAGTACATAGGAACAAAAACTGAATACGTAGATCACTCAACCAAACCAAGGAAGCAATAGAGCCAACAGGTGAACCCCCCCATAATGCTGAACTGGGAGAGGGGTGACAGGAACACTGAAATGCAATGCCAGAAACATCTGCAAGAAGAAGAATCAGGAACACCAACAGTGCAACAGAAGTACACACACAGGATGAAGGGCGGTGTCGAAGAAGAAGAATAGATCTTCTGGACACACAGCATGGGCTAATGTCATGGAAGGTACACTCACTTGACAAGAGTGGATGCGCCTATAGTGGCAAATGCATCAGAATCCCCCCATGGCACTTTATAACTGAGTGCGTATACAAACAAACACATAGTGTTCAAGATCCCAAAATGCAAAAGTAGGCACTTTATCTCAGTGCGTTTACAGAAAAAAGAATGCAACAGAAGAGAAGCATACAATGCTCAAAAGACAGAAAGAAGAGTGAGCTATGAACTCAGAAGAAGAGATCCCCGGACCTGTAGAACCAAGCACTCCACCAAAGGGCATAAACGGCCAAACGCGAAGGAGTGAAAACCTGGAGTAGAATCTGGAAAAATAACCTCTGCCACTGAATAGCACACTAAACCAGCTTTCCGAAAATACCAAGTTTGCTGAAAACTGAGCCCGGATGTGAGAGATATAGTGTCCGGAATGCAAAAAGTACCCGTGAATTTGACTGGCAGAAAACCCATGCAAATGGCAAAATCAAACAACCAAACTGAAAAAAACAGAAAGTTCTCGGAACCAGCTTTCCGTCGATATCTCGTTTGGCAAAAAATGCCATCGTATGCTCAAGTTACAGCAAAAACAGTGACAGGTGCTCTGGCAGGCACCTGAAAAAGAAAACCTTTGAATTCAACAGCCTGGTGCGAAAAATGGAAGAAGAATCTAGAAAAAATCTCTCCATATAAAACAACCGTCTCAGAATCATCTTTCTGATGATGTCTCGTTCGCCCACTAACTCCTCCGTATGAGCAAGTTATGCCAAAAAAAGCATCAGGTGCTCCAGGAAGGCAAAAAAGCAATCCTGCCTTCGAAGGTATGGTATGAAAAACGAGGCAAAAAACTTGAAAAGAAACCTCCATAATTGCGTTCGTCTCGGAAAGAGCTTTCCGATGATATAAAAAACTCCCAAATACACCTCCAGATGAAGAAGATATGGCAAAAAAAGCCCAATTACCCTTAAAACAGAGCCCTTAAAAAACATGCAAATTTTTTTTAAAAAATTAAAAAGCATGTCTGCTGACGTCAGCAGAGGGCCTGGGGGCTGAATCAGGAAACCCTGGGTCATGTGGGCGACCAGGGGCTAGTGCTGGTGCCGGCGGTGGGCGGGCCGGCGGAGTGGAGGGCGCGGGCGCGGGCGGCGGGGGCCGACGGAGCGGAGGCCGCGAAGGGCGGCGGCGGCACGGGCGCGGGCGCGGGCGGCGGCTGGGCGGGCCGCGGAGCGGGGCCGGCTGAGGAGGCCAGCGGGGCGGCGGAGGAGCCGCGGGGGTGGCGCCCGGGTGGCCGCTGGGTGGCGCCCGGGAGGCCGCCCCTTAAAAAAAGTTTTAATAATTTTTTTGAAAATCGCTGTCTCGGAGTGCGTGCCAGGGCCGTACGGCCTTGGTATGCAAAAATTTTTTGCCTCAGATGCCACTGTGTCCAAAATGGACAAGTTTTATATGGATTTAGGGGTTCTTGGGCCTTCCGGACACAATGGTGGTGTCCGTTTTTGCCCAAGGTGAGCCAAATTTTGGCTCCCCCCCAGATCCACAAAAAAAACTTCTGAAACCCTTGAAAACCTCCTGCTTCTGAAACACTTCAACAAAACACGAACAGCAAGCAGCAAGATGGCTCTGATACCATGTTAGATTAGGTGAAATACTAATCTCCCAAGAACACCTGCATGCATAACCCTGTCACATGGAAGAAGCAAAGCACAGAAGCAAGAAAAATAATGGAGGCCAAAAGGCCAGAGACATCTTATGGACATGCAAAAGAGAAATTTCTATTATGATCCAATAAGTGAATTAGCTAAAAAAAATGTACAAAGGGTTCAACCATATAGGTGAACAATAAAACCCTAAAGCTATAAAGCAAAAAATAAAGCTAGGTTGCACATTATAATTAATTATAATGCACCTAAAAGATAGCTTAAGTAAATAGAGTAATAAATGACTTAATTAATTAAACCAAAGTGATTTAATTAATAAGCATAAAGTATGATTACTCTAACATATCTTTCACCTAATCATCATCTTCAATTTCTTCCTTTGTTATTTTGGGCTCAAATTTTGATATCAAACATGTTCTTTCTCTTTCTTATTACCAATTATTTGATCTGTACAATGATTCATTTTTAAATACTTTGGGATTACTTGTTCAGGCCTAGGAACTTCTTCTTCTGTCAGTTGCACTATTTATTCCTCAATATTCTTCTCTATTTGTCTAGGTACTTCTGATTCAATAAATTATTTTCTCTGATCATCTTATGTCTCCTTTTTTCTTCTTTCCTTAGACTCCTTAGGAAATTCATCAATTTTCACATTATCACTTTCAATCATTTTATTATTCCTTTTATTAAAACATTGTAAAGCCTTTCTCTTAGTTGAATAACCCAAAAACTATTCCTTCATCACTTTTGGGGTCAAATTTTCCAATAAAATCATCTATTTTTATATAACATTTACTCCCAAAATTCTTCAAATAATTTACACTTGGAGAATGAACATACCATAATTCATAGGTTGTCTTGTTGATATCCTTCTTCACTTACACCTTGTTTAGAGTATAAACATCAGTATTGATTTATTCTCTTAGTAGACCTTCAATATGTTAGGGTGGTCCCACAATAGTGTGTCCCACTTTTTGGCCAACTTTGACACTGAGATCAACATTCTAAAAAAAAACTTCACTTTTGAACACCTGTTGCTGCAAAACTATTAGGAATTTGAAGATGATGCAAACTAGAGTCTTTTAGAATTTTCTTTCTCGTTTCTAAATATATATTTAAAAAAAAAATTAAACTTGATTTGAACCCATTTTTCTTTCTCCTTCGAAAAGTGGTTTGTGAGAAAAATCAACATTTTTAAGGAGTGACTGTCACTTGGATTAGGATAACTTTTTTTTTTTCAAAAATGATAATGATGTAATTCTTTGAATTTTATATTGTTTACTTCAATATATAATGGATGATTGGTTTTAATCATTTTGGTTCAATATTTCATACTTTATTAAGTTCTAAAGTGAGAGTAATTTTAATTTAGACATAGCTTCTTTTGGATCACTCTAACTTGATCTATATATATCAAAATTCATTTTTTCTTTTTTATATAGAAAGCTAACACAAATAGGCTTCTCCTATAGATTTAACATAACAAAAAAATCATAAGTTACTATTTTTCCCGAAGCGTCGAAGAGATAGGTTGTTGAATGACCAAAGAATCTACGTTTAATTAAAGTTAATTTTTAATGTAAAAATGAACTCAATATGTATTAAAATTATAGTCGTTAGAAACATTAATCGAAGTAGCATCATCTAGCATCTTTTATTTCAGGACATCATCTTGTTTGGTCTTTTTTTAGGCCTTGAAAGGCATATTTTTTGTTTTGTTTTTTTCATCTTGAAATTTTTTTTTGGTTTTGGGTCTTTGTGCGAAGACCCCCTTTGCACAAAGGCATCCCAGGGTCTTCATGTGAAGGAAATCAAGATTGCTTGGGAAAAATCTGGTGGGAACAAGCCCCACCGAACTTTTACCCAACCTACTTTTCCTTAAGTAAGTCGACTAATTATGGTAAATTTTTTTTGATAAGTGGTATAAAATAAAATGTTTTTTTTTTCATATTTCACACAATTGCAATCAACTTATTTCACACTTTTCACTATTGCTCTAAATTTTGAAAGACATTTTTTTGGAGGATAATCTCTATTGGTGTTTTAATCAAAGATGATTTTTTGGATGATAATTTCTATTGGTGTTTTTTTATCAAAAATATTTTTTTTAACGAGGAGAATTACTATTGCCAAATTTTTAGAAGACATTTTTTTGGAGAGAATAAATAGAGAACAAGAAGGGATGACAAAGTAAATCTGCAAGAAAGAGGTCACCTATTACTGAACAAAGAAATCATGAAGCTGCATTGACATATTATTATAAAAGAATAGAAGGTATGGACCTATCTACCTCTAATTTTACATGTCCAAATTTCATGGACCTATGCTCTATTTTTCTCTAATTTGATTCATTTTTTTGCATCTAGCTTGCAATCAACATGGTCAAGGTGAAGGAGAATCTCAGTTAGGAGGGTAAAGCCAATTTGAAGAAATGTACATTGAAGAAGGGTCAAGATCACTCCCTACGGAAGCTAAAGAAGTTTATGTCGGAGAAGGGTCAGGATCATGTGCTCCTACTGGCATGGATGAACTTATAAATCAAGCTAAAACTATAAAGAGAAATATTAATTATATAAACTTAGATCATTTAGTTTCAATGGATGTGGACAAATTGAGATCATTTGTTAATGTTCAACCTTTAATTCTTGCTAAGAAGAGGTCAACGAATAAGATAGCAAGAGAAATATTGGCTAAATTTGATAATTTTGAAACGCTTGAACAAGCCCAATTCCTTTTAGTTGTACCTATAACCAAAAATTTGGAAGAGGCATTAAAATTATTGGATATAGAAACAACATCAAAGAAGAGAAAATTTGTTAACATGCAAACTAATATGATTGACAATATTAGGAAAGGTTTGAACTAGGTGGGGAGGTGATTTTGAACTAAAGATAAGGCCATTACAAGAAGATTTATGTTGACATCCATTGTAGGTAACACTGTTGGATATTACTTATTGCTAGTCAAATAATTTCCATCTTTCTTTGTGCAACATTTTTGCCTTTGTAAAGTTAAGGTTGTATATTGAACCTTGAACCTTGAACTTGAACCTGTTGGTTCAAAGTTCAAAGTTCAAAACTCATTTTCCCAAAGAGCATCATGTAAAAGAATCATCACAATAAAGAAAAAGTTTATTAGTCATGGTCATGTGTTCCTTTGTAATTGGTAAATTGAATCTTGAACTTTGAACCCCCTTTTTCATGGTTCAAAGTTCACATTTCAATATGCACTTTGACAACTTTGTATTGAAACCTTCCACGTCGAGGTTGTAGTGTCACAATTCAAAAAATTTGGAGCTTGTTAATTAATTTCCTAAGGGCCCACCACAGTTGTAAAGTGGACGCATAATTTAAAGCATCATGAATCTTGTACTTTGAAACCAATACTTATGGTTCAAGGATCAGATTTTGAGATGTAATAATACTAAGATAAGAAGTTGCAAGCCAAATCCTTGCATACTGACATTGAAAAAATTGATGGGACCCGAGGAATGATGCCAGCTTAGCTCAAATGATTCCCTTACTGAAATAGAGAATCTGTAACATGTTGTTAGCAGTTATTGCAGTGGAAAAATTTATTGCATGGCAGTTCTTTCAAGTTGATGGGAATCAAAGCAAGCGTGTATATTTATTTTCCCTCCCCTTTGTCTCTTAATTATGTTCTTATTTTTAAAAGAAAAGAGTTTGGTTCCTTTCTACATTCATCCAAGTGTTCATAAGAATTTTAAAAATTTTATTTCACCATGTCCTCTTCCAAAGTAAATTTTTTGAGGGAGAATAAATTTTCTCCTATCAGTAGTTGTTTGTCTGAAATGAGACACTATGATAGTAGATGACAATATTAGGGAAAATGTGCAAAGATTGAGAAAAACAAAAGGTGAATCCATAACCACTAGAATTGTAGAGAGTGGTTTGTTGGAAGCAGTCAATTTTCTTGAAGTATTTCCATGCCAAGAATTAGTGATGGAATGTTGTAACAGGTATGATAAGTCTGAGAGATGCATCAATACTGGAAGTGGTGAAGTATTGATAAACACAAACCAAGAGGTGATAATGGCTATGTTTAGAATTCCTTCAGTAGAAGTATATAGAGATTGGAATATTAAAGGGGCCCTGGCTGATTTGGACCAAAATTAGAAGGTATATAAGAACAATATAGCTAGGGATTGGTTATTAAACCTTGAGAAAGGAGGATCTTAATTACCCAAACCTCTTAGGAAGGATCACATGTTCAGAGAGGTAAGAGACATTACTGTAATATTAAATAGAATAAAAGGGAACCCTATTGATACTAACTAGGAAGACTAGATGTACATTTTTGTACAAGCTATTTTAGATGCGGTTAATCCCATTGATTGACATGAAATAATTGTGGAAAAATTGCACGAGAGCCTATCCCAATCAGCTTTGGTTTCCAATTTCTACATGTCTTTGTACCTTTTCTATAGCCTTTCTATTTGTAGAATTTGGGATGGCTTACCCCATGAAGAATGGAGAAGTGATATGACTATTTATGAGTATCACCCCCTTTTGTAAAAAAGAAGAAACCCAGTGGGTTTCAAAAGAGTTTAGGATACCTTCTTGTCCAAGCTTGTTTTTGAGTTAAAAGGGAAGAGTGAATTCCAGATGTTTGAGGAAGCAATGGAATTTATTAAGATATATGGAAGCTTCTATATACAATTCCCTACCTTTAGTTACCTGAGGATTGGAGGTTTCAATGATGAACCTCTTAAATTGCCAAGGTATTACCTAGAAAAATATATTTTACTAGAAGTGGGAAGATAGTTGTTAATGGTTGAAAAGAAATATAGGGTCAAGAGAGGAATTGGCACATTCTTTCCTTTAGACCTAGGACATTATCATTTCAGGCTAATGCATGATTTCTCTTTCCTGACTAATGAATTGAAGGAGATGAATCTTCAACCATACCAGTCCAGGAACTATTATGATAGGAAGGGTTTTGTGGATAATCATTTTAGAGTTGATGCTATGTTCTTACATCAACTAGAACTTGAAGACTTTTGGGATGATTGTATAGATGAAATTGAGGTCATGAGGAGGTTACACTCTAGATTTTATTTAGGGAATATTTCTACCTTAAAACTTCACTTTAACATTAAAAGCATAAAAGATGATGCTGAAGATGTGTTGGAATCAGGGTGCTTGTGGTCAAATGCAGAGGTTATAATTAGGAAAGTTGATTGGAATGAGAGGGAAGAGGAAGATTTGAGGTCCTTAACTGATGAAATCTTCAAAAGGATAGAAATTTGGATCAAATCTCAAAAGAAGAATCAGGGAGCCCTTGCATTGAAAACTAGAAGGAGTTCAAGAGTCCCCAAAATTGAACCATCTTGTTTCTTAACTAATCAAATTAAACCATTGTTTACTACAGGTGACACAAGTCCTAAAGAAGCTACTGATGTTGAAGACTTAGAAGTAGTTCCTGACAATAGGTAAAGTCTACAAGGCAGAGAAGTAAAAGGAGTGAGAAGCTGGATTCAACCTTTTGCATTGTTCTTGATCTAGATACCGAAGAACCTAGTGTAAAGAAATTTAAGAGATTGAAAATAAATAGAGCACCAGTCATGGATTCAGGATCAATAGGGCTCAATGGAGATTCATGTCAACAAGACCAGATAGCTCTAAATAGTCCAAGTACTGACATTTACTTATAGACTACAAGTCCACAAACTCTTAACTGGCTAGACTTGTCAGTGAACAAAAGGAGGAACATCATTCCTACTTCAGTCCCTATTGGAGATTTGGTTAGTAAGTACCTTGGGAAATCTCTCCGATCAAAGAAACCAAAGATAGAGTCCATGTTAGATGTAGACCCTAATACATGTCACTAGGTTGCTGAGGTTTTCAAACCCAATTCTGATAAGTTTAGTGCTAAGGTTATTGAGCAAGACCTTAGTGTGGAGAAAATAGACCAAGGAGTAGCCTCTAGGGAAGTAGACTTGAAGATTTTGAATTCTACAAACAAAAAGATTAATCATTGAGTGCTAAAGGATGCATAAGATAAGGAAAAGCTAAAACAGGCTCTTTGTGAAATGGCTAAGTATATTTAGGAGTTGTAGAGTCCAGTCCTTGAGCTCCTGGAAATGGTCCCCTTGAATTTGGATGTTAAGTCTCCAAACAACCAAAATTTTCTTGTTCAGGTTCACAAAGATAGGTCCCTCTCAAAAGAATTTTATAGTTGGATGGAAGAGACTGGTAGAAGGGTCACTCAATTTTCATAGGCCAATGAAGTTGTGAGCAATAGGTCCTCCAGTTTGGTATCCATTGTGGAAGATAGTGTTAAAATCTAGGAAAAGAAAAGAGATGGATTGGAGATAGAAATAGCCAACCTAGAGGAATTATTTTTCTATGGCATAGATAAATTCTTGGCTGAGAAAAAGGTGCCCGAGGTTGATGATAACCTATTATTCACCACTAAGGTTAATGAGGAGTGGCTGTGCACACTCTATGACCAAGGTGTGGAAGAGCCCAGTATGATCTTGAAGATAGTGATAGGTGTTGAAGAGGTCCTTGAAAATCATGTAGATTTCACTTACACATTGATCAAAGATGAATTCAAAGTTAGAATTGAGGTGAAAATGATATAGGAATCCTACATGGAGTGAGTGCGAAACATAAAAGATGTAAAGGATATCATGACTACAGACTACTCAGATATAGCCCGAGTTGAGTCACTTATATTTATCAGTGAGGAGCAGATGCAAATAGTGGAAACCAAGCTGAAGCAACTATAGAACTATAAGAACATCTAGGAGAAGAGGCTAAATTTAGCCCCTCCACTGAACCAAATGATACTCAAGAAATTCATGATGGCCTTCGAGGAGTGGAGTTCCACGTGCAAAGAAGAGTATGTTACCACCAGTACAAATGCTGAGAAAGGCCAATTAGCCAATTAGTTTCTCATAGAGCAGTTCCCAGGAGTTAAAAAAGTTTTAGTTTCATTTTCCTTTCCATTAAGAAGTTAGTTATGAAACTGATTGGGTCCTGCGTGGCTATATATTTAATTTTGAGTGACCTTGAAAAGGTCGGTTCTCTATTTTCAAAAACTTAGTTATTTTGATATTTACTGCAAATACTTTCATGGTGAATGGTTTATTTTGAATTGGAACATATGATATAATATCAGTTGATTTATAGCAGATAATAGTATTTCTCTCAGATTAGTTGGTCTGGTTGTTACATGTATTTTGACTTCAGTTGGAATTGAATGCATGCTGGTATAATCTGTATATATGTTCTATGGTTATTCTTCCATTTTTCACTTTTATTTCAGTATCTATTGAATCGATCATTCTGAGAATGTTTTTTTGATAATCTTAGTTAGTTGGCTTAGATGAATGTGGATCTTTCTTGGAGAAATAAATCTTTCCAAAGTCAATTCATATGAAGAACTAAAAAGCCTTTCTTACTTTTAGGTCAAAAGTATATATATTCTTATCATTTTTATTCTTTTCAAATAAATGGATTGTCAAGATCAATTTTTATATAAGGTAGATGCTCCTTTAATCTCAGAGAGTTTAGTCATGAGTGACTAACTCGACTATTAGTTTAGTTTGTCTTCTTATTTTGGGCATTTGAGGGTCATTTGTAAGTTGTTTTCAAGAAGAAAAATCCGTTTACTAACAGATTTTTGGCAACTTTGCTAGGGAGTGTAATGAGTAGACCAGAGCTTGAATATTTTATTTTAATGATCAATTATGGTGCCACCTGTTGATGTGATACCTAGTCAGCAAGAAGTTCTCCCAGTGTTACAACCTAACCTTCATTTCACAGATACCCAAAAAGACATCATTGTTGATCTTAACGTAATGGCTTGGAATCTGAGAATGAGTGGTCAATAGTATCAACAAGTGAGGTTAGTCATTGAAGAGGAAGAATAAATTGGAGAGTGGTTAAGAGGTTTAGCTATTTCTCAAGAAGCTGTTGTAGTGGATAGAGCAATCCAAAGGCCTTGAGAGTAAGTCTTTCTTTATATATATCTCTATTTTAGTTTTAATAAGTAAGATGGTAGAGAAAAGGTACACAAGAGGTGATAAAGTGAAAGGTTTGGTTGATGAAGACTTTGAAGCCTTAAAGCAGTTGAACTTCACCCCTAATATTCCTGTGAGAAGGAATGTTCAAACTACTAGTAGATCATCTTCACCTACCAAGTTAACCTCATCTATTTCTTGTTTTCAAGCCCTCACATTATCTAGTACATTGGTCCCATCTCTTTTTAATCCTCAACCTCTAAATTTTTCTCTACCAATCATGGCCCAAAACTAGCCTTGGGGTGCTCAGGTTGGCCCGCTTGATCTAACCAATTTTAACTTACAAGCTTTACCCAAAGGAGCTAGAGAGGTTATACCTATGTTTAGTGGAGATGGTAGGGTTTCTCCAAGTGATCATATAAATGCATTCAATATTGCATGTAGTGTTATAGGTGTGGATTCAAAATATGTAGCTATTTGCCTTTTTGTTCAAACTTTGATTGAAGCTATTGTAGATTGGTTTCATCATTTTCCCAATGGTTCTACAAGAACTTGGAATTCCATGAGAAAATCCTTTGAAGCTCACTTCAAAGCTGTAGATGATGAGCATTCTTCATTACTACAACTCTCATAGTTAAAGAAGGAGATGCATGAACCAATGCGAGAATTTATTGCCAAGTTCAATAAACTCTTGCAGCAAATTCCAAATGCTCACCATCCTAGTAATGAGAACATAAAAGGTTTATTTGTAAATGTTATGCCTCCAGATATCAGTTTTCATCTAAGACAAGGTGGGGTGGTGGACTTGGTAGCTACTCAGGCATTAGCAGTGGAACTTGAAGATGATATGATAACTACTGATAAATGGAGAAGAGAAGTACAAACTCTAAATAGTCAAGCATCTACATTTGGATCTTCTGATCTAGTTGTTCAAAGACTGGTCAATGACATGATTACCCTTAAAATGAAATTACCTAAGTCAACTTTTACTCAATATCAAGATATTCCTAGGGGGTATGGAAACCAAGGAACAGGAAAATACAAGAAGCATTCAAATGCTTTTCCACATTAGTCGGGACTTTAGATTGAAGTACCTCCTGTTAAAAGTAACATGTGTATCTTTCATTTAATTGATGAGCATGATGGTGATTCTTGCCTTGAGATGGTGTTGTACAAACAAATGGAAGCCAACAAAGAAACCATTGTGGAAATCCCTGGCAATGAAGAGAACTTTGAAGGACCTAGCGACTCTGTGAATTACTATCTTGAGTATGAGTCTGATTCAGACCGAGGTGGTGACATTCTTACAACTCTAGAGGAACCTTCATGTTTAGTGCTTACCCAAGGTTAGCAAGGTGGAAAAATTAGAAGTTATTCTTCATCTCATTTCCAAGGCAAGAAAGATAAAGAACCAATGAGTCAAGCTAGTAGGAGCACAAAGACTCTAGGGAGTGAATCGACATGAGTAAAGATCCTTAAAAGGTTAGACTTTGAGCCCACTTTTGATTTCATAGAGTTTTTTAAGTCATCTAAAATCCAAATATCTCCTACTGAATATTTGAAATCAAATCCTGGTGAATTGGATAAGTTGGTAGCTTATGTGAAAGGCTCCTCTCCTATTGTATAGTCTAGTTAAGCAAATACTATATCCACTAGTGAGATCCCTATAGATCCTAAGATTAAACATCCTAAAGTTAAAGAACCCATCATAAATCATAATCCTTAGGATCTTTTCATGTAATAGAGAAACCTGAACCTTTCTATGTATCATTATTCATACATGGTCATAAACTTAGTAATTACATTATAGATCTTGGAGCTTTCAATAACATTATGCCCTCCTTAGTAGCAAAAGCCCTTGATTTTCATTTAACAAAAACTTTTGGTAGGCTCTACTCCATGGATTCTAAGAAAGTTCCTTTGCTTGGCCAAATCAAGGATGCCCAAGCTGTGTTAGCAGCTTTTCCTGACAAGAGGATCAAATTGACCATCTTGGTTGTTGACATACTAGCTAGTTATGGTATGCTCTTGAGGAGAAACTTTTGTAGAGATTTGGGTGGTGAGATCAAATTAGACTGGTCTCAGGCTATCATTCCTATTGTGGATAAGAAGGTCACATTACAACCTGAGACTAAGTGTAAATATATTGTTTTTCCCTCTGAAGATCCCAAGTCTCACATCTTGTAACAAGAAACAAATTTTTCTAACTGATTGATCATGTCAGAAATTGATGTCATAGATGAAAAATGTACTGATAGTGAAGAGATTTGGACTTTGGAATTTGATGGGAGTTGTTCATCAACTGGTTCGAGTGCTAGGGTGGTATTAATATCTCCAACTAAGGAGAATTTCCCTTTCACTTTCAAGCTTGAATTTGAGAATACTAATAACACCACAGAGTATGAAGCTCTGTTACTTGGGATTCAAGAAGCAAAGACCAAAGGCATAAAAATTCTAAGAGTAAAAGGAGATGCCAAGTTAATTGTTAAAAAAGTAAGAGGGAAATATTTAGTGGGAAATAAAAGGATGAAGCACTACAAGAATAGATTCTGGGATGAAATTGAAGGATTCAAAGCTTTTTCAATCGAATCCATACCTACAGAACTGAACTATAGAGCAGATGCCCTAGCTAGTTCTGTGACACTATTAATTCCTCATCCTAACTTTGGGAGTGATCAATACACCATTGAGCTTGTTCATCAACCTAATGTACCTGATAATGTTAAATTTTGGTAGGTTTTCAATGATGACACTCATGTGTTGACTTTCCTTCAAGGTATTGAGAATTTTTCCTTTGTATTTTTCGTAGGGTCAAAATTTGATTGCGAAGAGTTGTGCTGATAAGGAGGTTGAAAAAGGAGAAGATATTATTCAATTAAAAGGAAACCATATTCCTAAAGGTCTTGTGACAATGGAAAACTTGTTTGACTGAAAAGATAGTTTTGTCGGCCAAGTCAATGAAACAAAAGAGGAACAATCCAATAATTATGAGAATATAAACATTGGGAGTAATGAAGACCCTAAGTTTGTCAATTTGGGTACATGATGCAGCCTTGTGGAGAAAGTGATATTCACCAAATTCTGGTGAGAGTTCAGAGATGTGTTTGCATGGTCATATGAAGATTTGAAGGACTTAAAAAAGGGGAAGTTTCAGCACCATATTCCTTTGAAACCAACAGCCAAACCCTTCAGGCAGAAATTGAGAAATTATAACCCTAGGGTGGTTGATGTAATTTTCAGAGAGGTAGACAAAATGTTTAGAAATAAAATAATTTACCCAATCCATCATTGTACCTAGGTAGAAAACATAGTACGTGTTCGTAAGAAAAATGGGGAAATTTAGATTTGTGTTGATTTTAGGAACCTTAACTAGTCTAGTTTGAAAGAAAAATTCACCCTCCCTAATATGGACCATATTCTTCAGATTGAGATGATGTCAATGCTAGATAATTCTTAGGGTACAACTAAATTAGTGTGGCTCTTGAGGACCAACACAAAATGACATTCACTACTCCTTGGGGCACGTTCACATATAATCAAATGCCATTCGGTCTGATCAATACATGGGTGACGTTCTAGTGGGCCATGAATTCTTCTTTTAGCCATTTAATGAATAAAGTGATTTTAGTATATCTTGATGGCACGACTGTCTTCTCTCATAGAAGGAAGAAACATCCTAAGGATTTGAGAATCATCCTTCAAGAATGCAGGAATAAAGGAATATCGCTCAATCCTAAGAAATATATTTTCTGTGTGACTGAGGGAAAATTGTTGGTTGACATAGTGTCAAAAAAGGGAATTACAATCGATCTAGAAAGGGTGTGAGCGATTTAGAAATTGTTTTTACCATCTCACAAAAGTGGAATAAGGTCTTTCTTTGGGAAAATTAACTTTTTGAGAAGATTTGTGCCAGATTTTTTAGAAATAGCTAGGCCCATGGTGAGTTTGCTGAGTGAGAAACAAACTTTCAAGTGGAATGATGAGGCCAATAATTCTTTTGATGAAGTTAAAGAGGCAATTTCTCAGGCCCCAATCCTTGCTCATCCGAACTTCTGAAAAGACTTTGTGATACATTGTTACACATCTGAGCACACTATGTCAGGTGTCCTCTTATAGAAGAATGAGGCTGGTGAAGAAGTTCCCATTTCCTTTATGAGTATTCTCTTAAAGAAGCATGCATTGAAGTATTCACCTACAAAAAAGTAGGCCTTCACAGTGGTCAAAGCTGTCAAACAATTTCAGTATTACATTTTGCATTCTCATTCCACTAATTTTGTTCTGAATTCCATTGTTAAGAGTATCCTAACTTAGCAAGAGGTGTCAATGAATAAAAGAGCCAATTGGGTGGCAAAGGTATAGG
Organism: Chamaecyparis obtusa; assembly: GCA_027943335.1. Taxonomy (NCBI): domain Eukaryota; kingdom Viridiplantae; phylum Streptophyta; class Pinopsida; order Cupressales; family Cupressaceae; genus Chamaecyparis; species Chamaecyparis obtusa. Next base: position 263,017 of record BSBK01004634.1, on the reverse strand, counting down.
AGTTTGATTTGGAAATCAAACCTACCAAATTGGTAAGGGGTCAAGGCCTCTGCAAATTAATTGCAGAGAATGATGTGGAACTCAGTGACAATATCCCTTTATCTTTGTTTACAGGATTGAAAGATACATGGTTCTCAAATATAGCCTATTATATCACCTATGGAGAGTTTCTCGCTCACCTCACAACAAAAGAGAAGAGGAATTTGAAGCTTAAGATAACCAAATATGTCATAGTGGATGATATTTTGTATAAAAGATGCCTAGATAGAATATTTCTCATGTGTGTCGATGAAGATCAATAGAAGAAGTTGCTTCAGTCCTTCCATAATGAAGCTTGTGGTGGACATTTCTCATCTATAGTAACAACTTTCAAGATATTAAGGAACTGCTATTACTAGCTCGAGATGTTCAAGGATGCATATAAATGGGTAGCACAATGTGAGAAATGTAAGTTATTTTCTGGTAAGCCACATTTAGCTTCTTTTCCCTTAAGGCCAGTAATAATCAAAGAACCATTCAAGTAGTGGGGTTTAGACTTTATAAGACCAATAAATCCCCCATTAAGCACTAGACATACCCATATCTTAATAGCTACAGACTGTTTTACTAAATGGGTACAAGCTATTGCAGTAAGAAAAAATACTTCAAAGGTGGTTTGTTCCTTCCTTAAAGAAAATATTTTGGTTAGATTTGGTGTTCCTGTGAAAATTGTAGCTGTTAATGCACAAAACTTCTCTTCTAAAGAGATGAAAATATTCTGTTATGACAACGGAATTTAATTATCACATTCATCTGATTATTTTCCCCAAGGTAATGGGTAGGCCGAGTCTACCAATAAAAAATTAATTTCTATAATGAAGAAGTTGGTTAGTGAAAATTCCAAGGACTGGCACAGAAGATTTTTTGAAGCCCTTTGTGCTGATCATACTTCTACTAAGAGGGCTATAGGTATGACTTTGTTTGAACTGGTCTATGGAGTAGAAGCTCAACTCTCACTACCTTTGGATCTTGCAGCCATAAAATTATAGAAAGTGATTGAAGACCAAACTTTCCCTAATGGATTGGATAAGATAATCATGTACCTAAGAAAAATCTAGGAAGAAAGAGAAGAAATGGTAAACTGCATAGCATTGTATCAATCGCGGGTGAGGAAGATTTTTGACAGGCAGGCTAGGCCCAAAAAGTTCATGGAGAATGACAAAGTACTATTATGGGATAAAAGGAGAGAACCCCGAGGTGCTCACAAAAAATTTGAATCCCTTTGGAAAGGGCCTTTTGAAATCAGCCAAGTTTTGGGATCTAGCTACGCAGATGGAACATAAATGCCCTTGTCTTATAACATGAAAGATCTAAAGTTGTTTGAGTTGTATTTAAGTTTAGTGGTCCTTTGTACATATAATTTTGTCATCCTTTAGGTTAGTTGCATGTGTTGTAGTTTGGTCTAGTGCAAAACCAGAGATCTAGGATCCATTGTTTAGTCCCTCATAGTCCTAATCCCTAGTCGAAGCCACCTGTTGCCAGTCAAACAATTTCCATATTTCTTTGCGAAATAATTTTTTGCCTTTGTAAAGTTCAAGTTGTATATTTAACCTCGAACCTTTAACTTGAACCTGCCAGTTCAAAGTTCAAAGTTAAAAGTTTAAAACACATTTTCCCAAAGAACATCATGTAAAAGCATCATCATGATAAAGCACAAGTTGATTAGTCATGGTTGTGTGTTCCTTTGTAATCGGTAAATTGAATCTTGAACTTTGAACCCCCTCTTTAATGGTTCAAAGTTCACATTTCAATATGCACTTTGAAAAATTTGTATTGAAACCTTCCACATCGAAGCTGTAGTGTCACAGTTCACAAAATTTGGAGCTTGTCAATTAATGTCCTAAGGGCCCACCACAGTTGTAAAGTGCGCGCATAAATTAAAGCATCATGAATCTTGTACTTTGAACCCAATACTTATGGTTCAAGAAACAAATTTTGAGATGTAATAATACCGAGATAAGAAGCTACGAGCCAAATCATTGTATACTAATATTGAAATGATTGATAGGACCCAAGGAATGACGCCAACTCAGCTCAAGTAATTGCCTTACCAAAATGGAGCATACGTAATAGGTTGTGAGTAGTTATTGCAGCAAAAAAAATTATTGCATGGCAGTTCCTTCAAGTTGATGGGAATCAAAGCAAGTGTGTATATTTATTTTCCTCCCCTTTGTCTTTTCATTCTATTTTGCTTATCTTCTGGAGGCATCCTTGCACGATGAGGTAAAATTATTAGGAAGCAGAAAAATAGTGAGTTTTACGGAAACCTTGGCCCTATGTTTCCTTTAACCTTCTTCTTTTTAAAAGAAATGAGTTGGGTTCCTTTCTACATTCGTCCAAGTGTTCATAAGAATTTTACAAATTTTATTTCACCATGTCCTCTTCCAAAGTAAAATTTGTGAAGGAGAATAAATTTTCTCCTTTTAGTAGTTTCCTGTCTGAAATGAGAGACACTATGATAGTAGATGATGATAATAGGGAAATTGTCCAAAAATTGAGAAAAATAGAAGGTGAAGCCATAGCCACCCGAATTGTAGAGAGTGGTCTATTGGAAGCGGTCAATTTTCCTGAAGTATTTCCATGCCCAGAATTAGTGATGGAATGTCGTAATAGGTATCATAAGTCTGGGAGATTCATCAATATTGGAAGTGATGAAGTATTGATAAACATAAACCGAGAGGTGATAATGGCTATGTTTAGAATTTTGTTACCAGAAGTATATGAAGATTGGAATATTAAAGGGGTCCTGGCTGATTTTGACCAAAATAAGAAGGTATATAAGAACAATATAGCCAGGGATTGGTTATTAAACCCTGATAAAGGAGGATCTCAATTACCCAGACCTCTTAGGAAGGATCATATGTTCAAAGAGGTAAGATACATTATTGTAATGTTAGACAGAATAAAAGTGAACCCTATTGATAGTAATTGGAAAGACTGGATGTACATTTTTGTACAAGCTATTTTAGATGTGGGTAATCCCATTGATTGGGATGAAATAATCATGGAACAGCTACAAGAGATCCTATCCCAATCAGCTTTGGTTTCCAATTTCTACATGTCTTCGTACCTTTTCTATAGCCTTGCTATTTGTAGAATTTGGGATGCCTTACCCCATGAAGAATGGAGAAGTGATATGACTATTTATGAGTATCGTCCCCTTTTGTAGAAAAGAAGGAACCCGATGGTTTTCAAAAGAGTTTAGGATACCTTCTTGTCCAAGCTTATTTATGGGTTAAAAGGGAAGAGCAATTTTTGGATGTCTAAGGAAGCAATAGAATTCATTAAGATATATGGTAGCTTCTATATACAATTCTCAACCTTTAGTTACCTGAGGATTGGGGATTTCAGTGATGAACATCTTAAATTGCCAAGGTATTTCCTAGACAAATATGTTTTACTGGAAGTGGACAGACAGTTGCTAATGGTTGAAAAGAAATACAGGGTCAAGAGAGGAATTGGCACCTTCTTTCCTTTAGAACTAGGACATTATCATTTCAAGATAATGCATGATTTCTCTTTCTTGACTAATGAATTGATGGAGATGAATCTTCAACCATAACAGTCCAGGAACTATTATGATAGCAAGGCTTTTGTGGATAATCATTTTAGAGTTGATGCTCTGTTCTTACATCAACCAAAACTTGAAGACTTTTGGGATGATTGCACAGATGAATTTGAGGTCATGAGGAGGTTACACTCTAGATTTTCTTTAGGGTAGATTGTTACCTTAAAACTTCCCTTTAAAATTAAAAGCATAAAAGATGATGCTGAAGATGTGTTGAAATCGGGCTGCTTGGGTCAAATGCAGAGGTTATAATTAGGAAATTTGATTGGAATGAGAGGGAAAAGGAAGACTTTAGGTCCTTAACTAATGAAATCTTCAAAAGGATAGAAAGTTGGATCAAATCTAAAAAGAAGAAGAATCAGGGAGCCCGTACAATGAAAACTAGAAGGAGTTCAAGCTTCCCCAAAATTGAACCATCTTCTATCTCAACTAATAAAATTGAACCATTGCTGCCTGTAGGTGACAGAGGTCCTAAAGAAGCTACTGATGTTGAAGACTCAAAACTAGTTCCTGAAAATACAGTAAAGTCTACAATTTGCAAAATTAAAAGGGGTGAGAAGGTGGATTCAACCTTTTGTATTGTTCTTGATTCAGATACCAAAGAATCTAGTGTAAAGCAATTTAAGAGATTAAAATGAAATAGAGCACCAGTCATGGATTTAGGATCAACAAGGCTCAGTGGGGATTCATGTCAATAATGTTACAAGTAGTGGTTGTTGTTGCACCAAAAGATCAACCTGTTAATGCTCGATACAACCACTAGACTTTTAGAAGAAATAGGAGGATGTTAAACCATGTCACAAATCCTAAAGGGATACATTGGTGGTTAGTCCAACAATTCCCCTCTCAGCGTCCTCTGAGGGGATTCAAACCTATGAGCAAGCTCTGATACCACTTGTTAAAAATAGTGGTTGTCATTGCACCAAAAGATCAACCTGTTAATGCCCGATATAACCACTAGATTTATAGAAGACACAAGAGGTTGTTATACCATGTCATAAATCTTGAAGGGAGATGTTGGTGGTTAGTCCAACAAACAAGACCAAAAAACTCTTAATAGTCAAAGTACTAACATTTCCTTGCATAGTGCAAGTCCAAAAACTGCAAACTGGCTAGACTTATTAGTGAACAAAAAGAGGAATATTGTTCCTACTTTAGTCCCTATTGGATATTTGGTTAGTAAGTACATTGGGAAATCTCCCTAGTTGAGGAAACCGAAGATAGAGTCCATGTTAGATGTACACCCTAATATAGGTCACTGGATTGCTGAGGTTTTCAAACCCAATTCTGATAAGGTTAGTGTTGAGGTTACTAAGAAAGACTTTAGTGTGGAGAAAATAGACCTGGGGGTAGCCTCCAGGGTAGGAGACTTGAAGCTTTTGAATTCTATAAATAAAAAGATTAATCACTGAGTGCTAAAGGAAGTGGAAGATAAGGAAAAGCTGAAACAGGCTCTTTATGAAATGGCTAAGTATATTCAACAGTTGCATAATCCATTCCTTGAGCCCCTGGCATTGGTCCCCTTAAATCTAGATGTTAAGTCTCTAGACAACCAGAGGTTTCTTGATCAGGTTCACAAAGACAAGTCCCTCTCAAAAGCATTTTACAGTTGGATGGAAGAGATTGGCAGAAGGGTCACTCAAATTTCATAGGCTTATGGAGTTGTGAGCAAGAGGTCCTCTAGTTTGGTATCCACTATGGAAGATAATGTTAAAATATGGAAAAAGAAAAGAGATGGATTGGAGATCAAAATAGCCAACCTAGAGGAAGTATTTGTCTATGGCATAGATAAATTCTTGGCTGAGAAAAAGGTTCCTAAGGTTAATGATAACCTATTATTCACTGCTAAGGTTAATGAGGATTGATTGTGTGTACTCTATGACCAAGGTTGGAAGATTCCACTCTGATTTTGAAGATAGTGACAGGTTTTGAAGAGTTCCTTGACAATCATGTAGATTTCATTTACAAGTTGATCAAAGATGAAGTCAAAGTCAGAATTGAGGTGAAAATGATGCAGGAATCCTACATGGAGAAAGTGTGAAACATAAAAGAGGCAAAGGAGATTGTGACTAAAGAATGGTCAGTTATAGCCTGAGTTGAGTCACTTATATTTATCGGTGAGGTGCAGATACAAACACTAGAAACCACGCTGAAGTAGTTACAAAATAGTAAGGACATCTGGGAGCAGAGGCTAAATTTAGCTCCTCCATCAAACCAAACAATGCTGGAGAAATTCATGGTGTCCTTCAAGGAGTGGAGTTCCACACACAAAGAAGCTGATGTTACCACCAGTACAGATGCTAAGAAAGTCCAATCGACAAATTAGTTTCTCATAGAGCAGTTCCCAAAGTTAAAAAAGTTTTAGTTTCATTTTCCTTTTCATTAAGCAGTTAGTTATGAAAATTATTAGGCCCTACGTGGCTATATATTTAATTTTGAGTTACCTTGAAAGGGTCGGTTCTCTGTTTTCAAAAACTTAGGTATTTTGATATTTATTGCAAATAATTTCATGGTGAATGGTTTATTTTGAATTGGAACATATGATATAATATCAGTTGATTTATAACAGATAATAGTATTTCTCTTAGATCAGTTGGTCTGGTTGTTACATGTATTTTGACTTCAGTTGGAATGGAATGCATGTTGCTATAATCTGCATATATGTTCTATGGTTATTCTTCCATTTTTCACTTTTATTTTGGTATCTGTTGAATCGATCATTATGGGAATGTTTTTTTGATAATCTTAGTCAGTTGGCTTAGATGAATGTGGATCTTTCTTGGAGCAATAAATCTTTCCAAAGTTATTTCATATGAAGAACTGAAAAGCCTTTCTTAATTTTAGGTCAAAAGTAAATATATTCTTATCATTTTCATTCTTTTCAAATAAATGGATTGTTAAGATTGATTTTTATATAAGGTAGCTTCTCCTTTAATCGCAGAGAGTTTATTCATGAGTGACTAACTCAACTGTTAGTTTAGTTTGTCTTCTTATTTTGGGCATTTGAGGGTAATTTGTAAGTTGTTTTCGATAAGAAAAATCTATTTACTAACATTACTAATGCATTTAATCTATTTAATCACTACATTATTAATGTTTTTGTCATTCATTTTTTGTCACTGATGTCAACATATGTTTCTATAAATAAAATAGGCTGGTCATTACAGTGTACGGATGTCGTACAGATGATTCAAAATGTGAAAACATAGATGTGTGTACAAGAAGGTGTTGTGATCTTATATCTAAGATCACATTATGTAATATTATAAATTGGTTGAGTTATAAAAGATTTGGTGAAGACTGGTTACTAGACTGTGACAGTAGAAGATGATAGAGTAAGTCTCAGAGTTTTGGGTATATCTTACAGGTGATGTGGATTCAGTATATGCTATCTTAAGGGATGATAGATATTGTACTGAAGAATGTTTTCTGATCTTAGAAAGGTATGAAAAGAAGGATGATGTCAGTTTTGGCATATGTTCTGAAGAAGACCTATTTGGAAGCCGACTTCAGAGTTGTATAATGTATCATGAATGGTGAGCATGGATTACAGATGTCAGTCCTTAATTGTTGAAATATAATTATTGTATACTTCTTTTAGATACTATATGTATCTTATTAAGGAGTTATGTAATTATTTATATATTAGGAAAGCTTAGTTAGCTAACCTAATCATTTATTTTGTAATAGGGTATATATGTAAGATATTTTCTTTTAAAAATATATGGATGTATGTATGTAATGTAAAAGAATATTGTGGAAGCTATGAGCTTGTGTCTATTGGATGTAGAGTAGAGGATAACTTATATACTTCATTGGAACTGATTGAACAAAGATAGTTCAAGGATTGTGTATTTCCTTGCATACACTTGTGCTGCAAACAGTGAGTTATGGAGGTGGACATAACCTTCTTTGGACAGTGAGCCTACCTCTTTTCTTGACTCCTAATAGGGTTTGTCCTCTAACAAGGACTATGTATTATAATGTTTTAATTAGCTCCTAAAAAGGCTAGATCTTATGACAAGGATACTATACTCTTAGTACATCATTAGTGGGTGTTAATTCCCACCAAGGTTTTAACATTGTGTTCATTTTATTTAGTATTACTGCTATTCAAAGTTTAAAGTTTAATAATTTGTCATACAACTGATTCACCCCCCCTCTCAGCTATATTGGTGGACTGTTATTACTAACAATTGGTATCAGAGCTACTGGTCCTTAGAGAGAAAGATTAACATCTTGAGATGATCTTCAAGATGGCATTCTATAGGAAGGATAGTCCAAAATTTTATCTTGAAAACTTTGATAGGTGGAAGAACAAGATGCGAACCCATTTGCTATGTTTGGGTATTGACTACTATATGATCACAAAGAATGAGGTTACCATGAAGGATGAAGATGAATTGGATAAGCCTACTGATGATGAAAAGAAGACATTTTCAAATAACATGGTCGCAAGGGAAGCATTGATCAACACGCTCTCTGAAGGATAATTTACTAAAGTTAAAGATCTAGATTTGGCACACAAGATTTGGAGAATATTAGAAGAATTGTATGAATGAGACAAGTTTACCAAGCAAATGAAGTTATAGAACTGGAAAAAAAAGGATGGAGAAGTTACAAATGAAGGATGATAAAAACATTAGGGCTTATGTAAAAAGAGTCACTAAGGTTGTGATTGGAATTAGAAAATCCAGAGGCACTTATGAAGAGGAAGAAGTCATTGCAAAGATCCTTAGATCATTGACACCAGTCTACAAGACCAAAGTTTAGGCTATAGAAGAAATTATACCTTTGACTCCAAAATTTAGTAGAGAAATGTTGAATGCAAAGCTAACTACCTTTGAAGATGCACAAATGAGAGATTATGTACCTAAAGTTGAAAAAACATTTAAGGCATCTACACATAGAAAGATAATATCTATAATTTTGAGCACCAACAGTGAGAACATAAAAGAAGATCTTGGTAATATGTTGATGAATGGGAATAGATAAGAGAAGAAGAAAGAAAGCTAGATGAACTTGTTGCACTGATCACTAGAAGAGAAAAGAGAGGTAAGGGTAAATTTGAAGGAAAGTTACCTTTGAAATGTTTTTCATGCAATAAAATAGGTCACTTTGCATCTAGATGTCCTACAAGAGTTCCTAAGCATAAACCTAAGTTTTTCAATCCTAAGCTTCAAAAGAAAAGGAATGTTATTATGCTAGTGAAGGTATCTCTGATGATGATGATTGTGATTATGAGGAGATTTGATTTATTTCTATTAAAGATGCAAAACCAGTACATGAGTAAAAAGATTTAGTATCACATGTTAATAAGAAATCTGAATGGGTTATAGATAGTGGTTTATCACATCATATGACTAGGGACAAAAATAAGTTTGTTAAACTAATGAAGTATGATGGTGGTGTTGTAAGATTCAAAGATAATGTTCCTAAACCTGCTTCACTAATGTAGTAAGAGAAATACCAAAAATTGTAAAACCATCTAACACTATGTGCAGAGAATGTGTTATAGGAAAGAAGACTAAAAGTAGTTACAAAAGTAAATCATATACAGCAAAAGGAAAGTTGGATCTAGTACATAAAGACCTATGTGGACCTACAAGGACAAGATCATACTATGGTGAAAGGTACTTTATAATTTTTGTTGATGAATTTTCTAGAATGATGTGGATAGCTTGCTTGAAAGACAAATCAGAATCATTTGACAAATTTAAATTATTCAAAGAAAAAGTAGAGAATGAATCAAGCTTAAAGATAAAATGTTTGAGTTCAAACAGAGCTGGAGCATTTACTTCAGATCTATTCAATTCATATTGAAAAGAGCATGGAATACATAGACAGACATCTCCTCCTAGGACTCCATAGCAAAATGGGATAGCAGAGAGAAGGAACATAACAATATTGGATGCTGCTAGGACAATGTTGCTAGAAGGAAATATATGTCATGTACATTGGAGAGAAGTTGTTGGGACAATAGTTTACAAAGTGAACACAATTCAAATGAGAGGAGGTACAAGTAATACTCCTTATGAATTGTGTTTTAATCATACTCCTACTATAAAATATTTTAGAATATTTGGTAGTAAATTCTATATCAAAAGAGATGATGAAATAGGGAAATTTGATGCTAGAAGTGATGAAGAAATTTTTCTTGGTTATTCTAGTAAGAGAAAGGATTAAAAATGCTTTAATTTGAGATTAAGAAAGATGGTCAAAAGTAACAATGTGAAGATAGATGGAAATTTTTAGATACAAGAGAGAATGTATGATTGTAATCAGAATACAAAGATCAAAGAAGTTTCTACTACAGAAGAAGAAGAACATATTGAAATTGAATGTGAAAATGACATTTTTGATGATGACAAAAATAAGGATAATGAAATTCCTAAGACTCCGACGTATGTTAAGAAATATCATCCTGAAAATCAAATTATTGGTAATGCAAGTAAAGAAATAATGAATAGATCAAAGACAAGGGAAGAACTTTTTTTGATTTCTCAAGTTGAACCAAAGACTACTGCTGAAGCTTCTAGAGATGAATCTTGGATCAAATATATGCAGGAAGAATTAGATTAGATAAAGAAGGATAACACTTGGGAATTGGTTCCTAGACCTAAAGACAAAAATGTGATAGCTAGTATCTCTCCCCCTTTGAAAAAAATGGCAAAGGGTGTCATAAGTCATCCACTATCTTCCATTTAGTCTTCATCAACCAAGTGGTTAATCACCCAAATGTATTTTGTAATCATCCAACGATCACTCACCCTAAGGAGTAGATCTATACACCAAGTCTAGAAAATGATAGAGCTCTGAATACCTCTGGACTGATGAAACCCTACATCATTTAATTGTCACTAGGAGGGGCCTACACCCCAAGCATACCTCTGAGATACTCAAATCCATCTTTTGGCAATGAGTTTGTAAAGATGTCTTCTATCTATTCTTTTGTGCCAGTATACTCCAACCTTATTCCTTTCTCTGAAACCTTGTCTCTCAAAAAGTGATACTTAATGAAAATATGCTTAGTTTTAGAATGTATCACAAGATTCTTTTACATATTAATTGTATTGGTGTTATCACAACGGATAACCACTGGTTCAATAAAAGTTATTCCAATATCTTTCAGAATTTTTTTCATCCAAAAAATTTGAGTGTAGTTAATGGCAGTAGCAACATACTCTGATTCAGCAATAGATTGAGCTATACAGTCTTCATTTTTACTAAACCATGAAACCAACCTTTTCCCAAGGAAAGATGCACCTCCACTAGTACTCTTTCTATCATCAATGTTCCCTTCCTAATCGACATCAGTATAAGCATGTTATTCAAAGTCATCATTTTTATCATACCACAAGCCATATTCCATTATTCCTTCTAGATATCTAAATATCCATTTTACAACAACCATGTGTGTCTCTTTAGAATCTTCCTAATATCTAGCCACAATTCCAACAACATTAGCAATATCTGGTTTAGAGTGAGTCAGATATTGTAACCCTCCAATCATTGATCTGTACTTGGTCTGAAAAAATGTCTTGGTCTCATCATTATTTGTCAGTTTATGGCTACTCACCCTAGGTGCACCAACAAGTTTACAATTTTCCATTCCAAACTTTTTCAACATCTCTTTAAGACACTTAGTTTGAGAAATGAAAATGCCATTCTCGCTCTAATTTATTTGCAATCTGAGAAAGAATTTCATTTCACCTATCATGGAAATCTCAAATTCATTCTCCATTTCTTTAGAAAATTTCTTACACATCTCATCATTGCCTCCAAAACTAATATCATCAACAAAAAATTCTATTATCAAACCTCCATCTTGACTAATTCTTAAATAGAAGTTACTATCAACATTACCTTTTCTGAATCCAAGGTGAAGTAAGTACTTGTCTAGCCTTGCATACCAAGTCCTTGGTTCTTTCTTCAGTCCATACAATGCCTTCTTTAGTTTTCATAAAATGTCTTCATCTTCTGATAGAGGAAATCCATCAGGTTGTTCTATATATAACTCTTCTTCAAGATCCCCATTCAAAAATATAGATTTTACATCCATCTGATATACCTTGAAGTCCTTATGTACAACATAAGCTAGAAATAATCTCACATCTTCTATCCTAGCAACAAGAGAAAATGTCTCTTCAAAATATGTGCCTTCTTGTTGTGAATGGCCTTTGCATACCAATCTTGCCTTGTTCCTTACAACAATTCCTTCTTCATTCATTTTGTTTCTAAAAACCCACTTAGTTCCTATATACACTAGTACAAAAACAACAATATGTGACCAAATAAATTACCAAAAATTGTAGATAAATGACCAAATTTGGTCATGTGACCATTGGTAGTTTATTTCCGGTAATTTATCTCGTGACCAAATTTATGACTAAACTATTTTAGTCATTTATTTGGTCATTGATTTGGTCATATATTTAGTCATTTATTTGGTCATTTGGTAGTTTATTTGGTCATTTGGTCATTTATTTGGTAGTTTATTTGGTCATTTTCGTTATTTGGTAGTAAATGTAGTTATGAAATGAATAATTTAATAAATTTTAAAATGCAAAAAAAAACATAATATTAGACTTGAACTAAATCATAAAAGAAAATAAGAGTATTACACATGAACAAGCTACGACAGACTAGAATTAAAAGATTGATTCAACATCATGATGATAAATAAAGATAATCTCCAACAAGAAAAATTAATGCAAATATATATCAAATTATAATGTCAAAGTTTTCTAAAGAGTATATACATAAATATAATAAAAATGTCAAATTTGTCTAAGAGTTTCCAACTCTTTCAAATACACCTTGATGATTAAAATCTCTAAACAACACATTCAAAATATTGTAATATAAAGGAGTGACCCAAAATTTCTAACAAATAACACATAATAAACTTGTTGATCAACTATGTCATTTTTGCCAAATACTTTCATGGCCATCATGTGAAGGTTCCCTCTTTATCTTTCAGATGAATAGCCTGATTTGTTTTGTCTTCATAAGCAAGGGGTATGTTACTTGTGACCTTTAAAATGTTTACATTTACATTTTCATCTCTAGTTCCTTTTTAATTGACTCCATGTACAATAGACAAGTATGTTAGGAATGAATGCTGAATGCTTGGTAGTCATTCTATAGTAGTTGTTGTTGCATTCATGACTATGATTGTCATTGATGTCAACATAGTGATCTTCTGGAGACTTGCAGAGAAGAAGATAGTATTTTGATTAGCGCATGTGGTATATTGTAGTTGGAGCTATGCGATGTTGAGGATATACTCTTTGATATGTTATAAGTTTATGGTTAAGAGCGCAGACAGTAATTCATTTATTCATGGAAGTTATGAGCATTTTGGTGGAAGCAGTATTCAGGCAGTGTTCCTGAGTAGCGATTTGTGGAAATAAGATGATATCTCCTAATTGGGATGGAATCTAGTTTTGCATAGTTAAAGGGAAGATAGATACACATTAATAGTGATGCGGATGATAGCACAAACTTTGAGGTCACACGAGTGAAGAGTTATTATATTTGGAAGTTGATAGTTTTGTGTAATTTTGATGTAGCATGTGGAAACTTTTATTTTGTAATTGTATGCTGACTCATTTGTAATTATTTTAGTGTGGTATAAAGGAAGGAATGTTTTTTCTTGTTGTAATGTAGAAGGATATGGTTGATTATGATTGAATGTGAATGTATGCATGAAGTGAAAGAAAGAGCCAATGAAGTTGTGAAAGTGAAATTGTGAGGGAAGACATGCGAAGTATAGAGATCTGAAATTGAGATATGGTGTAGCTGTGAGTGTGGTTTGGCACCATGAGGAGGTAACATATTTGATATTATTCTTTTGAATAATCTTAAGGTTAGTTGGATAGTGTGTTTAGTGATCTTGCCATTGAAGTTGTCTGGGTAGTGGGTCCTTATGTCTTCCATAACTCTTAACAAGGTTAGAATCTTTTAACAGGGATTCAAAATCTCCTAACAGGGATTCATATGTACTAAATGTATTTCATAAGACTCCTAATAGAGTCCATCCTTTCACAAGGAATATTCATATTAGTGCATCTTTTGTGGGCATCATTCCCATCGGGGTTTACTCTTTGATCAAGAGGTTCCCTAGTCAACAAATCTTGTGTTATTGTGTCATTGTGTATGAATATCTTTCTTTGGTTGGTAATTATATTGCTTACATAGTTAGATGTTTTTGAATTTGATAAAATTTATAATTATCTGATAACTAATTCACCCCCCCACTCACAGTTATCTTGGTGGACTTTACTTTCTAACAATTGGTATCAGAGTAGTAGGTCCTTGAAAAGAAAGTTTAACAGCTTAAGGAGATCCATGGCAAATTTCAAGAAAGAAAGCCCTAAGTTTGATGGAGTAAATTTTGACAGCTGGAAAGAGAAGATGAAGACACATCTACTATGTTTAGGACCAATTTATTGGTTTATTACAAAAAATGATAAGACTATCATTGGAGAAGACAATATTGAGACATGTTCTAGCAATGAGAGGTATCTATTCATGTGTAACATACTTGCAAGAGAAACACTTTTGACAAAACTTCCAGAGAATGAGTATAGTCAGGTAAAATGTTTGAAGAAATCTTATAAAATTTGGAAAGCTTTAAACTCTACTTTTGAAGGTGATGAACATGCAAAGAAAGCTAGGTTACATAATTGGATATGTGCATTTGAAGATATAAGAATCATGGAAGATGAATCTGTTAGAAGCTATATTGGTAGAATGTTAGAAATTATTGCAGGGATAAAATCTTGTGGAGGAATAAAGATAGAAAATGAAGTGATATGGAAAATTTTGAGGAAATTGACTCTTGTATTTAAGCAGACAACACAGATGATTGAACAAGTTATACCTTGTACTACAAAATTTACAAGAGAGACTCTTCTTGGAAGATTGGAAGCAACAAAAATGAACCTGAGGTTATCAGGAGACTTACCTAGAATAGAGATAGCATTTAGTGCTCTTAATGTTCACCCTACTTTGTTAAGAAGCACCATTGTGAGTGGAGATTATGCTGGCAGTATTAGATCTAGAAATGAAGAAGACCAAAAGATTGACGAAGGTATTTTCTTGCTTGTGAAAAGAGAACCAGATGGTAAGAAAATTTTTAAATGTTGGACTTATCAAGAATATGGTCATTTTTCATCTAAATGTCCTAAGAGAGTTAAAAAGTACAAAATTAATTTCAAGCCTGGAAGATCTAAGGAATGTTATTATGCTAATGATGAAGATCTTGAAGCTAGTATAGAAAGAACTTTGAGTGAAAGTGATACTGAGAACAATGATGACATAGGATTTGTAGCAATTAAAGAAGAGAATCCTAAAACTAATGTTAAGGAAGAAAAAGCCTTAGTTTACCAAGTTGAAAAGAAAGTTGATTAGATTATAGATAGTGGTTGTTCACATCATATGACTAGAGACATGAAGAAGTTCATAAATTTTAACACTTATGATGGAGGAGTTGTGAGAGTTGGAAACAATGCACCTTGTTTGATTAAAAGTATAGGATCTATTACTCTTTATGGAAAGACTAATACTGATGATGTTTACTTTGTCAATGGATTGAAACATAATATTTTGAGTGTTGGATAGTTAGTTGATAAGGGATATCAAGTTTGGTTTAATAAGAAAACTTGTGTGATAAAGGATAAAGATGGAAATCTGATTGGAACTAGATCTAGAACCAAAGGTAATGTATTTCAGTTGAATCCTACTGAGATGACATGTTTGATTACTAAGATTGATGATAGTTGGTTATGGCATAGAATTTTTTGTCATATAAACTTTGATAACATTGTGAAAGTAAGTACTACACTTGCGGTAAGGGATTTGGCTAAAATTATGAAGCCTACTAACATGATTTGCAAGGAATGTGTGATGGCTAAGTAGAAGAGAAGTTCATTTCCTAGTAAGAAGTTCACATCGGCAGAGAAGTTGGAGATTGTTCATACAAATTTGAGTGGTCCTACCAGGACTAGAGGATTCTATGGAGAAAGGTATTTTATGATTCTTGTTGATGATTTTACAAGAATGATGTGGATTGCATTTCTTAAAGAAAAATTTGAAGCATTTGATAAGTTTAAGATCATTAAGAATAAAGTTGAGAATAAATCTAGAATGAAGATTAAATGTTTGAGATCAGATAGAGGTGGTGAATTTACTTCTAGAGAGTTTAACACTTTTTGTGAAGTGAATGGTATTAAGAGATAGTTTTCAGCCCCTAGAACACCTGAACAAAATGGTATTGCAGAAAGAAGAAATAGATCAGTAACTGATGCAACAAGAGCTATGTTATTTGAGAATGTTTTGGCAAAGATATTCTGGAGAGAAGCAGTGAATACAATAGTATATACAATGAACAGAGTACGAATCAGAGTAAACACATACAAGACACCTTATGAATTATGGTTTGGACATGCACCCTTAGTTAAGTATTTTAGAATTTTTGGAAACAAATGTTATATAAAGACAAATGAGGATATTGGAATTAAGTTTTTTGAGCCTGTTGTCATACATTGTGACAACACCAGCACAATTAGTATGTCTAAGAATCTTGTATTACATTCTAAGACAAAGTATATAGAAATCAAGTATCATGTTGTAAGAGAGAAAGTTTCTAAGAAAGAAGTTAGATTGGATTACATAAGCACAAAAGAGAAGATAGAAGACATATTTACTAAGCCTTTGCCTAAGGATACATTTGAGTATCTGAGAGGTATGCTTGGGGTTATGCCCTAGCCTACTTTTGAGAAATGATGCAATTGGTTGCATCTGTCCAGTGGTATATGAGCCTTATTCTTCTTCTAGAATGGATGTTGGTACTTCCTCTATGCGCGAGTATGTGTGTTTGAGTTGAGTCATGAGGACTCTTGTGAATGTATTTTATGAATAGTGTCTTTTGACATTGGAGTTGTTGTTGACATAATGATGAAATTTTTTTCATTGATGTCAATGGGGGGGAAGTGTACATGAAAAACCATTTTTAGCAGTTGTACCATCTGTTGGAGAGAACTAAATAGGAAAATGAAGCAAGATTTGATTGATGAAGAGGACTTGAAGCATTTTCAGAGCAACAGTGTTGTAGTATTGGATTTTTGGAACATTGGATGTTTTTCATCTATGTTGCCATCAATGCCAATGGGGGAGATTGTTAGGAATGAATTTTGAATGCTTGGCAATCATTTTGTAGCAATTTTTGTTGCATTCATGACTATGATTGTCATTGATGTCAACACAGTGATCTTCTAGAGACTTGCAGAGAAGCAGACAATATTTTGATTAGCGCACGTGGTATATTGTAGTTGGAGCTATGTGATGTTGAGGATATACTCTTTGATATGTTAAATGTTATATGGTTATGGTTAAGAGAGTAGACAATAATTCATTTATTCATGGAAGTTATGAGAATTTTGGTGGAAGTAGTATTTAGGAAGTCTTCCTAAGTAGCGGTTTGTGGAAATCGGATGATATCTCCTAATCGGGATGGAATCTGGTTTTTCATAGTTAAAGGGAAGCTAGAGACACATTGATAGTGACATGGATGATAGTAAAAAATTTTAGGTCACATGAGTGAAGAGTTATTGTATTTGGAAGCCGAAAATTTTTTGTGATTTTGATGTAGCGTGTGGAAACTTTTATTTTGTAATTGTATGCCAACTCATTTGTAATTATTTGAGTGTGGTATAAAGGAAGGAATATTTTTCCTTGTTGTAATGTATAATTATATGTTTGATTATGATTGAATGTGAATGTATGCATAAAGTGAAGAAAAGAGCCAATGAAGTTGTGAAAGAGAAATTGTGAAGGAAGACATGCGAAGTACAAAGATCTGAAATTGAGATATGGTGTAGTAGTGCATGCGGTTTGGCATAGTGATGAGGTAAAATATTTGATATTATTATTTTTAGTAATCTTAAGGTTATTTGGATAGTGTGTTCAGTGATCTTTCCATTGAAGTTGTTTGGGCAGTGGGTCCTTTTGTCTTCCATAACTCTTAATAGGGTTAGAATCTTTTAACAGGGATTCAAAATCTCCTAATAGGGATTCATATGTACTGAATGTATTTCATAAGACTCCTAACAAAGTCCATCCTTTCACAAGGAATATTCATATTAGTGCATCTTTTGTGGGCATCATTCCCACCAGGGTTTACTCTTTGATCAAGAGGTTCCCTATTCAACATATCTTGTGTTATTGTGTCATTGTGTATGAATATCTTTCTTTGGTTGGTAATTATATTTCTTACATGGTTAGATGCTATTGAAGTTGATAAAATTTATAATTATCTGATAACTAATTCACCCCCCCCCTCCTCTTAGTTATCTTGGTGGACTTTACTTTCTAACAAAGTAGTGAATCCACCCAATACCAACAACAACACCATCATATGGATCTAACACATTAATTTTATCCCCTTCTTTGAGTTTATCAATACATTTCTACAAAAAGAAAAAAAATAACACATTAGATTACATAGGTAATGATCAAGCACACTAAAAATCCCAAACAAAGTAGACTAAAAAAGAAGTTAAAAAGACCAATTTCTTGATTTTGACTTGATATGGATCATATATATATAATGTTATAGTTAAAAAAGAGACCAGACCCTAAATGGAAAACACTCTCCTTCTATCCAAGTGGTCTGTAGTTCTACCAAAACAAGTTCCTAATCCCTAAGACAAAGCCTAAGCAAAATCTACAACTCTACGTTTATAAGCAATTAGTATGTGAACAAACATGAACGAGTGTATATGCTAGTAATTTTTGTTGAAGTATGAAGTGAAACAATGGGCCAGAGTGTCCAAAGAACAAATACAAAAATAATAATTGTTAAAACTTAAGACCTTTACAATTTGCACAACCCTACCCACATCATCGAGGGACACTTTGTGCTACCATAAAAATAGAGGTATCCCTAAAACTACTAAGGCCAACAAGAACCATAGGAAGAAAGAAATATGTGAGGCTCTAAAAACACTTTTTCTTGTAGTAGAGGAAGAATATTGTAATTTCACTAAAAACTAGCTATAGTAGATGACATTATATTAAATATCTTGCTACACTAGAAGAATGATTTCATACAAAAACAAACTATACATTACAAGGGAATTGATTTGTACTATAGAAAATGGAGAATCATTTTCCCTTCCTCATAATAATGGGACATGAATAATTTGTTTCATCATCTCTACCATGTTCTTGCAATTTTAAAAACTTACTACCATCTTATGGCCTTCAAGGATATCAAAATTCTTCAACAACATCCTAACACATGCAAATACTTTTGATCTATTGAAATTAACATCTTCCCAACATGCCCAATTCAAGAATGGGAGCTTTAGGACATGGTATGGACATCCATCAAAGCATAATAGAAAGTGATTTTTTTTTCAGATGTTATGAATTCCCTAATATACATGTATGCAAAATCTGGAAACATACGTGAGGCATGTGGACTGTTTGACAAAATTTATTAGAGAAATGTGGTATGGTGGAATACTATGATTGATGGATATGCACAATATGGGTTTTTAAAAAGAGATTGATGTAGAGGTGAGTGGTGAGAAAATGGATTTATAAGGGAAATACAAGGTTCCCAACTACCCACAATGACTCCAATGGAACCCAAATGGCTTCCAATGACCAAACACTAACCAATGTTCCAAATGGCTTATAATGTTTTTAAATACCTATCTTGAGGTAATCCAATAGGTTTCAGAATCCTACACTAACTCCAACCCTTAAATCCACTTTTTAGCCTAGCTAGGCCTAATTGCCCTTTTCTAGCCTTGTTGGGCCTATTTATTACCATTTTATCCAACTCTTTCCAAAACACAAACCAAAAAAAATGGATTTTTGGATACCCTTTTTATCCTTATAAAACATACAAAAATATTAGAAATGGTTTTTTTGGCACAATGTATACTGCTCACACAAGTGACCCTATTTTAGGCTATAAAAACACCCACTTTTACAAAGGAACCCTTCACCATTCAAGTCCTAAAGATCTATAACTTTGGATAGTATGATAAAATGGTTTCAATTAGACAAATTTCAAATCAATTTGGGTTCATGACCTCTCCAACCATGAAAGCCCCAAATAAGCCTTAAAAAACCCTCAAAACTAGGGCCTGGTCAATCTTTTGTCTCCCAACACTTTTTCAACCAAATTAAGGTTGATTAACCATCTCCTTAATTTCCTCTATCAACTCTATGAATTAAACATATCCCTCCAATGGCTACTTTAATGGCTACTATACCTTGGCCTCAACTAATGACCCTTCAGCCATGCAAATTTGCACTCTTATGGTGATCACCCTAAAAAATACCTTTCAACCTTGCATAATAATGTTAGGTTTATACTATACATGGCTAGTATCCATCCCCAAGACATATATATTACATAAAGGGGATGGATCACAAATCCATACTATCAAAACAATGCAAAAATTAAACTTGTATAGGACAGTCAGATCATATTTCTGATTCAAAGACATATATTGATTTGGAATGAATTGAAAACAACTTAAAATGTTATGCTTTAACCATGTAAATACTTTCAAATATTCAACACATCAATAATAGATAACAAAATGCAAGGAATTCAATTTATTTCACTATTTTTATTGCTTCAAATCTGTCCCAGTCCATAGAGTCACACCAAATCTATACTAGACACCCTTCTCCTCATTCTCAGGGTTGAAATAGCCTCTATTAAACCTTCCTAACTGATCCAATTTGGTTGGATCTCCTAACAATGTCAACTAATCCATTTTTTAATGTTTTCCTCCAAGTTACACATAATTGTTGGAATGCAAACATTTGAATTTTGAAACCTTATTTTAATGTATTCTAGAGGCTAAAAACCCTTCAAACTCTCCTATATCAATTTCATAAGAAAATGTGTTATCACCTAAGTTCATATTGACCCTACTAAACCCTTAAGGCACTATTGGCCCCCATTACAAACAAGTTTGGTCCTAGGGTCCTTACCAAGACCCTTATGACTTTTGATCTTTCCATTACATTGATCATTACAAATGGCCATGATTGGCCTTAAAACATTCCAATCTGTCTTAATGGATTCCCTGAAAAATCTCTTCAAGTCTTGTTCCCTTAGGTGCCAAATGTCCTTCTAGGTGCCCTTGCACTAGAGACTAAGGAATATTTAAGAAAATGCAATCAAACTATATAAGGTCATATTTCACAACCTTTTCTAGCTTCTTACTAGCCTATGCCAAAATGGGAGATGTAGAACAAGGTATGGACTATTGGAGATTTGCCAACAAGCTAGTATTGAATTTATGTTTGTCATTGATGACAACGTATGTAAATTAGCATGCGTGGAAGTCTTATGTAGTAATATTTTTGTATATGTATCATGGACATGATATAAACATGATATCATCGGCGCAAAGGTTAACTATTAGTACAGACAATTATATAGCAGCTTGTGTCAGCAGTGTTCCTGACAGAGTAATAGGTAGTGTTCTATGTATGGTTGTCCATATAGTTATCATGGAGCCTTGTGCTCTTGGATATATGTTGAAGACATGTCAGTGATGTTAAGTTCTTGGACGCATGGTCTGATGATGAATGCAAAGGAAGCTATGCAGTCGCTATTTGCTAGTAGCAATTTCTTGTGTTTATTCAGAAGAGCCAATAGAGATTTCATTGGTTTTTGAGTTGCACCTATATTTAGGGTATGTGCACTTGGAGTTAAGCATAGAGATGAGTTATTGATGTTCGGTTAAGAGCACATGAGTTAATTCATCTTGTGGAGAAAGATCCAGTTGTTTTGGTAGAGCCGACAATGTGTAGCGTGTGTCTACATTTATCTTATTAAGATAGGTCCCAGAATATGTTGCGTGTATAGTAGAGTCGACAGAATGTTTTTTGGAGCTTGTTATGGTTTCTCTATTATGATTTTAAGGTGGTTTTAACTGGCTGACTTGTTTATTTCATTTAGAGGAAAGATATTTATAGGTAGTCATTTGTGATTGCTGGAGTTTGGTTCATAGTTGATTGAGCAAAGTAGAGCAGAGTGTGTGAAGTGTTGAGCCATCAGAGGAAGGTCTATGTGACCAAGTAAAGTACTTGTGCTATTCATTAGAACTGATCCAGATATTGGGTCAAAGTGTAGCTCACCAAGATCCAGATATAGTGTGTATCTATTATTCAGAAGGTTGTAGCCTTCACCCCTTTGAGTAGTGAGCTCTCAGATAGTGCATCCTGTCCCCTAACAGGGACTATTCTAAAACACTCCTAATAGGGTCCAAATCTTAACTAGGTCTACTGTACTTCATATATTGTAAAGCTACTCCTAACAGGGTAAAGGATCTTCTAACAAGGATCATTATACACTAGTACAGAATATTAGTGGGTATCAAGTCCCACCGGGGTTTTTTACCTATTTGGGTTTCCCCATAACCAAAATATTAGTGTTGTGTTCATGTGTTCTTTCATTGTGTTTATGCTTTATGTTTAAGTATACTTAATTGGATAAAGAATTGAAACTTTTAGATAACTGATTCACCCCCCCCTCTTAGTTATCTCTTGGGACTATTCCTAACAATTGGTATTAGAGCCAAGTGCCTCAGAGAGAAAGTTTAACAACTTGAGGTTGATCAGATGGCATACTTTAGGAAAGAGAGTCCTAAGTTTGATGCAGAGAATTATCTTGATTGGAAGAACAAGATGGTGACTCATTTGTAGTGCATTTGTTTTGAAGTTTTTAATGTTACTATCAAAGCAGCCAAGATTCCTACATTAGAAGACCTTGCAAAAGATGATGCTACTGACACACAAAAAGAATTGTTTCATCAGAATACTATTTCCAAAGAAGCCCTTATCAACGCCCTATCTGATAGTGAGTTTTCAAAGATAAAGAAGGTAGACACCACCCAAAAGATATGGAAGTACCTAGCAGACATATTTGAGGGAGACAAACAAGAAAAAGATGCATGCAGAAAGACGTGGAAGAAAAGATTCAATGCATTAGAGATGTTTCCTAAAGAAAACATCAGAGCTTATAATCAAAGGATCAATGAAGCAGTTGCTAGAATCAGGAACAATGGTGGAGAAATCTCAGAGGAAGATATTATGGACAAGTTGATGACTACTCTCACTCCAAAATATGAATGCAAGATCAACATCCTTGATGAGACCATGCATCTTACAACCAATTTAAAGAGAGAGACCTTGATCAACAAAATCTCAGCTTTTGAGATTTCAAGATTGAAGATAGAACCTAAAAGTGAGACAACCTTCAAAGCAACAGTTCATGGTAAGAGATTTCCAAACACTTCTGGTAATTTTGATGATGATGATGAAGAGAAAACTTAGATTATTTTATTGCTATGATTTCTAAAAGAGAAAAGAAAGGAAAAGGAAAATATGAAGGTCAATTTCCATTTAAGTGCTTTTCATGTAATAAGATCAATCACTTTGCATCTAAGTGTCCTACTAGAGCTAGAAAGTTCAAAAAGGATTACAAGCCTAAGTACTCTAAGGAATGTTACTTTGCTGGAGATGGAGTTTCAGATGAAGAATCAGGTGAAGAAGAAATTGGATTCATTTCTATTGTAGACAAAATGAATAATAAGACAGAACATAAAGATGTGAAAGAGGAACAAAAGCTAGCATTGATTTCCCAAGCAGACATAAGAACAAACTGGATTATAGATAGTGGTTGTTCACATCACATGACATGTGATAAAGGTAGATTTGTTCATCTAGACAAATATAGTGGTGGTATGGTTAGATTTGGAGACAACACTCCTAAACCAATAGTTGGTAGAGGAGCCATCACCTTGGAGGGAAAGAACAGTATTGATGATGTTCTCTATGTTGATGGTTTGAAACATAACCTTCTCAGTGTTGGATAGTTACTTGGAAAAGGATATCAGTTGGAGTTCAAAGATGAAAAATGCATCATTACCAACAAGGATGGTGTTAGGATTGCATTAGGATCAAAGATAAGAGGTAATGTTTTCCAACTCAATTCAGAAGCAAGTTGTTTTGTTGCTAAAATTGATGACAGTTGGTTGTGGCATAAAAGACTATGTCTTATCAATTTTGATAACATAGTGAAGATAAGAAATGTTAAGGTAGTAAGAGATCTACCTAGCATAGCAAAGCTAGTTGATACTATATGTAGGGAATGTGTGATGGGAAAGCATGTAAGGAATTCATTCAGGAGCAAGCACAATTCAACAGAGAACAAGTTGGATTTGATTCATATAGACCTATGTGGTCCAACTCAAACAAGATCATACTATGGTGAAAGGTATTTAATTTTGTTTGTTGATGACTATACTAGGATGATGTGGGTTGCATTCTCAAAGGATAAGTCAGAAGCATTTGATAAGTTCAAAATATTCAAAGCTAAGGTTGAGAATGAATTTGGATTAAAGATAAAATGTTTGAGATTGGATAGAGGAGAATTCACCTCTGATAGATTTTATGAGTACTACAAAGAACATAGAATAAAGAGATAGTTAAGTGCATCTAGAACCCCTCAATAGAATGGAATAGCAGAGAGAAGGAATAGGATCATTCTTGATACAGTGTGCACCATCATGATAAAAGATAAAGTTGCACACACCTATTGGAGAAATGTGGTCAATATTGTAGTCTACACCATCACTAGAATTCAATTGAGGCCTGGTGCTGAAAAAACACCATATGAGCTATGGTTTGGTAACGTTCCCATAGTAAAATAGTTTAGAATCTTTGGAGGGAAGTGCTACATCAAGAGGGATGAAGCAGTAGGCAAGTTTGATGCAAGAAGTGATGAAGGTATTTTCCTTGGTTACACTACTAAAAGTAAAGCTTATAGATGTTTCAAGTTAAGATTGAAAAATATCATTGAGAGTGCTGATGTTAAGATTGATGAAAAGCTTATGGTTCAAGAAAGATATCATGATTACTCACCAATGATTGAAGAAGAACCCAGACCCTCTTCTAGTGAGACAGTTATTGAAGAAATGTTTGACAGTATTGATGTGTTATTCAATGACCCTAAGACAAGTGAAGAAGAAACCCCTAAGGTTGATGAGTCAGCATCAACTAAAGCTCCAAATTTTACATCTACAAACCATTCCAAGAAAGACATCATTGGAGATCAGAGTGGAAAAGTCTTAACAAGATCACAAGCAAAGAACTCAACTAGTAGTGATGCGGTATGTTTACTATCTCAGATTGAACCTTTAAGTGTTGAAGATGCTTGTAACGATTCAAATTGGCATGATGCTATGAAAGAAGAACTTGATCAGATTATTAAGAATGACACTTGGGAACTAGTCCCAAGACCTAGTGATAAGAATGTGATTGGTACAAAGTGGATATTTAGAAATAAGATGAATGAGGATGGTACAGTTGTAAGGAACAAAGGAAGATTAGTATGTAAGGGATATGCACAAAGAGAAGGCATTGATTATTTAGACACATTTGTACCTATGAGAAGATTGGAAGCTATTAAGTTGTTTCTAGCTTATGCTACAGTTAAAAAATTCAAAGTTTATCAGATGGATGTCAAGTCAGTATTCTTGAATGGAGATTTGAAAGAAGAAGTATACATTGAGTAGCCAGAAGGATTCACCTTATCAAATAGACCTGATATGGTATACAGACTGAAGAAGGCCCCCTATGGACTTAAGCAAGCCCCTAGAGCATGGTATGAGAGACTAGATTGATACTTAACAAAGATTGGATTCAAGAAAGGAGCAATAGATTGTAATATATTCATTAGAGAGACATTTGAAGGTTTGTTACTTGTAGCTATATTTGTTGATGACATTATCTTTGGAGGTAATGACAAACTTAGTGCTGAATTTGCTAAGGAGATGCAGAATGGGTTTAAAATGAGTATGATTGGTCCTATCAAATACTTTTTGGGATTGAATGTGTAGTAGACAGAGAAAGGTATTTTCATTAATCAGTCCAACTATGTGAAAGAAATATTAAAGAAATTCAAGATGGATGATTGCAAGCCAGTAGGGACTCCTATGATTACTCGATGCAAGCTTACAAAGGAAGATGACTCACCAGTAGTAGATATAACACTGTACAAGTCTATGATTGGAAAACTTATCTATCTTACTCAGACTAGACCTAATATTTCCAATGTAGTTGGCATAGTTGGAAGATTTGCAGTAGAGCCTAAACAAAGTCACCTCATGGTAGTAAAAAGAATATTCAGATACTTACAAGGCACTATAGACTATTGTCTATGGTATCCTAATTCAAAAAATGTTGAACTTCATGTGTACACT
This sequence comes from Chamaecyparis obtusa, assembly GCA_027943335.1. Taxonomy (NCBI): domain Eukaryota; kingdom Viridiplantae; phylum Streptophyta; class Pinopsida; order Cupressales; family Cupressaceae; genus Chamaecyparis; species Chamaecyparis obtusa. Next base: position 237,100 of record BSBK01004634.1, on the reverse strand, counting down.
AATGCAGATTGGGTAGGATGTGCTGATGAAAAAAAGAGTACATCTAGTGGAGTAGTGTTTCTTGGTGATAGACTTGTCACTTGGACAAGCAAGAAACAAAATTGTATTTCTTAGTCAATAGCAGAAGTAGAGTATGTTGCAATAGCCTTGAATTTTTCTATACTTGTTTGGATCAAGCAGATGATAAAGGATTTTGGAATTTAGATTAATTATCCTATTGTTATTCACTATGATAACACTAGCACTATCAATATGTTGAAGAACCCTGTGATGCATGCAAAGATAAAGCACATTGAGATCAAGTATCACTTCCTAAGAGAGAAAGTGGCAGAGAAAGAAGTCATGTTGGACTATGTGAATACCAAAGATCAATTGGCAAACATATTCAAAAATCCCTTGCCTAAGGATACTTTTGAGTATCTCAAGGAGAATTTGGGAGTAATTCCCTTCCCTGATTTTTCTTAGAAGAAAGAAGGAAAGGCATCGGTCCTTTGGCACTGATGGAAGGTTAACTACTCTACTTCTGGAGTAGTACCGGTGCTTAAAATGAATGGCGCTCTTTTCCATTGATGTCAAAGTGGGAGTAGTATATAGAGTCATGAAAAACAAAAGGATTAATATACTTAGGGGCAATAGTATTTAGTTGTGACAACAATTCAGTTAAGGAAATGGAGAATGTTGGAAAATATTGTAGGAGATGGAGGATTCATCTTTAGGGGAGTTTTGAAGAGGAAATGGAGAATGTTATAAAAGAAATGTTCATTTGGGTTGGTGGTGGTTTTTCATTCCACATGCTACCATCAATGCCAAAGGGGGAGATTGTTGGAGATTTTCCAATAGGCTGAGACTGACTATATGTTTGTCATTAATGACGACGTATAGAAAGTAGCATGCGTGGAATTCTTATGCAATAATATTTCTATATATGTAGCATGGACATGATATCAACATGATATCATGGGCACAAATGTTAACTATTAGTACAGACAATTATATAGTAGCTTGTGTCAGTAGTGTTCCTAATAGAGTAACAGGTTGTGTTCTGTGTATGGTTGTCTGTACAGTTATCATGGAGCCTTGTGCTCTTGGATATATGTTGAAGACATTTCAGTGATTTTAATTTCATGGATGCATGGTTTGATGATTAACACAAGTGAAGTTATGCAGTCGCTATTCACCAGTAGCAGTTTCTTGTGTTTATTCAAAAGATTCGACATAGATTTTATTGGTTCTTGAGTTGCGCATATCTTTAGGGTATGCATCCTTGGAGTTAAGCTTAGAGATGAGTTATTTATGTTTGGTTAAGATTGCATTAGTTAATTCAGCTTGTGGAGAAAGATCCAGTTGTTTTGGTAGAGCTGACAGTGTGTAGTGTGCATCTACATTTATCTTATTAAGACAGGTCCCAGAATATGTTGCGTGCATAGTAGAGTCGACAGGAAGTTTGTTGGAGCTTGTTATGGTTTCTCTATTATGATTTCAAGGTGGTTCTAAATAGTTGACTTGTTTATTTCATTTAGAGGAAAGATATTTATAGGTAGTCATTTGTTATTGTTGGAGTGTGGTTCATAGTTGATTGAGCAGAGTAGAGAAGAGGGTGCGAAGTGTTGAGCCATCAGAGGAAGGTCTATGTGACCAATTAAATTACTTGTGCTATTCATTGGAACTGGTCCAGACAACAGGTCAAAGCACAGCTCACCAAGATCCATATATAGTGTGTATCTGTTATTCAGAAGGTTGTAGCCTTTGCCCCTTTGAGCAGTGAGCTCTCAGACAATGTGTTCTCTCCCCTAACAAGGTCTAACCCTTGACCAGGTCTACTATACTTCATATATTGTAAGCTATTCCTAATAGGGTAAAGGATCTTCTAACAAGGATCATTATACACTAGTACAAAATATTAGTGGGTATCAAGTCCCACTGGGGTTTTTACCTATTTGGGTTTCCCCGTAACCAAAATATTGGTGTTGTGTTAATGTGTTCTTTCATTGTGTTTATGTGTTATGTTTAAGTATACTTAATTGGATTAAGAATTGAAAATTGTAGATAACTGATTCACCCCCCCCCCCTCCCCACCCCCCGCCCCTCTCAGTTATCTCTTGGGACTATTCCTAACATGGACATCCATCAATGGATAATCAAAAGTGGATTATTGTCAAATTTTTTAGTTGCATATTCCCCATACGACATGTATGAAAAATTTGGAAGCATAAAAAAGGCACATTAAGTGTTTGGAAAAATGCCTAAAAGAGATGTGGTCTCATAGACTACAATGATTATGAGGTACAGGCAAAATGGTTTTGTTGAAAAGGCCTTGTTTGTCAATTGGAATCATATGATCAAAGCTACAATCATTAACACAATTGAGTGATGGATATGTTAGTTATCTGCCATCATTTTAGGGACAAATTGCCTATGTTTGTGAGTCACAAGATAGAGAAAGTATAGAAAATGCTAGGAGAAAAGTGACCACCTCTGAAATTTTAAATATCCAACTCTCATTTCAGGGAACACAAAAATTATATAAAATTTTAGTAATAAGAGACCAGACCTCACATGCTTGAACCTAATCATCTAGGGGACATAAAAATTCTTAGGTCTCAAGAGTAGCAATTGGACAACATGCCAAAAATTCATATAGAGGGTTTTCAGAATCATCACCAAATTTAGACTTGCAGGCTACACAACTTCAATTATCAAAGGCAATCAGTTCTCTATGCTGGTTGTTGCCCACTATTTTTAATCAAATTAGTAGATTTAAATTGTTTGTATGTGTATGAAACAAAATATATATATATATATATATATATATATATATATATATATATATATATATATATATATATATATATATATATATATATATATATATATATATATATATATATATATATATATATATATATATATATATATATATATATATATATGAATACCTTTTTACTAGATTAGTTTTGGACCTGTTGCTCTATACATTTCCAGTTAAGGCTCATTTTAGATTTGCAAATAGCCCATAATTTATATTCATGGTAAAGTCTATCGCAACCACAAACCCATGTTAATCCCATAGAGAAATAAAGGTATCACCTAACCTCACATGAGATTTCTAAAACCAAGACAATCAATAAATTTCATTAATTATTTTAATAATTATTTGTCCATATTAAGTGATTGATTTACATTTTGTATGTATATGCATCTTATATTCTTGACTATAAATTTTGGCACTTTTAAATAAATTCGCAAAAAGAGTTTGTTCTAGACATTACACAAAAAGTTTTAATAGACAAAATTATGGTTAAGTTTTTAAGAACCATGTCCGCCTGTTGAGTATAAGTATGCAATACTTCCTACCAACATATAATTGATTTGGTGCCAATGCTTGTTCACAAAAACCCACCATGGCAGCCAGAACGGGAAGCCCCAACACAATTGTAAACCTTTTGCTAATCCAAAACCCATTTTTATCATTATTCCCCTCTTACCAACTAAACATTTAGCCTACACAACATATTATCTACAATATTTTTTTTTCTAATTGATATTTTAATACCATAGGATGATGTGAATCAAATCCTGATACCAAAACTTTGATCATTTCCTCATAGAATTAAGTGGTGGGTTGTGAGGCTATCAAAAAAGGGTTTTGCTTAGAAAAAGTTCTTTTGATGTTGAAAGCTGCAAGGACAATTATGGATTCCCTTATTATTGTTTTAAGAAAATGAAAGTTTTCTTCAAAAGGGAGCATTGGAAGAATGGACATAGAATAAATACACAAAAAAACAATAAATAAATGGGAAACTAATAGTGAGGCTTGTATAGTTGTTATTAATACAATAGTGAGGATTGAATAGTTGTTTTGATAATTACAGTTTTAAATAAAGAATTCCAATTGAAGGAAAGGCTAAGTGGGATCTTAAGAAGGCCATAGATTATTCTCTAGGCATTGATCAAGATACTACATTGTCCCTAATGATTGATCTCATGAAACACAATCATAACTATTTAGACAGTGATAGTAATAGTCCATGAGATTTTGTTATGGATTCAAGTTGTTTAATGCCATATGGTCCTTGTAAAGTTTTTAGAACATTATATACTTCTTAAATAGTATCTCCATGCCAAAATTTAATTGTATTTGTTAAGTTTTTCCTCATAGGGTGATAGTCACAGTTGAAATAGTAGTCACTGTCACTATGAAATTATTCTTCATTTATAATATCATTTGTAGTTCAACATGAATCTTTATTAGACAAGTTCTCAAGGAAATGACAGTTCAAGTTTGTTTATTTATTGAAGATTGTAATATTTTCACATAGTGACTGTCTAAAGTAGTAATCATGAAATAAGGTGTGGGGTCAGTCCTAAGTTGATTGTCCTAGTTTACAATAGGAAAATTGATTGTTGAGGAACTATGGAAGGAGTTGTGTCACAAGGTGATTAGAGTGTCACTATTAGAGTTCAATCCATTTAATGACTCTCCTTTCTATGATTAGATAGCCTTGGTATGGAAAAAATAGTTTGAACCCTTGCATGGTGGTTGTAGTCCTATGGAAAATTGTGATAAATGGAAGAAGTTATGGTCCACCTTGGTGTTGATACCTTTGGCTCTTTGCAGATTATTAAGAGTAAAAATTGAATTTGTTGAGGATGATTTTTTCTTTAAAACAATGTGATTAGTCTTAAGCCATTGGTGGAGTTCTTATTTCCTTGGATGAATAGAAGTTGTATCATGCCTAGTAAATCAACATAAGGTGATTGGGATGCTTAAGAGAGCTTGTAGGGAGATGTCAAGGAGAGATTCAAACTTCTTGAACATAATTGGTGCAAGAGCACCAAGGCCATGAAGGTACATGAGGTCACTATTTGATCCTAGGGAGATGGGGACATGACCATTAAGGGTCATTTTCATTATAATAGACCATGGATGGTCATTTAATATTTCTTTAAACATGTTTGTAATGTTTATTGATCATTTGGTGTGATATGATCATAAATAAGATTTGTAAGCCATTGATTGGCATTAGAGGGTAGAGAGAAACCTTGGGATCACTTGATTGATCCAAGGGTAAGTGAGATTGGTTAAAGACATATAAGGTCATAAATGAGTGTAACATAGCCAATAGAGCCATTAAAATGTGTAAAATGTACTAAGTGTGCTAAAATGATGTACTAGTGCTTTATTGGCAAAATAAGCCTTAAGGGTCACTATGAGGTATAGATGACCTTAGGAGTAATATGTTGGTTTGGATTAAAGTTATTAAGTCTTAGATAGGTTTCTAAGAACAGGGATATCATGTTCTGGTCTAATTTGACATGGTATTTTTCAACTTGACAACTTTTATAAAACTTGTAATTAGATAATAGTCAGTTTTGGCACTGTTATGGGCAGTTTGGAGGTAGAGAGTTGTTTTCAATTTTTAGAAGATTTTGAGGATCCATTTAATGAGGATACACATGAGTATTTGTAATATGTGGAGTTTGGGTGTGTGGAGAAATATTGTAAATGGTTTTTAATCAATAACAAACATATTTTCTTGCACAAACCATATTTTGGCTGCCAGGGCACAGTCCATGATTTGGTGTCTTTGAATGTTGGAAACAATGTGCTGGTGATTTGAGGATGAAGTAATATGATAATATATTTATTTTTAATAATTTCCATGCATTTATATTGTCATTTTATGAAGTTTTGAGGCAAGGAAACTGAGTCATTCTTGACTGTCACTGGATTGTGTTTTTGCAAGCAGCATTTGTTGATTTTGAAGTTTATAATGGATGGTTGAATCTACCACTCCTTGCAGTTAAGGTGATTGGTGGGAGGAGTCTAATAAAATTTAATATATCCTTGTATAAATATTTGGTTGTGGGAATATGCAGGGATGTGAAGGAATGTGGAGGAGAGACCACAAAGATGGAGCAAGTTTACTAATTGAAGGTGCATTGTTTGACACTAGATATTAATGTGATCAAATACCCTTAAGGATGGGTATAATTTATGATGGATATGATATAATAGGGTCCATGGGGATGTTTTATATCCATTTGAAGGATCTAGAGAAGTTTGGAAGAGCCCCATTGAGAAAGCCCTAGCGTAGAGGCCGTAGAAGTGAGGGTTTGATACCTAGAAGTATAGGCACATATTGGAACTCTAAAAATTTGATAATATGATGTTTTTAGCCATGTTATAATAATTTTTAATGGTTTTGGATAAAGTTAGAAATTCCTTTTATACATTTCTTTGTAAATAGGTGCATTTTAGGCCTATTTGGTTATTGCATGGGTAGTGGATCTAGTATTTGGTCCAAAGTAACATACCTTGGGTTTATGATATGTTTTATAGAAGTGGAAAGGGTATCTAAATATATAAATACTTTCCTTAGTGGTTTGGGAAATTTGTGAGTTAAGGGAAGATTTTTGGTTTGATAGGGCTACAAGGGAATAAGGCTCTTGGGTGGAGTTGCATAGAAAATATATTAACTAGACTTGGAGGGATGGTTGAATATGGTATATTCACAATTTTATGGTTTTAATGGATGTTGGAACAAGTGGTGAATCCTTTCTACATGATTTGGAAAGTTGGTGGCTCTAGGTGCATGCGAATGGCCTAGATAATAGATCCTTGTTCGGGATTTGATGTGAAAAGTTGTGTCTCACATATTTTCTGATTGGTTAATCATTTCAATAAAGGTATGGGCTCAAGAATTATATCACTTCCCTCTATATCAAGTGGTATCAGAGCCTATGAGCATCCTAGGTTGGAAGAGAAAGAAGAAGTCTTTTGGGGTCTTTTGTATACTTGGTCCTTTGTTGAAGCCTTGGAGTGTCCATTTCCACCAATTTTGTTCCATAGTTGATCACTGTATTAGAGATGTCATAATAATCTTGGATAGTGTGAAGATGTACCTAACAAAGTCTGAGAGATAGGTCTATGAAGCTCTCAAAGGGTACATGGATGAAGAGAGAAGAAAAGACCAAGCAAGGAAGAAAAGAGAAGAAGCTAGGAAGTAAGAAGAGGAAAGGTTAACGAATCTTGAAGAGGCTTTGGATAAAAGTCATAACAAGTGGGAGTGGATATCATCACTTCTTGAACAAGCAACATATAAAGATGAAGATGAACAATAGATTGCCGATGAGAAAGTGGATGAACCTAGGAGCAAAGAGGTTATAAAATTTTAATTAGAGATTGAGGTTGAAGATATTGATGGTTGCAACATTGAATCAAGTCATGAAGGGCTTGAATCTAAAGAAATTCTTTAGGTAGGGGTAGAATTATGTTCTTTGGTGATGGAAGAAGACAAGAAGCATGGTAACATGGCTAGAGAGGAAGCCAAGATGACTAGTGGGTTGTTGGTATGCCTAGGAGAATATCATGAGGAATACCAACAAGAGATTGTAGTAGGTGAGGAAGAACCTAATTGTGTGGTCATTGGTGAGGCTAAAGAAGCAGCCATGAATGTTGGAGAAGACTTGGCATGTATAGAGGGAAGGAATGTGATCCAAGATGAGATGGTCTCAATGGGAAGAGACTTTAAATCTGAAAATGATGAAGAGTTGCAGGTTGCAGCAGTGGCCTCAAGGTGTGAGACTAAGGATGGATGAAGATTTTTTATCAGATATTGGTCTACTTTTTTCCCATGAGAGGCAAGACTAGATTGAAGATGTAAGAGTGCATTTTGGAGCAATATCATAAAAAGATGCCATGGATCATAAATGATGGATCATGGAAAGATGCCATGGTTTGACAGGACTAAAAGGGAATAAGCCTCTTGGGTGGAGTTTCATATAAAATATATTAACCAGACTTGGAGGTCTAGTTGACCATGGTACATTGGCCATGTTTTGGTGTTCTTGGATGTTGGAAAAAGTGGTGAATCCTTGCTACATGATTTGGCAATTTGGTGGCTCTAGGTGCATGGGAATGGCCTAGATAATAGATCCTTGTTCAGGATTTGATGTGAGAAGTTGTGTCTCACATATTTTCTATTTGGTTACTCATTTCAATTAGGGCATGGGCTCAGGAATGATATCACACCCCTCTTTGCATATTATCAAGAGTAAAAATTGAATTTGTTGAGGATTATTTTTTCTTTTAAAAAATGTGATCAATCTTAAGCCATTGGTGGAGCTCTTATTTCCTTGGATGAAGAGAAGTTGTATCATGCCTAGTAAATCAGCATAAGGTGATTGGGATGCTTAAGAGATCTTGTAGGGAGATTCCAAGGAGAGATTCAAAATTATTGATCATAATCCCAAAATACTCAAACTAAAAAATCCTCACTATCCATGTTATATCAACTAACAACACCTAATAGTAGCATTGTGTCCAAGATGACTAAATCAAGAGATAAGGAAAGTTTACACCCTGATTATGCCTAGATAGGATAAAACAAAAATTATATAACCCACTACCAGTATTGCATAAAAAATGACCAAATAGAATACAAGAAAGAATTATAACCTAATTTATGTAGCTCAGAATATGTTCCTCGGTCTAATTTTGGGAAAGTTAGTTTTTTATCCAAACAACTTCCATCTGACAAGTAGTAAAAATGATGTAGGAGCATCCAAGGATTCTTGGAAATCCTGTATCAACCAAAAATAAGTTTTTCTTTGAAGGTAGATTGTAGGTTTTGATCTTGGTTTAGTGGAGTTCTTGCTCGGTTCGGGAAACTGGTTGCTCAGCTTCTTTGGTTTCCAGGGTGTTCGGTCTCTAAAGAATGCTTAGTAGCTGAAAGTGTTAGTTTCCTATTGCAAGGCATTAACTGTGTTGCTTGGTCATGCTTGGCATGGTCGGTCGACTGGTGCTTGGTTATTTCTTCTGTTGCTCGGTATTCTTGCTTACCGACTAAGATGTTTGAATGAATTGGTTTGGCCGACTGGTGCATTTAATTTGGGTCACGCTCCTCATGTTATGGATTGACCATTGGACATGTGGGGACCTAGATCTAGCATGTTGCATTATTCTATGCAGATCTAATGACCGTTGGGACCATCTTGAAGAGTTTATTTATTTTTTAAGGCTATTTGAGAGCCGACTGATGTTTTAGCATTTAATATTTGTTCATTTGGGTTAATTGTTCATCAGTCAACTTATGGCTGGGAATCAATATTTATAGGATGCTTAGGTAGTTGTTTAGGGCATTAGAGAGAGGTCAGAAGGAAAGCTAGTAGCCTACAAGCTTAGGAGTAGGAAGATTGCTTGGAAGTTGGAGTACAAGTTTAGATCTTTCCTGGGTGCCTACCAGTGTTCTGTGTATTACAGACCCGGGCTAGTTGATTGCTGATGTTGTGGAAAAGATTTAGATCCTACAAGATCTTGTAGATTGTTATCTATTTTGTAATTAGTCATAACCAAGAAGGCCTTATAGCCTGGCACATTGCTTGTAATCATTGATTTGATGAATAGATATTTTTGTTTCATTTCAGATCTATGTTTCTTTGTGTATTTCCACTGCATATTTGATTTGGCTACAAGGTTAGTCTATCCTTAATTGGATTCACCTACCTTGACTGCGTCAAGTGGTATCAGAGAAAAGTTTTGATCCTATTGGAGCCAAGTGGATCTTGTGTGTCTATATCTTGATTTGAAGATGCCTCTGAGGAGAAATCGTGAGACTTTAGATGAAGAGACTATTAGATAATTTAGTCTTGATGTTTTTAGGGCTTTGCAGAAACAAGTGCAAGACCTACAAAAAGAATTGAGAAAGAAGAAACCTACCTTGAAAGGGGATAGTGATGATGAAACTGAAGAAGTAGATCATTTTGAAGGATCTGTAGAAGAAGCTAGAGATCCAAAGGAGAACAGAATCTTGAAAACTATGTCTAAGATTGGGAAGAGACCTAAGATTGAAGTTTCTACATTTGTTGGAAGCCTTAATCCTTAAGAATTTATTGATTAGATCAATGAGATTGATGAAAAATTTGAGTATGAAGAAATAGAAGATCCTGACAAAGTTAGATTTGCAAAGACTAAGTTGAAGGGTCATGCAAATATTTGGTGGAGAGAAGTTCAGTTCGAAAGAGGTAGAAGATGAAAAGAAAAGATCACTAAGTGGAACCCAATGGTTGAAAAATTGAAGAAGCAATTCATTCTGGTGGATTATGAATTTGAAATGTTCAAGAAGATGCAAGCTATGAAGTAGACTAACAAACTGGTACAGGAGTATATCAAGGAGTTTTACAAACTTTTGATTAGGATTGGTCATTTTGAAGCTGATAAAGAGAAGATTGCTAGATATGTCTATGGTTTGAGACCTAGTACTCAAGAAGAATTGCTTACTATTCAGATGACAACAATAGGAGATGCTTATCAGATGGCATTAAAGATTGAAGAGAAGCTGAATAAGAAGTTTGAAGGTAGAAAAAATAGTAGGAATCAAGGTGGTAAGACTGGTGAGTCAGTTGCTCAAAGTAATGTGACAGAGAATCCTAAACCTGATGTTGGGTCTAGCAGTGGTCAAGTTACTAAGTATGCTAGACAAAGAGGTAGGGGAAGAATGAGTTCACTGGTATGTGTTATAACTATGGTGAAGCTGGTCATAGAAGTTGGCAGTGTTCTAAGAAAAGAGTTGCATTAGTTGCTGAAGAAGACATTGAGAATGTTCTAGAGAAAGATGAATGTCTTGTCACTAGAAGATTGGTTGCATGTGTCTTTGAACCAGTGCAAAGAAGAAATTTGTTCAAGACCAGATGCAAGTGCAAAGATAAGGTATGTAATGTTCTAGTTGATGGTGGAAATTCTAAGAACTTTGTTTCAGAAGAAATGGTTAGTAAATTGAATCTAGTAAGGAGGAAGCATCATAATCCTTATGAGATTAGTTGGATTCAAGATGTTTCTAGTGCTAGAGTTGAGGAGCAATGCTTGGTTAATTTCCAAATTGGATCTTACCATGATGAGATATTGTGTAATGTGTTTCCTATGGATGTTTGTCATCTATTGCTTGGTAGACCTTGGCAGTTTGACAGAAATGTGTTGTTTGATGGTCATGCTAATGTTAGAAAGTAAAGATCCCCAAGATAACTGAGAGGGGGGGGGTGAATCAGTTATCTAATAATTTATCCATTCAACAACTTTAAACAATATAATCAATGTACTGATCAACCATAGAAAGATAATCATACACAATTGCACAATAACACAAGATATGTTAACTAGGGAACCTCTTGAAAAGAGTAAACCCCAGTGGGAATGATGCCCACAAAATGATGCACTAATATAAAATTTCCTTGTTAGAGGATGGACCCTATTAGGAGTCTTATGAAATACATTCAGTACATATAAATCCCTATTAGGAGATTTTGAATCCCTGTTAAAAGATTCTAACCCGGTTAAGAGTTTATGGAAGACAGAAGGACCCACTGCCCCAACAACTTCAAGGCAAGATCTCTGAACCCACTGTCCAAAAGATCTTAGAATTATTCAATAGAATAATATGAAATATATTACCTCCTTCATACTGTGCCAAAACCGCACTCACTGCTACACAAGATCACAATTTTAGATCTCTATACTCACAAATCTTCCTTCATCACTGAATTAGCTCTTTTCTTCACTTCATGCATATATTTGTATCTCACTCTTCATAGTACACATTACAATAAGGAAAACATTCCTTCTTATATACCAAACTCAAATAATTACAAATGAGTCAGTCCTCAATTACAAAATAATAAATTCTACACGCTACACATAGAATTCACATAAAACTGTCAGCTTCTAGTTACTGTAACTTTCTCCAAACATATCCTCAAAGTTTGTGCTATGAACCACATCATCAATAATGAGTCTCCAACATCCCTTTAACTGTGCAAAATCAGATTCCATCTCAGCTAAGAGATATCCTCCAATTTTTGAACATCGCTACACAGAAACACTGTCTAAACACTGCTTTCACCAAAATGATCATAACTCTTACAAATGAATGAATTTATTTTTGTGCTATTAACCATAGGTTAATAAAACACCAAAGAACATACCATTAATTGCACAAAATCCAATCTATAATACAACATGTGCGCAAAACAAAATTGTACCTACTTTCCTGCTAATCTCCAGAATATCACTGTGTTGACATCAATGACAATCCAAGTCATGAATGCAACAAAAACTACTATAGAATGACTGCCAAAACACTGTGCATTCATTCCTAATAATCTCCCCCATTGGCATTGATGGCAACATAGATGAAAAACATCCAATGTTCCAAAAATCCAATACTGCAACATCACTACAAAATATCAAATTAAATCTTGCTTTGTTTTCCTATTCAGCTTTCTCATACAATGTTTTTCATGTATATCTCTCCCCCATTGACATCAATGACAAATTCTATCACTAAGTCAACAACAACTTAATGTCAAAAGACACTTTTCAGAAAAATACAATAACAAGAGTCCTCATGACTCAGCTCATAAACTCCCCCATAGAGGAAGTTCCAACATCCAGTCTACAAGAAAGATAGGGCTCATATACCACTGGATGGATGCAATCATCTGCATCAATTCTCAAAAATAGGTTGGGGCATAACCCCAAGCATACCTCTCAGATACACAAATGTATCCTTAGGTAAAGGCTTTGTAAATATATCTGCTATCTACTCCTTTGTACTTATGTACTCCAATCTTACTTCTTTTTCTGCAACTTTCTCTCTTACAACATGATACTTGATCTCAATATGTTTAGTCTTGGAATGTAAAATAGGATTTTTTGACATACTCGCTGTACTGGTGTTATCAAAATTTATAACAACAGGCTCATCAAAATTTATTCCAATATCTTTCAACATCTGCTTCATTCAAGTAATCTAATTACAATTATTTGCTGCTGCAACATATTTTGCTTCTGCTGTGCTTTGTGAAGTACAATTCTACTTCTTACTTAGCCAAGAGACCAATTTACCTCCAAGTAAAAAGGCTCCACCACTGGTGCTTTTCTTGTCATCAACGCTGCCTCCCCAATCTACATCAGTATAGGCACATAAACTAAAATCATCAGAATTTTCATACCATAATCCATAATCCATTGTTCCTTTCAGATATCTCAGTATTCTTTTTACTGCTGCATAATGTGATTCTCTAGGTTCTACTTGAAATCTTGCTACAATCCCCACTGAATGTGCTATATCAGGTCTTGTATGTGTCAAGTACTGTGATCCTCCAATCATAGATCTATACTTTTTCTTCTCAACTACTGGTGTCTCATCTTTGCTAGATAACTTATGTCCAGTTACCATGGGTGTTCCAACAGGTTTAAAATCTTCCATTCCAAATCTTTTCAATAATTCATTTAAATACTTAGTCTGACTTACAAATATACCTTCCTTGCTTTTTTTTATTTATAATCCCAAGAAATATTTCATTTCTCCAATCATGCTCATTTCAAATTCAGTCTTCATTTCATCTGCAAATTTGTCACTAGCTTCATCTTCTCCTCCAAAGATAATATCATCAAAAAATATAACTATAACCAACAAACCATTCTCAATTTCTTTTGTGTATAAGTTACTATCTGTTGTTCCTTTTATAAATCCTAATTTCAATAAATACTTATCCAATCTTGCATACCAGGTTCTAGGTGCTTGTTTTAATCCATATAAAGCTTTCTTTTACTTACATACCATATCTCCTTCTTGTGTCAAAGGAAAACCTTCAGGTTTCTCAATGTAGACTTCTTCCAATTCACCATTCAAAAATGATGACTTCACATCCATCTTATACACTTTGAATTTCTTGTAGGTTTCATATGCTAGAAACATTCTCACTGCTTCAAGTCTGGCCACAGGTGCAAAAGTTTCTTCATAGTCTATTTCTTCTTGTTGTGAATATCCTTTACATACCAATCTTTCTTTGTTTCTTATCACTTCTCCTTGTTCATTCATCTTGTTTCTGAATACCCACTTTGTTCCAATCACATTCTTATTTTCAGGTCTAGGGACTAATTCCCATGTTTTTTTTTTTTAATCTACTCTAGTTCTTCTTTCATAGCATTGATCCAATGTTCATCTTCACAAGCTTCATTAGTAGTCTTAGGTTCAATTTTAGAAATCAAACATAAATGTACCTTATTTCGAGTCAAAACTCCTCTATCTAAACTTCCAATAACTTGCTCAATAGGGTGATGTCTTGAAATATACCTGTTAGGTGTCATAGTTACTGATCTTGTTTCAACTGTAGATTCTTCTCTGCTTTCTTCTCTGTTTTCTTCTCTGTTTTGTTCTGTATGACTTTCATTTAGCAAATCACTGTTAGCTTCAAAAAATAATTTTGCATTTTCAATGTTAGGCTGTGGTTGTGCTTCTCCATCAGATTCATAATCAAGCATTCTTTCCTGAATTTTAAACTTCTCATCAACTTTTACATTTGCACTTTCAACAATAGTCTTAGTTCTTTTGTTGTAACATCTATATGCTTTGCTTTTTAAAGAATATCCAAGAAATATTACTTCATCACTTCTAGGATCAAACTTTCCTATATCATCATCTCTCTTTATATAACATTTACTTCCAAAAATTCTAAAATGCTTAACTGAGGGTGTATGTCCAAACCATAATTCATAAGGTGTCTTGTTTGTATCTGCTCTGATTTGTACTCTGTTCATAGTATATACTGTTGTGTTCACTGCTTCTCTCCAAAAAGTTTTAGCCAAATCATTTTCAAACAACATAGCTCTTGCTGCTTCAGTTATTGACCTATTTCTTCTTTCTGCAATACCATTTTTTTCTGGTGTTCTAGGGGCTAAAAGTTGTCTCTTAATACCATTCATTTCACAAAAAGTGTTAAACTCTCTAGATGTAAATTCACCACCTCTATCAGATCTTAGACACTTAATCTTCATTCCAGATTCATTCTCAATTTTTCTTTTCATGATCTTAAATTTATCAAATGCTTCAGATTTTTCTTTCAAAAATGCAATCCACATCATTCTTGTAAAATCATCAACAAGAATCATAAAATACCTTTCTCCATAGAATCCTCTAGTCCTAGTAGGACCACTTAAGTCTGTATGAACAATCTCAAGCTTCTCTATCGATGTGAACTTCTTATTGGGAAATGAACTCCTTTTCTACTTTTCCATCGTACATTCTTTGCAAATCATGTTAGTAGGTTTCATAATTCTAGGTAAATCTCTTACTGCAAGTGTAGTGCTTGCCTTGACAATATTATCAAAGTTTATATGACAAAACCTTTTATGCCATAACCAACTATCATCAATCTTAGTTAGAAAACATGTCATCTTAGTAGGATTCAATTGAAATACATTACCTCTGGTTCTGGATCCTTTTCCAATCAGATTTGCATCTTTGTCTTTTATCACACAATTTTTCTCAGTAAACCAAACTTGATAACCCTTATCAGTCAATTGTCCAACACTTAGTAGATTATGTCTTAAACCATCAACAAAGTAAACATCATCAGTGTTAGTCTTTCTATCAAGAGTAATAGATCCTATACCTTTAATCAGACAAGGTGTGTTGTTACCAACCCTAACAATTCCTCCATCATAGTTATCTAACTTAACAAACTTTCTTTTATCTCCAGTCATATGATGTGAACAACCGCTATCTATAATCCAATCAAATTTATTTTCAACTTGTGAAACTAATGCTTTTTCTTCCTTTTTATCAGATTCAAAAATTTCTTCTTTAATTTCTACAAATCCTATTTCCTCAAAGTTATCATTATCACTGTCACTTAAATGTCTTTCAATTCCTGCTTCAAGATCTTCATCATTTGCATAATAACATTCTTTAGATCTCCTAGGTTTAAAGTTGCTTCTATACTTCTTAACTCTTTTAGGACATTTAGATGCAAAATGACCATATTCTTGAGAAGTCCAACATTTAAAGATTTTCTTACCATCTGGTTCTCTTTTTACAAGTAATGCAATGCCTTCTTCAATCTTCTTATCTTCCTCAGATTTAGCTCTGCTACTACTGGCATTCATTCCTTCCTAACAGCTAACACTTATGTGGTTAGGCATGAAGGAGCTTGGCATAAGATGATACCTTTACAGGAGATAGGGGTTAAAGGATTTGGAGTGATCATATGTTGTCCCTGTGACAAACTTTCAGAGCACAAGGTGGAAGGGCCTATTCTTGTTAAGCCTGATTTGAAGGAGAAAGCGAATGAGATATCCAAAGAGTTTGTTGAGATCAAAAAGTAGATGGTTTTGCTGGCAGAGATGTTTTAGTAGATGGTGACATTTGTGACATAGAGAGATGCATATGATACTAAGTTGATTGAGAATTTTAAAGAGGATGAACCTTACCGAGGCACTGCTATGGTTGGTAGTGGTTAGAATCAGTTGCTATCAGTTGCCGACTGAAGGGATAAACATAGTAAAAAGTAGGACTTTCTGCATAAGATAGTGAATGAAGAAAAGACTACTTGGGATGAAGGACAAGGAGAGATGTGGGTGTAGAATAGATTCAACATACCTATTCTGATTCCCTTGCGGCATTCTTGATTTTCTTATGAGAAAATCTTTCTGACCTAGGGTGTCTGATGCAGGAGCATCCTAGGATTCTTGGCAATCCTATATCAACCAAAATTATGTTTTTCTTTGAAGGTAGATTGTTGGTTTTGATCTTGGTTTAGTGGAGTTCTTGCTCAATTCAGGAAACTGGTTGCTCAACTTCTTTGGTTTCCAGGGTGCTCGGTCTCTGAAGAATGCTCGATAGTTGAAAGTGCTAGTTTCCTATTGCTCAACATTAACTATGTTTCTCAGTCATGCTTGGCATGGTTAGTTGACTGGTGCTTGATTATTTCTTATGTTTCTTGGTATTCTTTCTTACTGAATGAGATGTTTGAATGAATCAGTTTGGCCAACTGGTGCATTTAATTTGGGTCATGCTCCTCATGTTATGGATTGACCGTTGGACGTGTGGGGACCTAGATCTAGCATTTTGCATTCTTCTATGTGGATCTAATGACTGTTGGGGCCATCTTGAAGAGTTGATTTATTTTGTAAGGCTATTTGAGAGCCACCTGATGTTTTAGCATTTAATATTTGTTCATTTGGGTTAATTGTTCATTAGCTAACTTGTGGCTAGGAATCAATATTTATAGGATGCTTAGGTAGTTGTTTAGGGCATCAGAGTGAGGTCGGAAGGAAAGTTAGTAGCATATGAGCTTAGGAGTAGGAAGATTGCTTGGAAGTTGGAGTACAAGTTTAGATCTTTCCTAGGTGCCTACCAGTGTTCTATGTGTTATAGACTTGGGCAAGCTGATTGTTGTTGTTGTCGAAAATATTTAGATCCTATGAGATCTTGTAGATTGTTATCTATTTTGTAATTGGTCATAATCGGGAAGGACTTATAGCCTAGCACATTGCTTGTAATCATTTATTTGATGAATAGAGACTTATGTTTCATTTCAGATCTATGTTTCTTTGTGTATTTGCGCTACATATTTGATTCAGCTACAAGGTTGGTCTGTCCTTAATTGGATTCACCAACCTTAACTGCATCAACACATTACATCATTGGAGCCAAAATAGTCCTCTATTTTGTGAGTGTCTTTATCTATACTCATGTTGTCAATATAATAACCCATCTTAGAATGGAAGAATCATGAATTTCAACAAGAGTCAAAAGGAAGAAATAAAAAGATATTAACATGAAAAAGTAATGAACTTGTCAATAATTATGTTCAAGGAATCATATAAGAAACCTTCATGTTCTGTAATAAATCATTTTAAGGAAACATTAGCATTATTGTAGTTACTTTGCAAGGAACATAAATTAAGCATCCCAAGAATTTATACTCTTCATGTAGTAGAATATAATTGTTAGTATATTACTAACAATAGAAGAACCAATAAAATAGAGCACAAGAATACATATCATTCACATTGTTGAATGTAAAAGCAATATGTTCCAGAGAGAGAGAGAGAGAGAGAGAGTAAAATAACTAACCTTGTAGGGTATAAGGAAGTGTGCCCAATGTAAGAGTTTCAATTTCAATAGATTCTATTTTGAACTTTCCAACATATTGCTCTATGATAGGCTTTATTTGTCTTTATTATTTTATAAATTGCCTGAACCAAAAAATGACAAATGAAAGGGGGATAATTATTTATTAAATAAATCATTGAATAATATTAATATGTTATAATTTGGGTGTCAACTATCATATTGTTATAATTAGACTTTATATTGTTACCTAGTGGTTAAAAATGAAACATGAACACTAAAAGAAATGTGTTACCACAATCAATTTACCCTAAATAGAGAACATAAAATGAAATTAAAAAGATTTGAATGTACTAAAGTGCCTTTTCCTAGAAAGGTTGTGAGACTATTTAGTGTTATCCCAAAAATTTGCAATTAAAAACTTTTAAACCTTTATGTAAGAAATGTTTACATTTTTGTACATGATATTTTGTTAATTTTTCAATGTTTCATTCATAAAATTTCTTGAGAATGTTTCACTTTTTGAACTCAAATTGAAGACAAAACATGGTCAATTGGGAAAATTTAGTATTAAAGCAACATGTTTAATCTTCATAGAAATTTATTCCATAGTTTCATTTATCTCAGTTGAACAACAAATGCATACAAATAATTTCTACAAAATTCATAATCACAAACACTATGAAATAGACTATACCTCAGTCAAGCCAACCATGTTGATCTCTAGATGGGCGAAGAAAGTTGGTTGAATGCTCAAATGATTGGGAACATTATCCCTCCCAGAAATATTCTCAATGACTGCAACAAGAGACCTTCATTAGAAACCAAATTTGATATAAACTAGACATTTTCAAGAGTGAGTGACAACTTAAGTATGAGATAAAAGATTACCAAAAAATAAACCAATGCCAAACAAATAGTTAGTTACTCACTTGATATCCCTTGTGCACTAGAAACATGTGTTAGGGATTTGATAGATCCGAAACAATATAAAATTAATAGTTATATGCAGAAATAGAAGAA
Source organism: Chamaecyparis obtusa (assembly GCA_027943335.1). Taxonomy (NCBI): domain Eukaryota; kingdom Viridiplantae; phylum Streptophyta; class Pinopsida; order Cupressales; family Cupressaceae; genus Chamaecyparis; species Chamaecyparis obtusa. The sequence continues at coordinate 218,162 of BSBK01004634.1, read as the reverse complement.
GAAAACAATCACAAAATAGATAACACACATATTTAACGTGGTTCACCCAATCCTTGGGCTACATCCACCAACACCGAGTCCAATATCTTTATTATTATCTAGTGATTACAATATGAAACCTGCAACTCAATACCATTGTAAGAAGCTACAATATCACTCATACAATGAATCTTCAAACCCTAAGCCATTTTACAAGTATTTTTGACTTAACCTAATTAGGGCAAAAAATACTCTGACTAATAGAAAATTGACCCCACCTGGGGCACTACCCTAGGACCCTGCAAGGGGCTCTGCCCCTTGACCCCGTAGAAAAGTCTGATTAGGCTCCGCATACATAACAATCTCCCACTTGGAGACTGATCAGACTCCACAACAATATCCTCCCACTTGGAGACTGATTGACCAAACCTGTAGCTCCCACTGGAATAAAGAAACCACCCTGGACTCTGTTGTTCTTTTATTCTATTCAGTCTAGAAGACCAACTGAAGCTAAAGAGGAATTCAGCTTCTCCCTTGTCACTACCTTTGTAAACATATCTGCTGGATTATCATCTATATGTATCTTCTCCAACCTTAACTGTCCATCATCCAAAATTAACCTTATAAATTGGTACTTGAGCTATATGTGCTTTGTCCTTGAATGAAAAGTAGAATTCTTTGCAAGATGAATGGCACTCTGGCTATCACTATACAATGGGTGATCTTCCTACTTCTGACCCAATTCCTCCAGAAAACATTATAATCAAATCATCTCCTTGCTATCTTTTGTAGCAGCTACATACTCACCTTCAATGATTGAAAGTGAATTAACCTTCTACAATCTAGAAATCCAACTGACTGTAGTACCCCCTATAGTGAAAACATACCCTGTAGTACTCCTTGTATCAATATCTCCTACTAGATCAGAGTCAACAAATCCACTTAGAGAAGAACTAGATCTTGTGAAACATAATGCCTTTGTAGTAGTACATTTCAAATATCGAAGAATCCATTTGACAACATTCCAATGTTCCATACCTGGATTGCTCATATACCTGCTGACAACTCCCACTGCATGAGCAATATCTGGCTGTCTGAATACCATTGCATACATCAGACTACCAATAGCTGATGAATATAGGATGTTAGACACTTTATCTACCTCTTCCTGTGCCTTTGGGCACATTTCCTTAGTCAATTTGAAATGAGTAGCCAAAGGTGTACTGACTACTTTTGCATCCTGCATATTAAATCTTTTCAACACCTTATTTATATACTCTCTTTGGGACAAATTCAAGGTTCTATTTTTCCTATCCCATGTAATCCTCATACCAAGGATTTTCTTAGCAACACCCAAATCCTTCATAGAAAATGACCTTGCTAATTTCTGTTTAAGTTCATTTATATGTTGCATATTAGACCTAGCAACAAACATGTCATCAACATAGAGTAACAAGATAATGTAACTCCCATTATCCAATCTCTTAAAATATACACAGTGATCATAATGACATCTACGGTAACCTTGTTTAGCCATGAAACTATCAAATTTTAAATACCATTGACAAGGTGCCTGCTTTAGGCCATATAGACTCTTCCTTAACCTGCACACCAAATTCTCCTTACCCTTGACCTCATATCCCTCTGGTTGCTGCATGTAAATTTCCTCCTCCAGATCTCCATGGAGAAAAGTTGTTTTGACATCTAGTTGTTCAAGATGCAAGTTATCTGCAACCACAAGACTTAGTATAGTTCTAATTGAAGTCATTTTTACAATAGGGGAGAATATTTCATCAAAATTTATACCCTTTTTCTATGCAAAACCTTTTACCAAAAGTCTGGCCTTATACCTTTTCTTTCCTCCATCTTCCTCCTTCAGCCTATAAACCCATTTATTAGGCAAGGCTCTTTTTTCTTCAGGTAAAGGGACTAAGTCCCAAGTCTTATTTTTCAACAAGGAGTCCATCTCCTCTTCATATTCTTCTGGTTCACCAAAATCAATCAATAAAATTGAACACAAAGAAGGAGAAAACCTTTCAGGGGGTCTACCTGACCTTGTAGAATGTTTAAAACTTACAGGAGTTTGTGGAATAACCTATTGTTGCTGAGCATCAGGTACCAGTGGCATTTCATTTTCAGGAGTCTCATCCAACACCACATATTCTTGATTGACCTGTTCATTCTTCTTTTCCTGTAGCTGTTCTTTATACGTGACCTTCTCATTGAATATAACATCTCTACTTCTAATTATTTTATGATTTTGAAAATCCCATAATCGATAATGATAGTCATCTACTCTATATCCAATGAAGGTACATTTTAGAGATTTAGCATCAAGCTTGGTTCTATTTTCTTTATCAACATGGACAAAGGCTTCACAACCAAAAGTTTTTAGAAATGAATAATTTACCTTTTTACCAGTCCATGCTTCCTCTAGAATACCACCATCCAAAGAGGCTAGGGGTTCTCTATGTACCAAATAGACATCAGTGTTTATAGCATCTACCCAGAAATGAAGGGGTAATCCAGCATGCAATCTCATGCTCCTTCCACGTTCCATGATTTTCCTATTCATTCTTCCTGACATACCATTTTCTTGTGGGGTTCTTGGAACCATCTTCTGCCTTTGAATTCCATTGATAGAATAGTAGTCTTCAAAGGCTATGCTGCAATACTCACCTCCATTATCAGATCTGAGAGACTTCAACTTCTTTCCTGTCTCATTCTCAACCAAAGCTTTCCATTTCTTAAATGTTCCAAAAACATTAGATTTTTGTTTCAGGAAATATACCCATGTTTTCCTAGTTGAATCATCTATAAAAATAACATAATAATGAGAGCCACCAAGAGATGATACCTAAGCCGGTCCCCATACATCTGCATGCACTAGCTCTAGCTTCTCACTCTTCTTTTCTTTCCCAACGCTCAGAAATATGACCCTTTTCTGTTTACCATAAACACAATTTTCACAAAACTCTAGATCAATATTTTTCAGTTGTGGCAACAAATTTTTAGAGTGAAGGATTTTCATCCCTTTCTCACTCATGTGCCCAAGCCTATGGTGCCACATTTGTGAATCTATTCTTGCAACATCTATAGTAGCATTCCTCACATTAACATTATCAGTAGCAGCTAAGGTAGAATAAGTGTTACTAGTACATAGATATAATGTGCCTACCTTTGCACCCTTAGCTACTACTAATGAACCTTTAGTGACCTTCCAGACATTATCTGTAAAAATGACTGTGCATCCTTCATTACCCAGTTGTCCTGTAGAAATCATATTTCTTCTTAAATTAGGAACATGCCTTTCCTCTAGATTAAGAGAGGGATGTTAACGTATTAATCATTAGGGTTTATGAGTTAGTTTATATTTTAGTTTTGGTAGTTTTTCTATAGCAGTTGAACTGCTAGATGACTGCCTTATTTATGTAATCAATCTTGATGAACAAGTGACAATAATGTTTGGATTATCTTTTATTCTATTACATTCCTGGGTTAGCATCCAGTCATTTCCTTTCGACAACTTGATCTTTATCTTTCCCATTCTGACAATAGGATAGGGCTCATCATCAGCCAAATATACCTATCCAAAATCACCTTGAACATAATCTTGAAAATATTTTCTATGGGGTGTAGCATGGAATGAAGCCCCACAATCTATTACCTAGGAATCATTAACATTATCCAAACATAGATAAAAGCATCTTGTAAAGTATTACTTGCAACATTAGCTTCCTTACTATCATCATCATTTTTGTCTCCTTGTTTATTTTTTTGAGCCCAACAGTCTTTCTTCAAGTGACCAGGCTTTCCATAGTACCAACAATCTTTCTTACCTTTAGATTGAGAGCACCCTTTCTTTGACTTCCCTCGTGACTTATCATTCGAAGAGCCTTTTCCTCTTTCCCTTGCTCTTCCTCTATTCTCCATATTTAGAGTGAAACTTGATGAAGTTGAAGTTTCACCTATGCTTTTCCATCGCATTTCCTCGCCTAGGATAACACCAACATCTTCATCAAATTTTAAATTATTTGAACTAGAGACAGAGTTACTTACAGCCATAACAAGGCTATTCCAGCTTTCTAGCAAAGAGCATAAAATAAAGAGAGCCCTAACCTCATCATCAAAGGTAATATTTACCAATGACAGTTGACTGATAACTGTATTAAACTCATTTAAATGATTCGCTACAGATCCTCCCTCACCCATTTTCATATTAAATAAATGCTTCATAAGAAATACCTTATTCGAAGCTGAGGGTTTCTCATATAACTAAGCCAATGTCTACATCAAATCTATGGTCATTTTTGCCTTTGATATATTGAAAGTTACAGACGGTGCAAGGTACAAATGAATATATCCCAGTGCCTTTCTATCCAAAATATCTCAATCTTCATCTGAATGTGTGGCCAGTTTCTTTGTCTTTCCTTCTAATGGCTGCCACAAATCTTTTTGACACAGATAATCCTCCATCTGCATTTTCCATAACTAAAAATTTTGGCCATTGAATTTTTTGACCTTGAATTTGGAATGCTCCATTGCTCCCACTCAAATATGAAAGTCCTGCCAATCTACATCACAAAACCTTGCTCTGATACCAATTGTTAGGGATTTGATAGATCCAGAACAATATAAAATTAATAGTTATATGCAGAAATAGAAGAAGAAAACAATCACAAAATAGATAGCACACAGATTAACGTGGTTCACCCAATCCCTGGTGTACATCCACCAATAATGAGTCCAATATCTTTATTATTATCTAGTGATTACAATCTGAAACTTGCAACTCAATACCATCATAGGAAGCTATAATATCACTCATACAATAAATCTTCAAACCCTAAGCCATTTTACAAGTATTTTTGACTTAACCTAATTAAGGAAAAAAATACTCTGACTAATAGAAAATTGACCCCGCCTAGGGTGCTGCCCTAGCACCCCACAAGGGGCTTTTCCCCTTGACCCCGTAGAAAAGTCTAATTAGGATCCACATACATAACAACATGAGCAAGAATCATCTTTCTATTTGCATCTCCAATGCAATAGAGATGAGGAACCTAAGAAATTAAGAACCAAAAACAATATAAAAAAAAATCAGATGGGATTCATGGGAAACTGCACAAAAAAGCAATGATAGACCTAAATAACAAAAAAAATGAGACCAAAATAGATCCATGACTAAACAAATCCACCATATGTACTTGGCATATTGAATGGAGCACAAAATCATCTTCTAAATAAACCATTTTCTTTAGAGGTGACAATAATAGAACAAAATACAGACCTTGCCTCCATCTGCATCAAGAACTTGCATACGCTCATCAACAGGAATAAAACCTCATTGAGTAGCTACATAAATATGAAATAACACCAATAAGATAAAAAAAAAAAAAGATCATGTCGTGTTTTTCATTTTAAGAAACATTACATAAATTATTGTATGGTTGATGTCATCAAGAAATATATTTTTTCCTATCATTTTTTATGTACACAGTTAAGAAAAGAAATGCAGGGATTCTCCTCATAATTAAAAAAAAGGCATTTAAATTACTAAGGCCCATGCCTTTTGTAACTGGTGCACATCCTATAGAAAAAAGAGTTGCATCTACCTATAACATATATGAAAATAATACTTGGATCACTTAAACTTAAAAGTACCATAGTTGTCATCCATAAATGTCAAAAAGAATATGTTTGACATACATATTGATGAACTACAACTGATTTGGAACCGAATTGAAGAAATCTATGATTAAAGATCATTGAGGGGTTTTTGATTAGATATGGAATATGATTAAATCAGTATTATGTTGTCATTGATGTCAACTAGTTTGACAACACTTATCTTGTAAGTTACTATACCGAAACATTTGAAGAAAGGAGAAAGAGATGAAGAATAGAAATATCTACATGAGGAAGATGTAAATGTCAGATGAGGATAAGGAATACATTGAGAAATTATGCATAAGGTTATTGACTTGTGATATTGAATTTATTATGTTGCATTCATCTATGACGAAGAATAGAGCTGAAAGACACATAGCAGTGTTGTCGGTAAATGAAAGCATTTCAGTATACACCAATAGAGTGTAGTGTATACTAAGCATAGTATTAACACAGCTTGTGCTCATTGAGGCATTTCTTTGTTAACCGAGAAAAATAAAAATTAATTAAATGATCAGTTTAGCCGATAAAGTGATGAGTTGTAAAGCATATGAAATCGAGGTAACAGATAAGGTTTTTTATGAAGATTGATGACTAACATAAATCAAAAGGATCTAATGGAGTAGATTGAAACATGTTACTGACACATCAGTTGAGGAAGCTTAAAGCAAAAAAATCAATGAAGATGATCAAGCGGCAAAATCTGATAGTGGAGAAGAAAATGATTTACATGTCTATATAAGAGATTGATGATTTCATAATGAGAGAGCTGAAAAAGAAGTTACTGCAGAATTATCGCGTGAACAAGCTTCATGCATTTTGATCATACTGGTTAATGAGAACCGAGCTGCAGAACAATTACCAAGCCACAGAGAGTAATTACCGATGGATAGTAAGTTAATACATTATTGAATCTGAAGTGTTATATTGATCAGAAGGATTTGTATGAGAAAAATATTGATATGTAATTTGCAATTAAATTTGTAGTAAGGTAGATCATATATTGTTACATATTTCACCATTATACATAGTCAAATCTCTTAACTAAGTGGATGAAGAAAGTCTTATGATGTCTCATTCATAGAAAGAACATTGTTATCCTATCAACCCCAGAGTGACTATTGGTTGGATGATAACTTTTAGTCTAAAATCCTCTAACAAGGTTACACCTAACACTGTGTTTGTAAACCTTTAACAGGGTTGGGTCTTCACTGACCTCACTTTAGAAGAGTGAATATTTTGGGTTGCCGGTCCCAGGTGGTTTTTTCCTTCACAAGGTTTCCACGTTAAATCTCTTGTGTCATGTGTTGATTGTGATATTTGTTTGTTATCGTTCTTTGCATATTACATGTTAGATTTGATCGGTAACTATTATAAGTTTAGACTAATAATCAGTAAAAGCACAGATAGTGAAAGTATTTTATGTTTACCGAGTAACAAAAATTGTAGTATTTGTGTTTGGATTATAAATTTTGATTTGGGATAGTGTTTAACTGATTCACCCCCATCTCAGTTATTCCAACAATTGGTATCAGAGCCTCAGATGCTTAGAATAGAGTTTTAAGGACTTCAGCACAAAGGTCTCAAGATGTATAAGAGGGAAGTGCCAAGACTAAACAAAGAGAACTTCGTAGTATGGCAAAGCCGAATGAAGTTGCACATATCTGGGATTGGGAATTCTGCACTAGATCTGATGGAGAATGGTACAACCGCCCACTGGTCCCCTAACTCTTGATCAACTAAAGGACAGGCATGAACATAATATTACTATGATGGAACTTGTTGCTGCCTATATCGATGTCAAATTTGAAGACATCAAGGGTTGTGATACTGCTAAGAAGATGTGGGCAAAGCTAAATCTGATATATAGTGGAGATTTGAATGTTAAGAGAGCCCAAGCTAAAAGCCTAAGAGGTAGATTTGATGATATGAATATGAAGGAAGGTGAGAATATTGTGCAATACACAAATAGACTAAAATAGGTAGTACATGCTATTAGAGCATCTGATGGAGTTATTGATGATGAAACAGTGATAAGTAAGATTCTCAGGACTTTGTTGCCAGTTTATGCAATCAAGATCTTTGCAATTCATGAAACAAGGGTCGTATCCAATCTTGCCCTTGACACACTAATTGGTAAGCTTACAACCTTTGAATTAAACAACTTTGACAATAGTATTGTTCCTTCTGTGGAATCCGCTTTCATGTCTTCTTTGAAGATTAGTAAGTCTAGTAGAAAAAATAAGAATGATGATAGTGATAGCAATACCGATGATGAACTTGATGAGCTTGAAGCTCTTATGGCCAGAAGATTACCCAAAGGAAAAGGAAGATATAGAGGTAAGCTACCTTTGGCATGCTTTAATTGTAAAGAGGTTGGCCACATTGTTGCTAGATTTCCACACAAGAAAGATGATAGATCCAAAGAGCGATCAGAATGAAGCTATGGGAGAAGAGTCAAAAGAGGCTACTGATACAACAATAGAGATAACTGAGACAGTTATAACAAAGGGAAAAAGGTATGTTACATAGATGAAGATATTGAATCTGAATCTGACTCTGATGATGATGTAGAAGTAGTATTTGTTGCTATGAAAGATTATTCAGAGGAAGAAGAGAAAAATGAAGAGACAACACTAATCTCTAGAGTAGACATAAATGATACATGGATCATAGACAGTGGCTGTACACATCATATGACTGGTGATATAGAGAAATTTGATCAACTTGATGAATACAATGGAGGATCTGTGAGAATTAGCAATGATGCACCTTGTATGGTAAGAGGTAAAGGTTCGTTGATGATTAATGAAAGAAGTAAATGTGAAAATGCATACTGGGTAGATGGACTGAACTATAATTTGTTAAGTGTGGCACAGCTAAACACTTTAGGTCACCGACTTGCTTTTGAGAGCAAAAAGGTGAAAATCTATGATGATCAAGGAAGACTTGTTGAAACTGGTACACAATCTAGAGGTAACCTATTTTATCTTGATATTGATCAGTCTTCTTGTTTGTTGATCAAGGATGAAGATGCATGGTTGTGGCACAAAAGGTTATGCCATGTGAACTTTGATAACATGATCAAGATTAGCAAAAAGAGAAGAGTTAGAGGTTTGCCTAACTTGTCAAAACCTGATCATGCTATGTACTATGAATGTCAGAAAGGTAAGATGACTAAGTCTAGTTTCAAAAGCAAAGACTACTCAACAAAGAAGATACTTGAGTTGGTTCATACCGACTTGTTTGGTCCTATGAGAACGCAGAGTTGTTCTGGTGATAGATACTTTATTCTTTTTGTTGATGACTATAGTAGACTAATGACTGTTATGTTCTTGAAAGAGAAATCTAAAGCTTTTAAAATGTTCAAGTGGTATAAATCTAAGGTATAAAAAGAGACTGGTAAAGAAATCAAATGCTTAAGATCTGATAGAGGAGGTGAATTTATCTCTAATGAATTTACTAATTTTTGTAATGAGCATGGTATTAAGAGATAGGTCTCTGCACCGAGGACACCTTAGCAAAATGGCATTGCTGAAAGAAGGAATAGGTCAATAATTGACTGTGCTAGAAAACTAATGATACAAAATAATTTTTCTTAGAAATATTGGAGAGAAGTTGTCAGCATAGTTGTATATGTTCTTAACCAAGTACAACTATAAAAGGACACCAATCGAACACCTTATGAGATATGGTTTGGACACAAACCTACTGTAATTTATTTCAAGATTTTTGGAAGTAAATGCTTTATTCTAAAAGATGAAAGAAATGGAAAATTTGATTCAAAAGGAGATGAAGGGATATTCTTAGGATATTCTACTAAAAGTAAAGCCTACAAATGTCTAAATAAGGTTACAAATAAGATAATTGAAAGTACTAATGTTCGTTTTGGTGAGTTTGATGACAAGAACACAAAGGATAGTAGAAAGGAACTAGAATATTATGGTAGATTCACTTACATTGAACATCCAGACTATCAACCAAAGTCACAACCTATTTTAACCGGTCAATAGGAAAATAATGCTGAACAACAGGAAGAACAAACTGACAAACAAGATGGAGCTACTGAGCAAGCTAATGAACCTAAATAGGATGTACAAGATAGAAGAGATAGAATACTGGCTAGATTTTTTAGAAGACATCATCCTGAGACACAAATTATTGGAGGCAGACAAGTTGGAATGCAAACTAGGAGCAAAGCAAGACAAGGTACATGTCCAATTTGTGAATTTGAACCAAAAAATGTGAAAGTTGCATTAGAGAATGATGAATGGATTAATGCAATGACCAAGGAAATAGAGAAAATAGAGAAGAACAAAACCTAGAGCTTAGTACTCCGACCAAAGAACAAAAATGTTATCGACACTAAATGGATATTCAGGAACAAGTTGAATGAAAATGGTGAAGTTACAAGAAATAAAACTAGATTAGTATGCAAGGGATATGCACAGGAAGAAGGCATTGACTATGGTGAAACATTTGCACCTATTGCTAGATTAGGAGTTAGAATGCTACTTGCATATGCTGCACACAAGAAATTCAAAGTCTATCAAATGGATGTAAAGTCAGCTTTTTTGAATGTTATACTTGAAGAAGAGGTCTACATAGAACAACCTGAAGGGTTTATTGATCCAGACAACAGAGACATGGTATGTAGATTAAATAAATCTTTATACAGTTTGAAGCAAGCACCGAGAGCCTGGTATGAAAGACTGCATACTTACTTGCTAAGTATTGGATTTGTTAGAACAAGTGAAAACAATAATCTATATATGAAAGGTGATACTGATGATAATATTCTTATTGTTGAGATATTTGTGGATGATATTATTTTTGGAGGAAAAGATCATATATGCAAATCCTTTGTTGATGAAATACAAAAGGAATTTGAAATGTCTATGTTCGGAGAGATTAAGTTCTTTCTAGGACTACAAGTGATTCAACAGAGTAATGGGATATTCATCACACAATCTAAATACATAAAGGAAGTATTGAAGACATTTGGCATGGAAGATGCTAAACCTGTAGCAACACCGATGGCTACTGGATGAAAACTGACAAAGGAGGATGAAACTACTAAGGTAAATCAAACACTTTACCGATCCATGATTGGTAAGCTAATGTATGTAGTTCATAGTAGACCAGATATAGCACATGTTGTGGGAATTGTTGCTAGATTTTCTTCTAACCCTAGAGAATCACACATGATTGCTACTAAAAGAATCTCAAGATACCTGAAAAAGATAGAAGATTATGGCATTTGGTATCCTAAGGAAGGAAAGTTTGAGTTGAAGGTATACGCCGATGCTGATTGGGCTGGAAATGTAGATAGAAAAAGCACCACCAGAGGAGTATTTTTCTTTGGTGAAAGACTTGTAACCTAGACAAGTAAAAAGAAGGCTTGTATTTCTCAGTCTATAGCAGAATAAAAGTATGTTGTTGCTGCTACAAATTGCTCAAACATTTCATATATCAAGCAAGTGTTGGAAGGAATGAATGAGGTAATCACTGACCTAGTGATTATATACTGTGACAACACTAGTGCCATTAACATTTCAAAGAATCCAGTGATGCACTCTAAGACAAAGCATATATCTATTAAGTATCATTACTTAAGAGAAAAAGTGTAGGAGAAGCAAGTGAAGTTAGAATTTGTTACATCCAAAGAACAACTTGCAGATATCTTTACAAAGCATCTACCAAAGGACACATTTGAATACTTGAGGACTAGACTTAGGGTCCGTCCCCTATCTATCAGTCACTAAGGTGATCTAGATATTACATCAACCTAATCATGTCTGAAGATCATTCATGTTGATGTAGCATAGTTCACACTTTGAATCATATTCAAGGTTGTGATTAAGTTTGGAGAAATGAAACAGATTGAGATATCAGTATACAAAGATACAGAGGAAGTAATGGACACTAGAGGGTTACTTAGCTACTTCAAGAGATGATTATTTATTTGTTTCTTTGGCATTGTTTTCAAAGGGAGAGATAAATAATATGAAAGGGAGAGAAATTGCACCGATGAGAACTATCTAAGGGAGAGAAAATCTGAAAGGAACAGAGCATTGAAGATCAGTTATTGAGAACAAAAGCAGGAACAGGAGAACTGAAAAGAGCACATCTAATGACAAGCATTACAACATTACAAATATTGAGTAACGTAGTGATTAAACATATTAAGTCTATTCGACTTACATCATTTTTTTATAGATTTGTAGAATAAATTTTTGGTATGTGTATGGTACATTTCATATTACTTGAGTTGCCATCAATGCCAAAGGGAGAGATTGATGAACTACAACTGATTTGGAACCTAATTGAAGAAATCTATGATTAAAGATCATTGAGGAGTTTCTGGTTAGATATGGAATATGATTAAATTAGTATTATGTTGTCATTGATGTCAACTAGTTTGACAACACTTATATTGTAAGTTACTATATCAAAACATCTGAAGAAAGGAGAAAGAGATGAAGAACATAAATATCTACATGAGGAAGATGTAAATGTCAGATAAGGATAAGGAATACATTGAGTAACTTATGCATAAGGTCATTGACTTATGATATTGACTTTATTATGTTGCATTCATCTATGATGAAGAATAGAGTTGAAAGACACAAAGCAGTGTTGTCGATAAATGAAAGCATTTCAGTATACACCGACAGAGTGTAGTGTGTACCGAGCATAGTGTTAACCGAGCTTGTGTTCACTGACACATTTCTTTGTTAACTGAACAAAATAGAAATGAATTAAATGATCAGTTTAGCCAATAAAGTGATGAGTTGCAAAGTGTATGCAATCAAGGTAACAGATAAGGTTTGTTATGAAGATCGACGACTAACATAATTCAAAAGGATCTAATGGAGCAGATTAACACATGTTACTAACACATCAGCCAAGGAAGCTTAAAGCGGAAAAATCAACCAAGATGATCAAGTGGCAAAATCTGATGGTGGAGAAGAAAATGATTTACATGTCTATATAAGAGATTGATGATTTCATAATGAGAGAGCTGAAAAAGAAGAAGTTACTGTAGAATTATCGCGTGAACAAGCTTCATGCATTCTGATCATACTAGTTAATGAGAACTGAGTTGTAGAACAATTATTGAGCCACATAGAGTAATTACCGATGGATAGTAAGTTAATACATTTTTGAATCTAAAGTGTTACATTGATCAGAAGGATTTGTATGAGAAAAATATTGATCTGTAATCTGCAATTGAATTTGTATTAAAGTAGATCATCTACTGTTACATATTTAACCATTGTACACAGTCAAATCTCTTAACCAAGTGGACTAAGAAATTCTTATGATGTCTCATTCATAGAATGAACATTGTTATCCTATCAACCCCAGAGTGACTACTGGTTGGATGATAACTTCTAGTCTAAAATTCTCTAACAAGGTCACACCTAACAATGTGTTTGTAAACCTTTAACAAGGTTGGGTCTTCGCCAACCTCACTTCAGAAGAGTGAATATTTTGGGTTGCTCATCCCAGGTGGTTTTTTCCTTCACAGGGTTTTCACATTAAATCTCTTGTGTCATGTGTTGATTGTGATATTTTTTTTTTATCATTCTATGCATATTACATGTTAGATTTGATTGGTAACTATTATAAGTTTAGACTAATAATCGGTAAAATCACAAATAGTGAAAGTATTTTATGTTTACCAAGTAGCAAAAATTGTAGTATTTATGTTTGGATTATACATTTTGATTTGGGACAGTGTTTAACTGATTCATCCCCCTCTCAGTTATTCCAACAAATATTCACAAAAGTCAATCCAAAAAGATGAAATATTCCTTAAAGATTGAAGAAACAAAGCTTTAGAAGGGACCTGACTATATATTGAAACAAAGAGAATAAAATCTAGATGCAATGAAAGTCAAGAAAAATGAGCACTTGAATATTTACATAAAAACATTTGGGTGTTGTATGCAGAAACATAAACAAATGAAAGAAAGAATTTTAATTGTACAAGCTAAATAAGATCCATGGATAGAAGGTTTAAGTGTGCTTAGAAAACAACATTGAAATTAATTCAAACAACAAAAATGATTTCTTTTGAGTAATTTCAATACGAATTTTGAAGATAGAAATCATCAAGCAAAGAAAGAAGAGAAAATACTCATATTTTTAAATTGGCAAATTAGGAGAGCACATTCTAGTCAAATGCAACATCTACTGGTACCCATGTCCGTTCACTCAATAATTGCAGAGACACTTAAGTAATACCACCTAGACAATAATGTTTGTATGAATGGTAAGAACACTGAGAAAGAAGCTCCAAGGTAATTTCTATGGATCATAAGATAAATGAAATCAAAAATTCATAGGAGCCCCAAATTCAGAAAAAAAAGATTTCTCTATATATACATCTCTCCCCAAACTTAATTTGAAATTTAGAGAGAAATCAATATAGTCTCTAGCTCCTCACAAGAACTTTTCCCATAATAATGTTAGGAATGAATGCTGAATATATCCTATGGGAGTATTGGTAGCCATTCTATAGCAGTTGTTGCATTCATGACTGTGATTGTCATTGATGTCAACACAGTGATCTACTGAAGATTAGCAGAGGAGTAGACAATGTTTGAATTAGTGCACGTGGGATATTAGAGATCAAGATATGAAATGTTGAGGACTTACTCTATGATGTGTTATATGATCATAGTTAAGAGTGCATACAATAATTCATTTATTTATGATAGTTATGAAGAAATTAGTGGAAGCAGTATTCAGGCAGTGTTCCTGAGTAGCGGTTTGTGGAAATTGGATGATATCTCCTAATCGGGAAGGAATATGGTTATACACAGTTAGAGAGAATTTTAAGACATGTTGATAGTGACATGGATGATAGCACAAATTTTGAGGTCACGTGAGTGAAGAGTTATTATAATTGGAAGCTGACAATTTTGTGTAATTCTTATATAACATGTGGAAACTTTTATTTTGTAATATGGATGCTGACTCATTTGTAATTACTTGAGTGTGGTATAAAGGAAGGGATGTATTCCTTGTTTTAATGTGTGAATGAAGGAATGAATGTGAAAGTGTAAATGTGGATTGCGGATCCATGTAATACTTGTTGAAAGAGGATATGTGAGATACAAAGATCTGAAATTAAGATCTGGTGTAGCAGTGAGTGCAGTTTGGCATAGTTAGAGAAGAGGTAACATATTGTTGAGATTATTAATATTTTGATATTATTCTATTGAATAATCTAGAGATCAGTTGGACAGTGTGTTCAATGATCTTTCCATTGAAGTTGTTTGGGTAGTGGGTCCTTCTGTCTTCCATAACTCCTAACAGGGTTAGAATCTTTTAACAGGGATTCAAAGTCTTCTAACAGGGACTCATATGTACTGAATGTATTTCATAAGAGTCTTAAAAGAGTCCATGATCTCACAAGGAAATTTCATATTAGTGTATCTTTTGTGGGCATCATTCCCACCGGGGTTTACTCTTTGATCAAGAGGTTCCCTAGTTAACATATCTTGTGTCATTGTGTTATTGTGTATTAATATTTTTCTATGGTTGTTGGTTAAATTTCTTATATAGTTAAAATCTATTGAAGTTGATAAAGGTTATAATTATCTAATAACTGATTCATCCCCCCTCTTAGTTATCTTGGTGGACTTACTTTCTAATAATTGGTATTAGAGCAGGAGGTCCTTGAAGGAAAAGTTTAACATCTTAAGGAGATCCATGGCAAATTTTAGGAAAGAAAGCTCTAAGTTTGATGGAGTGAATTTTGACAATTGGAAAGAAAAGATGAAGACACATCTACTATGTTTAGGACCAGGTTATTGGTTGATTACTAAGAATGAGAAGACTATCATTGATGAGGATAATATTGAAACATGTACTGATGGAGAAAGAGATCTATTCATGTGTAACATACTTGATAGAGAAGCACTTTTGTCAGCCCTTCCAGAGAATGAGTAAAGTTAGGTAAAATATTTGAAAACATCTCATGAAATTTGGATAGCTTTAAACTCTACTTTTGAAGGTGATGAACATGCAAAGAAAGTCAGATTACATAATTGGATATGTGCATTTGAAGATATAAGAATGATGGAAGATGAATATGTTATAAGATATATTGGTAGAATGTCAGAGATTGTTGTAGGTATAAAATTTTGTGGAGGAACAAAGACAGAGAATGAAGTGATATGGAAAATTCTAAGGACATTGACTCATGCATTTAAGAAGACAACATAGATGATTGAAAAAGTCATACCTTGTACTATGAACTTTACAAGAGAGACTCTTCTTGGAAGACTGGAAGCAACAAAAATGAACCAGAGGTTATTAGGAGATTCACATAGAATGGAGACAACATTTAGTCTCTTAGTGTTCACTCTACTTTGTTAAGAAGCATCAGTGTGAGAAGAGATTATGCTGGTAGCAATAGATCTAAAAATGAAGAAGACATGAAGATTGAAGAAGGTATTTCCTTGCTTGTGAAAAGAGAACCAGACGGTAAGAAATTTTTTAGATGTTGGACATGTCAAGAATATGGTCATTTTGCATCTAAATGTCCTAAGAGAGTTAAGAAGTATAGAAACAATTTTAAGCCTAGAAGATCTAATGAATGTTATTATGATAATGATGAAGAACTTGAAGCTAGTATAGAGAGAACCTTAAGTGAAAGTGATAATGACCATGATGATATAGGATTTGTGGCAATAAAAGAAGAAAATCCCAAAACAGAGGTTAAGGAAGAAAAAGCCCTAGTTTCTCAAGTAGAAAACAAATCTAATTGGATTATAGATAGTAGTTGTTCACATCATATCACTGGAGACATGAAAAAGTTCATAAAGCTTAAAAATTATGATGGAGGAGTTTTTAGAGTTGGAAACAATGCACCTTGTTTGATTAAAGGTATAGGATCTATTACTCTTGATGGAAAGACTAATATTGATGATGTTCACTTTGTGGATGGTTTGAAACATAATCTTTTGAGTGTTGGATAGTTAGTTGATAAGGGATATCAAGTTTTGTTTACTGAGAAAACTTGTGTGATAAAAGACAAAGATGGAAATTTGATTGGTACTGGATCTAGAACTAGAGGTAATGTATTTCAGTTGAATCCTACTAAGATGACATGTTTTATTACTAAGATTGATGATAGTTTGTTATGGCACAAAAGATTTTGTCATATAAATTTTGATAACATTGTGAAAGTGAGTACTACACTTGCAGTAAGAGATTTGCCTAGAATTATGAAGCCCATTTACATGATTTGCAAGGAATGTGTGATGGCTAAATAGAAGAGAAGCTCATTTCCCAGTAAGAAGTTCACATCAGCAGAGAAGTTGGAGATTGTTTATAAAGATTTGAGTGGTCCTAAAAGGACTAGAGGATTCTATGGAGAAAGGTATTTTATGATTCTTGTTGATGATTTTACAAGAATGATGTGGATTGCATTTCTAAAAGAAAAATCTGAAGCATTTGATAAGTTTAATATCATTAAGAATAAAGTTGAGAGTGAATCTGGAATGAAGATTAAATGTTTGTGATCAGATAGAGGTGGAGAATTTACTTCTAGAGAATTTAAAACCTTTTGTGAAGTGAATGGTATTAAGAGACAATTTTTAGCCCCTAGGACACCTGAAGAAAATGGTATTGCAGAAAGAAGAAATAGATCAATGACTGAAGCAACAAGAGCTATGTTATTTGAGAATGACTTAGCAAAGAGATTTTGGAGAGAAGAAGTGAACATAGTAGTGTATACAATGAACATAGTACAAATTAGAGTAGACACAGAGAAGACACCCTATGAACTATGGTTTGGACATGCACCCTCAGTTAAGTATTTTAGAATTTTTGGAAGCAAATGTTATCTAAAGAGAGACGATGACATTGGAAAGTTTGATCCTAGAAGTGATGAAGGTATATTTCTTGGATATTCATTGAAAAGAAAACCTTATAGATGTTACAATAAAAGAACTAAGACTATTGTTGAGAGTGCAAATGTTAAAGTTGATGAAAAGTTCAAATTTTAGGAAAGAATGCTTGATTATGAATCAAATGAAGGAACTCATCCTAGATCTAACATTGAGACTACTGAATTATTCTATGAAACTAATAGTGATTTTTTGAATGAAAGCCATAGTGAGATCATTGAAGAACCAACACCTAAAGTGAGATCTGAGATAGTGACACCTAACAGGAATTTATCAAAGAATCATCCTATTGAGAAGATTATTGGAAGCATAGACAGAGGAGTTCAAACTCAAAATAAGCTTACAAGAAGTTCAAAGTATATTAGATGGATGTGAAGTCAGCATTTTTGAATGGAGAGTTGGAAGAAGAAGTCTACATTGAGCAGCTTGAAGGTTTTCCTTTAACTCAAGAAGGAGATATGGTATGTAAACTGAAGAAAGCATTATATGGACTAAAGCAAGCACCTAGAACATGGTACACAAGATTGGACAAGTATTTGATAAATTTAGGATTTAAAAAAGGCACAATTGATAGCAATCTGTATACAATAGAAATTGAAAATGGTTTATTGTTTGTAGTTATTTTTGTTGATGCTATTATCTTTGGAGGAGAAGATGAAGCTAGTGATGAATTTGCAGATGAAATGAAGACTGAATTTGAAATGAGTATGATTGGTGAAATGAAATATTTTTTAGGATTGCAGATAACATAGAAAAGTGATGGTATCTTTGTTAGTCAGACAAATTACTTGAATGACCTACTAAAGAGATTTGGAATGGAGAACTATAAAATAGTTGGAACACCTATGGTGACCAGACACAAATTATCTAGCACCGATGAGACTCCTACAGTTGAACAGAAGAAGTACAGACCTGTGATTGGAGGATTACAGTATTTGACACATACACGACCATATATATTACATTCAATTGGAATTGTAGCATGATTTCAAGCTGAACCTAGAGAATCACATTATGTAGTAGTGAGGAGGATACTAAGATATTTAAGAGGCATAATTGAGTATGGATCATGGTATGAAAAATCTGATGATTTTACCTTATGTGCATATATAGATGCAAATTGGGGAGGTAGTGTTGATGACAAAAAGAGCACCAGTGGTGGAGCATTTTTCCTTGGAGGAAGATTGGTTTCTTGGCTAAGCAAGAAGTGGAATTTTATTTCACAAAGCACATCAAAAGTAGAATATGTAGTAGCAACAAACAATTGTAACCAAATAATTTGGATGAAGTAGATGCTAAAGGATATTGGAATAAAATTTGTTGAGCTTGTTGTTATACATTGTGACAACACCAGCATAGTTAGTATGTCTGAGAACCCTGTATTACATTCTAAGACAAATCATATAGAGATAAAGTATCATGTAGTAAGAGAGAAAGTTGCTGAGAAAGAAGTCAGACTTGAATACATAAGCACAAAGGAGCAGATTGCAGACATATTTACAAAATCTTTTCTGAAGGATATATTTGAGTATCTGAGAGGTATGCTTTGGGTTATGCCCCAACCTACTTTTGAGAAGTGATGTAGATTGTTGCATCTATCCAGTGGTATATGAGCCACATCTTTCTTTTGGACTAGATGTTGGTACTTCCTCTATGGGGGAGTATGTGTACCTGAGATGAGTCATGAGGACTCTAGTGAATGTATTTTCTGAATAGTATCTTTTGACATTGAAGTTGTTGTTGACATAATGATGAGATTTCTATCATTGATGTCAATGGGGGAGAAGTTTACATGAAAAACCATTTGTACCATCTGTTGGAGAGAACTGAATAGGAAAACAAAGCAAGATTTGATTGATGAAGAGGACTTGAAAGAATTTTTTAGAGCAGTAATGTTGCAGTGTTGGATTTATGGAACACTGGATGTTTTTCATCTATGTTGCCATCAATGCCAATGGGGGATATTGTTAGGAATGAATGATAAATATATCCTATGGGAGAATTAGCAGCCATTCTATAGTAGTTGTTGTTGCATTCATGACTGTGATTGTCATTGATGTCAACACATTGATCTATTGAAGATTAGCAGAGGAGCAGACAATGTTTGAATTAGCACACGTGGGATATTGGAGATCAAGCTATGAAATGTTGAGAACTTACTCTATCATGTGTTATATGATCATGGTTAAGAGTGCATACATTAATTCATTTATTCATGACATATATGAAGAAAGCAGTGGAAGCAGTATTCAGGTAGTGTTCTTGAGTAGCGGTTTGTGGAAATCAGATGATATATCCTAATTGGGATGGA
The DNA here is from genome assembly GCA_027943335.1 of Chamaecyparis obtusa. Classification (NCBI taxonomy): domain Eukaryota; kingdom Viridiplantae; phylum Streptophyta; class Pinopsida; order Cupressales; family Cupressaceae; genus Chamaecyparis; species Chamaecyparis obtusa. The sequence continues at coordinate 198,272 of BSBK01004634.1, read as the reverse complement.
ATCTAGTTATGTGTAGTTAGAGATTAGTTGAAGACATGTTGATAGTGACATGGATGACATTGAAAACTTTGAGGTTGAAAGAGTGAAGAGTTATTCTAATTGGAAGCTGACAGTTTTGTGTAATTCTTATGTAACATGTGGAAACTTTTATTTTGTAATTTGGATGCTGACTCATTTGTAATTACTTGAGTGTGGTATAAAGGAAGAAATGTATTCCTTGTTGTAATTTGTGAATGAAGGAATGAATTTGAAAGTGTAAATGTGGATTGTGGATCCATGTAATACTTTTTGAAAGAGGGTATGTGAGGTACAAAGATCTGAATTTGAGATCTGGTGTAGTAGTGAGTGCGGTTTGGCATAGTCAGAGAAGAGGTAACATATTATTGAGATCAGTAATATTTTGATAGTATTTTGTTGAATAATCTAGAGATCAGTTGGATAGTGTGTTCAGTGATCTTGCCATTAAAGTTGTTTGGGCAGTGGGTCCTTCTATCTTCCATAACTCCTAACAGGGTTAGAATATTTTAACAGGGATTCAAAGTCTCCTAACAGGGACTCATATGTACTGAATGTATTTCATAAGACTCCTAACAGAGTCCATCCTCTCACAAGGAACTTTCATATTAGTGCATCTTTTGTGGGCATCATTCCCACTAGGGTTTACTCTTTGATCAAGAGGTTCCCTAGTTAACATATCTTGTGTCATTGTGTTATTGTGTATGAATATCTTTCTATGGTTTTTGGTTACATTTTTTATATGGTTAAAATCTATTGAAGTTGAAAAAGGTTATAATTATCTGATAATTGATTCATGCTCCCCCCTCTCAGTTATCTTGGTGGACTTTACTTTCTAATAGAGAAAGGGGAGGAACACAACAATCCATTAGACACAAAGTCATCCTAACATCAAATTTCAAGGTGCAACTTTGCAAAAAGAAACTATAAACTATTAAGGGCTGCTTTGATCTATGCCATTCATCTAAAATAACTTCCAGCATCATTAGTAGTGAGAATATACTATCTAATTCAAGTAATTCAAAGATGAAGACCCAAACTTTTGTTACTGCATTCCACACTAGCTTGAGCTTCCAACTCAGCTAGTGGTTTGATTATCCTATTGGCTTCTTGGCTGATTGAAGCTTGAGCAAAATCCTGAAATGTAGTCTCCTACTTCTACTTATCAATTAACTTTAAATCCTCTACATAGGCCATTTCCTTTTGTTCCCATCAAATGGGAAAGGCAATCCTTGTTGCACAATTTCATCTACATAGGCCATTTCCTTCCTTTTATTAGTTATACCTACATTCATCAATGTGTCAGTTGCCAAGGTAGAAAGCTAGTGCTTGAATGCTTCCATTCTACAACCATGGGGGCCAAAGTTGTTGTGATTTTAACTTAGTTACAATTTCCTACGCTTTCATATGACACACAACAATAAAGTTTATAGAATATCTCAATCCACTAGCATCCAAGTGATGTTATCCCAATAGGATTTATAAGATTAATTCATGAAGTCTAGGAATACTAAATGTGTGTCCACCACTCAAGTCTCTACCTTTCCCTTTGACTCATTCTCTATTACTTTCAGCTTTGCAATTTTCTTATTGAGTTCAACCAAGGTATCATCTTGAGGTGACATTTTTTTCCTAATTGCAGCTAGATCATAATTGGAATTACTCTTGGACAATAAGCTTTTCAATGAGTGTCATAATCTTATATGGGTCTTGTATTCGAGGTACTCAATGACTACAAAATTTATTTTGTGTTTGGAGAAATTCTAAACTAAATTTAACACTTTCAAAAAATGAGAAAAAACTTGGCTTGTACCAATTTGTGTAACAACTTAATTTAGTACTAATTCATGAAATTAAATATAGTTCATTGTACAAGAGATACATGATACTTAATTTACTTAAGACATCAAGGACTAAAATAAATAATACAACCATATTTATTATTAGCAAGATTGCATGAAGTGCAAGATAAGAGAATATTTCTATAAGACACTTTAAACCCTCTTTCTCCAACCACTACTTGAATTTTATAGAAGGATGCAAGATTAATGGCTCTAAAATGATACTTTATCAATAGATTAAACAAAAAGATGAAAATTTTACAAAGATGCCAATAACTAGTAAATGTAAATGAAGAATTGGGGATCTATTAGATTCTTTGAATCTCTTCCCATTTTTAGAACCATATTTACACCAAAGTGTGCCTCAAATGAGTCCTCAACCCAACATAAACACCATTGAAGATTTAATGTTGTCACCCTTATTAGTGCTCTCACCAATCGTGAAGCCTCTGTTGGGTGTCTTGGTAATAAGGTTAAGGATGATAGGTTGAATGTTTTCATGTTAAATACCACATATTCCTTATGGATTCCACCAATCAACTCTTTGTGCCATGCATCTGGTTCAAACAACACCACATCAACATCATTGAAGATGTACTCTATAGAGATCACATGAAGAGGTCATATGCTAAGATAATCCAAGATCATGGGTTCTATCCATATCCAATAAATAAAAGAATGCACCACTGCAAGATTAACATGTTGATGGTTATCCCCCTCACATCCTAAGCAATTTTCATCCCTAACTTTTACTTTAGTTCATTTCTCCAGAAGGGACCTGATTTAGAATCATGCAAAGGATCTGGAGATCACTCAACTGAGTTAGAGAAAAAGATCTACAATCTGAACTTTTTATTTAACTATTATTTTGGTTATCTATCATGTATCAAGTTTTTCTCATATTTTATCAGGTAGCTATTACGTATTATTTAAATTCTTATTTTTATTGAATATCAGATTGCTACTTTTAATTTTCTTTATAATATCTATGTTTTATTCTCTATGTGTTGAATGAGGCTCTGTTGTGGGTGTTTTTGTAACACATTTTTTATTTACTATTTATTCACTTTATTTAAAGAAAATGTGCACCAGTGGCCCCATAAGTCTTTTCCAAAGCCAATCATAAAATAAAAATGAACTTCCATTTAGAATCTCAAGAAAATTATCCAGCTAAATCTAGTTTAAATTTTGCAGCATCACCAAAATTGAATTTTTTTACCTTAGGAGTTGGAGGAGTCTGCTTAACCTTACTCACTCTATGCTCATGAGATCCCTTTTTGGGAGGAAATTTAAAAAGTTTAATTATGCACTAAAAATCATGAATCTTTGCATATTAAATTTATTTTATGATCATCTGTAAGTATTGATTTATTTTTAGTAAAGAGATTACATATGGTTGAAGGTTGGGAGATGAATAATTTTTTTGGTTAAGGATACTTAGGACATCATGGAGACTCTATCCAGATGTGGCACCATATAGTAGGTGATAATCTAAGCATGTATTATGTGTCGACAATTTTAAATAAACTGCATTATCAAAGGTTTTGGTTTAGAATTTAACTTGGGACTTCCAACATACAAGATTCTAGAATACAAAGACACTACCAACTAGTAAATGTGTGAGCTCAAATTTAGAGTACACCATGAATTTTTTGTGTTTTAATTTAGTTCTTAGTTTAGAAGTGAGAAAATGTGACTAAGATTAATGTAAATGATACTGGTTAATTCAAGACAGAAAAGATATCACTTATTAGTTGTAAAGAGCCCAAGTTGAAGGAAGAAGCATCAAGAATAATATTTTAGTGAGACCTTAGTTTGGAGTTTTAATTCATAGAAATGAATGTGTTGAGGAAATTTTGATTAAATCTCTTTAGAAGAAAGACAAAATATGGCAACTTATAAAGATTGAATTTGAAATTATATTCTTCAGGTTGAAGAAAAAAATGCATATACACAAACTTGGGTTTGATGGATCATATTATAATCAACTCAAAAATAACAATCATATTTAAAACTCTAGTTCAATAAATAACCTTTAATCAGACTGTAGCATATATAAAAAATTTACATAACTTATACTATGCTTAGTTATAATTAATACGTGTGCATTACATAAGTCCGATAAACAACTTTCAATGAACAAAATTTTCTCCCTTCTAATTCATTTTTCTTTGGATCTTTTGCTACAACCCTTGCATGACTGGTTTTTTCAACCATTCCACAGGCAGTACAAAATTTTGTAGCAATTTTTGAAGATGCACCATAACATACCCTAGAGTTTGTGTACTGAAATTTTCTCAAGCTAGTTAAGCAACATCTATAATTGTTAGAGATAGAAGAAATTTTATGTGCTATGAAAATGTGTGTAGAGGCTTCTATTTCTATCTACTCAATGGTAGAAAGATAGTGCCTTGAATTTGTCCATATCTATTGGCGCTCCTTTGACCCTAATTTGTAGAGATTTTAAAATTAAACATAAAGTAGGTCGAGAAAAGTATTGGCTCTTCTGCAACAAGTAATGATTGACTTCTTACTTCATTAATTATCCATATTTGTCTAGAAAATGTACAACACATACATAATAATGCTCAATTGGGATAGAATTTTAAGCTGACTCGTATTGTGCACAAATTTATTTGGGTAATTTGGGATATGGCAAGATAGATTACCCTATTTGTATATGCTTATTTTGAAAGAAGTGTTTAGAGTAGGAAAAAATTTTCATTTCTATATAGAAACGTGTGTTAGGGATATACCATGTCCTTCTAAAAATAAAAATAACATAGATTTTAGGAATAACTCCCAATTTGCATCAAATTCCCACCATTGTCAAGTGTAATAACGAAGCTCAACGTATCCATTAAACTAAAATTCATATAGTTTCAATTTTATAGGACATGAAATATCTAATATTATATTCTCAAATACATTAGATAAAAAAATAAAACAACATCATGTATACCTTAAAACACTCACTCGAACAAGATCACTAACAAATTCATCAAGAGCTACCCCATGAGCTTTGATGGCGTACAACTTCACCTTCTGCACCACCAAACACCTATTCTTCAATCTTCCACACACACGATTTACTACCAAGTCAATCTCCTTTAAACAAAATCCCCTTTCATAATCATCAATATGTTCACAACCCTATTCTGCAACTCTTGGGAGAAATGGGGTGCCTACAAGCATATAAATTGAACATTATTTACTCGTGGCCTTGCATAAATTCCAAGAGGGAAAATACATCAAATCCCTTTTGTAGGAAGTTGCTATGAGAATAGAAAGCCACTCAATGGTTTCCCATGACTTGTGACCTAGCTAGATGGACCCAAATGAGGGATCTAAATGCAATCCCTGAAAGTTATTCTCAAATCCCCTGATTTTTCTCTGAAAATTTCCACCGATCTTTATCTTCTGCCTTCCTCTGCCTATTGTTACTACCTAAATGAACCGCCTAAATAAAAATGAATGAGCATTTTTCATAATTTTTAATTTAAGATAATAATAATAGTTTCCATTTCATTTATAATAATTAGAATAACTTAAATATTTAAGATGAAATTTTAATTTTTTCTAAAAATATATCTTAAAATACACCTTTTTATATTAGTGTATAATGTACGGTATCTTGTCAACATAATAAAGCATTTGAATGTTTCAATATTGTTAAGTAGATTCACTTAATATTTTTCAATTATCAATTACTTTTTTAAATATATGTGTAGATCCTAGATTGTCTTTATGTTTGGAGCATTGGTCTTTTGTGATAAATTGATTAAAATAACTTCATGTATATCTAGAGACTTTGTTTCCCAAGTGGATATAAACACTGATCTACTCCTTTATTTCTCCCTAACAGTCCTAAGCACACGAATCCATCAAATTTAACACCTTTCAATTATAGTAGTTTAGTGTTTTTTGGTGTCATCATATGAGTTGCATTAAATCATAAATGGGGCTATCAAAATGCATTCTCAGATGCTTGTATGGTAGGATATGTGTTAATTAGATGCTTAAATTATTATATATTAATAATAACACATAAGTATATTATGACATCGCTATTATAATACATTATGTTTTGAGAAGAGTTTGCATAAATGAAGAGTTCAATCTATTTATTAAAAATTTAGTATCTCAGACACCCCCCTAGTCTTGAAAAATCAGATGTGAAAAATTCTTGCCTACCTTAGTTGTTGGTCCTTAGCTACCCAACCTTAAGATAAGTGTGTGGATCTTTCTTTGGATTTGACACTTCTAGTACTAGAGAGATTACCAAGCATTAGGGATTTGGAACCCACGTCTCAAATTACCAATAGGCTTGAAAATAAGCAATTCTACATTGCCAACACTGTTTAATTGCTCCACAATATTTTTTCCCCTCTTTTAACATTTTCTTTCAATTTTAAAGTTTGTTAAGTGACATGTTTATTTTCCTTAACAAATATTAATATAAAAATATATTATTATTTTGTATCTTTTGTATAAATTTTTATTTTTATTTAATAGTTGTTATATAATGTTATTATAAATCATGTAATAGATATTAAACTAAAATGAAAATTGATAGATACAAAGGTTAATGTGGAGTTTTTTTAGAGCATGAGAAACCAATTTAAAAAAGTACACTGTCACTAGAAATTAGTTTGATGGTAACTATTCCTTGTGACTTTATCTCTAAATGTTGTTTATCAATCAATTTTTAAATCACTTGAAATCAATATTTCTGACATGAGACATGTGTAGATGGATTTCTCATGCAATAAGACTATTGGAGAACAAGCATTATCAAATGTTATTATAAAGGAGTAAAAATCATTCATTTAGTCTTTTATGTTTAGGTGACTAATTATTTAGTCATTTATTTAATCATTTTTATTTGGGTGACTAATTATTTAGTCGCTTATTTAGTCATTTTTACTTGTTTGGCCTTGTGATTTTACTTGATGACCAAATTAGTCATTTATACTTGTGAATTACAAAAAAAATAGTACAATGTGATCATTTTTAGTCACATATTTGCCAAATTGTACGAGTGACACAACTACTCGGCCTTACATTTTTAAGGTACTGCTTCTACAAATAATTACTTTTACAAACATTACATTTCTACAATCCATGTAAGTTTAATCTAATTGCTTCTAGAAATAACTACTTGACCTTTTGAAATGGAAGTGTCTACAAGATATCCCTCAAAAATGCAATTGGATTGTTTAAATCATATTTTATTAGTGAAATTGACAATAATTTATCTTTGATATATTTGATATGCTAACACAATAAAAAAGTCAAACTTTCTTTACATTATAGTTAAAACCATTAATAATTCATTAACATAAAAAGTAATAGAATTAAAGTTAGAGAATGTGATTCTCAATTTTTTCTATAAAATATGTGAAGGCCTTAAGACTGTACTGAGAGGAAATGCCTTCCATGCAATAGGTATTTTTGGTGCACCAAGCAACTTGGGCAACCAAATGGGTCACTTAGGTATAGGGTCCCATGAGGGAGGCTTAACCTCTTTGGATTATGATCAAATTCGGGAAAAAAAAAAGAATAAAGAAGTAATAGTCATTTATTTAGTCATTTAATTAGTCATTTATTTAGTCATTTATTAAGTCATTTTTATTTTTCTAACCAATTATTTAGTTGTCATTTTACCTTATGACCAAATTAGTCATTTATTTGGTCATTTATACTTGTGAATTACAAAAAATTAGTAGAATTTGATCATTTTTAGTCATGTAGTCATTTATTTGCCAACATCTACTATAAATTCTAATTGCAAAATGCTTAGATGAATTTTAAATATAGTTAACATTTAGAGATATTGGCAAATAGTGGTCAGAATAATGTTCGCACAATAAGTCTATTAGTGAACACACATTAGTAGTGAAATTTAACTTCTAAGTAAATGATATTATCAAATGTTAATGTGTAAAGGAGTATTAATCATTCATTTAGTCATTTTTATTAGGGTAACTAATTATTTAGTCATTTATATTTGTTTAACATGATCAGTTTTAGTCACGTGATGAAGAAAACCTAGAAAATTTTTATCTTTCCGACAGCAAGTAGTCTTTGACCCTGATAAAAGGTCAAAGGCTACATTTTTATTTTGAAGGTCGACTTTGACTTTGTTCGTAGATCTCAGAAGTTCATCAAAAAGGGTATCCAAATCCAAGCTCAAATTTGCAGTTGCGCACCTGTACCTGCAAGAAAAATGGTTTTGTTTATTTGTTTGAGGGGTTTGCCTTGGTCAAACCCCGGTTTGGAATCAACCTTAATATTGAAATTTAAATGGAGAATGCTAGCAAGTAGTAGAAGTAGATCTAACAATGAAGCTATGACATTCAATATATATGCAATTTTATTTGAAATGTAATCAAGTATGTTAATATGAAAGCTTGGAATCAACACTAACAAATGTAAATCTAAACCTCCATGATTGTATGCTTGGAATCCACCTTGAGGGAAGAATGAATGAATCTCAAAGATGAACAAAGGATCTTGAAGGAAGATCACACCACCATGATGGATAGATCTAGGGTTTTGAATGATGAATCTTGAATGCTTGGACAAAATCCCTTCAAAGGCTTGAATGCTTGAATCCTTGATCTTCAATGGAGAACTTGAATGGAGAAGAGGACTTGAATGCTTCCTTGAAATGCTTGCTTGATCTTTCTTGAGAGCTTGAGATATGAAAACTTGATTGCAAAACTTGATGGAGAGATCTTGCTCTTGATCATGAAATTGCTTGGTGAATAATGGATGATAAAATGAGAGAGGAAGGCCTCCTTTTATAGTGATCTAGGGCACAAACCTCTAGAGAAGGCCTACATTGGAGAATTAAATCCAAATTAACCTTAACCCCTATAAATGGGCCCATATTAAATGCAATTTAAGGATTTACCATTCCAAAACCTGAAATGGTCGACCCGAAAGCGGGAAAACAAATATCTCTGAAACTCGACACTCAAAAATCATGAAACCTTAAGATTTGAACCCTGGGTCAAAGATGAGGTAGAATCTACCCTAGGTCAAAGTCAAGGTTGACCCTAACCTAGGTCACAGTTAAGGTTGACTTTGACCCTCAAGGTTGACTTTGACCTTGAGGTCAAAAACCTTAGGACCTTAGTGTTGGCAAGTTGTCTATACTGAGATATATGACTAGATATAGTGTTGTCATTATGGCAACAAAGTCATATAGCAGTTTGGAGTCAGCGCACCTAATGAGAAGATCAGAAATCAGCCAAGTGTTGAAGACTGGATAGTGTACAGAGTTCCTATAGTTCAGAGCATCAGCTCACATGTGTATGGATGAATTATGGTATGCACCTTAGAAGTTAAGTTTGTTAGACTATACTTATGCTTAGTCTATGAGTGCATAAGTAGATATGCAAAGATGTGAAAGTTACAATCAGTTGAATTTGCACAGCCAGTGTGTGCCAGCAAAGAATAGAGCATGGAGTCAACAGTTAGTATTTTGGTTTGTGATTATAATATAATGTTATAAAGGGCATGCACCCATTGTATTTTGGTTTTCAAAATGTTTATATGTATAATTGTAAGCACGCTTAAGCTAATTCATTTGGAAGCATTATTTGTAATTAGTTATAGGGCCGACCTAATTGTTTTGTTTGTATAAGCATATAAATATGAGATGCGCCCATTGTATTCGGTATGGAAGTTGATATAGAGTTATGATAAGAAGAGAAGAAGTATGAAAAGAGAGCATAAGATGCATTAGATATTTTCAAGAGGTTAAAGCATCAGTGCATCAAAGGAATTGATCAGACAAGTAGTGTCACAGTTACAGTTCACCTGCAGATATAGTGTGTATCTAAAATCAGAAGATTGTAGCCTTCACCATTTGAGTAGTGAGCTCTAGGACAGTGAGTCTAGTCTCCTAACAAGGATCATTGTAAAAGACTCCTAAAAGGGTCTGACCCTTAACAAGGTCTACTATACTTAAAGCATTGTAAAGCTACTCCTAATAGGGTAAAGGATCTTCTAACAAGGATCACAAAACACTAGTGCAGAATATTAGTGGGTGTCAATTCCCACAGGGGTTTTTACCTATTTGGGTTTCCCCATAACCATATTGGTGTCATGTGTTGATTTCATGTTTCATGTTTATGTGAATGTTTAATTTAGTACTTAAGAATTTAAGTTTAGCATAAAGATTAAAGTGAAAAGTTAAAATACAATGAACATTGATTCACCCCCCTCTCAATGTTCCCATTCCTAACACTTAGTCCATAATGCAAGGAAATGCAGAAATAAAGTGAAATCGGGTGGAGAGAGAAGTAGAATGGGGGGAGAAAGCTAGATTCAAGAAAAGACCTAATCAAGGTGCTTGACATGACCCCAGATCACTCACTCGGAGGAATAAAATATCTTAACATGGAAGTGCTTCCATTTTAAGATGATACATTAAGCCCCCACTTTAGCAAGAGTATGGATTCGATGCAAACTATTGGTAAAGGAGAAGAAAGAAGAGATCCAAGTGGATTCACAACAAGATAAAATAATACTTAGCTAAGGCAACAAACCTCTAGACTAAGGATTCTAACTCAACATACATGCATGAGGGTGCCAAAAAAACAAGGGTTAGTACAAACAACCCAAATCAATTAGCATAAGAAACCTTGCTAAGAAATATTTCTCATACTAATATCATATTTAGAAAGCTATCATAAAAGCATAAATGATTACATAAGAAAGATAAGAGCGACACTATAAATAACATAGCTTCATGATCCTGTCCTACTAGCATGAAAGCAAAAATAGAGAGAGAGGGAAAAGAGTGATTACCTCACCTAGTAATATGCCCACCTTACCATGAATCACCCTGGAGGGAGAGCCCAATAGGTTCACCCATAAACTATTCTTGCAATTGTAATGCATCTTCTGACAGTTTTTGGAATACTCATAGATCCACCTTCTTGTATCACTATGAATATGAAATGCATGTCTCCTCAGGATTTAGCAACTTAAGTGGGTTACCTTCAAAAGATTTAGTATACATTGAAATTGAAAATGCATGTCCATTCAGGATTTAGCAACTTATGTGTGTTACCTTCCAGGATTTAGCATATTGGAAATGTGTCTCCTTAGGATTTAGCAACTTATGTGTGTTACCATCAGAGGATTTAGCATATAAATGCGTGTCTTTTTAGGATTTAACAACTTATGTACATTACCTTCCAATATTTAGCATGTTGGAAATTGAAAATGTCTGTCTCCTCAGGATTTAGCAACTTATGTGCATTACCATCTGAGATTTAGCATATAAATAAAATAAAAAACTATAGTACAAGGGAGACCCTATATATGCCCCCCTCCTTAATATGGAAAAAACATACTATTTTTACATGTTAAGGAAAAGAAAGAACAAGGATAAAGCATTCTTCAACATCAAGACAATATCCACAAACAACACCTAGTCCAAGCCAAGAAGGTTATAGCTCCTATGAGGCCGTGGACGGGACGAATGCAAAGAGATATCATGCAAGAAGTGAAAAAAAGTAACCCTTGTGAGGGATAGAACACTATTCAGTTTCCAAGGTGAGAGATATATCAACTATGGAAACCCAATGTCAAACAATGAAAGAGGTTGTTATCAAGGACATAGATCCTCAATGCAAACCAAAATTTTCATGTATGATTGGATATCACATAATAGATGGATACTGCTTAACCAAGGAAAGAGGTGAATCTCAAAAAGATAGAAAAGAAGGAAATGGCATCCTTGCCCCCCAAGTGTAGGAACAAAGATGGAAGAGGATACCTACTTCAAAATTCAAGGAGATATCCTATTTAGCAACAATGTATACCATATTCTTAGTGAGGGATGTTGATCCCTACATCCAAGAGTATAGATAATTGTGAAAAGGATATGTCACTCATGGAAAAGGATCCTCAAATGAAAGAGATCTTATCAACAAGACCCCCAGCAAAGAGGAGTGCTTTACATAAAATATCATCTTTCAAAGAAAGGAACAAAGATTCAATCATAAATCCCCCTCCAAAGAAGAGGAAGAGGAGTCTTTGGAATAAGGGAAACAACTCTAACACCAAAACAAGGGTAAAAGTTTATAAAGAACATAATTTGCAACATAGAGAAGAGGTGATGACCTAGGACAAAAACCTCCGTTAATATGATGAAATAATATTTCAATATAAACAAATACCACTAAGCTAAGGAAAGTAGTTCCCTAGACAAAGAGAGAGAAGAAAGAACCTTACCCCCCAGGGATGAAAGGAAAGGGATATCTTTCCAAAACACATTTCCTAGAAAAGATATCATAATACAAACCATCGAGATAAATGAAAGAATAACCAATTAAGCTCAAAGGAGGAACATAATGGATTCTAAAAGACAGGAAGAAATATACCTCTTATCCCCCAGTCTAGACAAGAAAAGATCTATGTTATATCAGAGTGAGGGGTAAAATTATGAAGAAATCTCAAAGGGGAAGTTTATGTTCTCTTATCTTTATGGATCAGATAATAAGGAGAAGGTACTTTGAAGAATCTTTGCACATCTAGATCATGAACCATAGTTTGAACCTCAACATAAGTGTGGTAAAAACTAGGAATAGCAGATGGAGAATTAAGAATTGGATTAGGAAAGATAGGATTAGGTTTAGGAAGACTAGGAACACTCGTAAAAGTGTAGGACGTGATATCAATGGATGACACAACCAGAGGAACACTTGGAACCATAGTTGGAAAAGTATTTGAATAGATATAAGTAATATTATGGTAAGAAGGTTGTAAGGTAGGATCTTGATTTCCCATAAGATCACCACTAAGAGGAAGAACATTAAGGGAATTCATATTTTTCTCTGCTAATGCCTCATCACTAGGAGGAATCCCAAATGGACGTGAAGGATTTATTATTTCATCTCCTTTCACATACGGGAAGTGTGTTTTAGAGAATATGTCATCGGCTTGTATCAAAAATTATTCACAAGGAGGGGATAAATCAATGTATTTATCTAAGGGTTCATCCCAAAAAGTAGAATTATCCACAATGGTTTCATGAGGAAGAAATTAATCAACATCCAAATCCAAAGGTTCATCCCAAATAGGAGGTGTTGGGTATATTATTAGGTTTCTGAGGTCTTTGTTCAAAATTCTAGTTTAGTCTCCCTACAAGTGTCTTTGTCTGGTCTAGGGTTCTAAAACTCACCAAATTAGCCATGATTATGCTTGTAAACATTCACTTTAGGTCTTTTATCCTTTGGTAGGTTTAAAATTTTTGTGAAACCTTTGAGTTGGCCCTAATTATTATGTTTTGTCATTACCTTTTTGGCCACTTAAGTGTCATGACTATGCACATGATTATTTCCTTCTAGTTGTTCACTGAACCGCTTAATATTGTTTCATGTATCTTTTTCATTCAGGGAACTGGCGAGTGTGTTGAGCCCTTGTCATGTTTCATGTTAAGTCACTAGTTCTCTAAGTCTTTCCATGGTTATTAAAATCATTAAGAGAATCAACAAATAAGTGATCTCCTATTCGCTTGTTTCCTGGTAGTTTCCTGTTACATTTCAGTGACCTGGTGTGGTGGTTGTCTCCTATTCTCAGAATCAGGTGGTCAAGTTCTAAGTTATTCAGTGATCTAGTGAGGGCCATTGATTTTCTACAAGATCAATGATAATGTTATAATCTCCAGATGTTTGGGTCCTAAATGAAATGATTCAGCGACTCAACGATGGTGCTTTAAATTTGTGATCCTCTAAGTTTGGTGGCTCTGATGTTTTGGCTTAGTAGAATTGATAAAGATGGGTTTCTCTTTTGTTTACCTATACTCAAAATAAGTTAGTAAAGTTCTAAATCTTCTGGCGACTCAGTGAATGAAGTAGTCATGCATTCTCTTAAAAGGTTGGTTATAATAAAAGACATTCAGTGAATGGCTGAACAGTCAAGCAAGTTTTAACCTTTAGTTGCTTGATCTTGTAATGAAACAGTCAGTGTTTAAAACATTGGAAGATTCAGTGAACACTTTGTTTGCCAAGTCTCATAATCAAAAGGTGACTATCTTGATGGTTCAACGAATTAGAGATAGCCATTGTCGCTAATTCTTTGGATGGTGACTATGGTCAGATGTTTGGGTAATGTTTTCTTTATTAACCAATTTGCTGAATGGAGGTTGAGTTAAGAGATTGGTTTCAAGAATAAGCGAGGTCTTTGATCGCTAATTCTTTGAATAAAAGCTAGGGTTATCTTTTCATCTTGCGATCATGAGAACCTTCAATCACTAGAGCTTTGAAATGAACTCAGTTAAAGAAAATAATAAAAGAAATGTTAGAGACCATTGCTACGTGGATAAAGTACACTGTCGAGCTGGAAAATGAAAATGGCCATCCAATCAGTTTTAAAGGAGGGTTTATTATGTAAACAGGGTTTTAAAGCATAAAATTGTAATCATTTCTTTTCTACCTTGTTTTTGAGTTTTTAAATCTATTTGTCAATATCCTAACATCGGATAGCACTGATTTGAAAATAGGTGATATGTGAAATTGAATGTAGAAGTGATTAAAGCTAGATTTGCAACAATTTTGGCAACTATACGCTTTCAATTTCCATCGGTAAATAAGCTAAACTTATTATTTTTTGTGTTTGAGATCACTTGAAGAGAATTATGTTTTCTTGAGCAATTATAGAGTTCCAAGCAAATTAATTTTGTAGAGCTGGGAGAAATTGTGTAGAAGAAATGAGTTAACCAAAGTTGAGCGTGACTTCTTCCAGTGGTGAGGCCAAAGCCAAAGGTGGTGAAGATAGAAATAAGCCAAATTACTCAGATGAGTTTATCAAATTGCTGCTTGGTTCTAGTTAGAACAAGAGAGCTCCTGACAATGTCTTTGAAGATGTTCTAGGTCATTGCAGAGATCCTATCACACCATCTTGCTCAGGTTACACTCTTTTCAATTATTTTTATGGAAATAGGAGTAAACAAGTACCTATTTGTAATGGTTGGGCTTTTGGCTTCAGAAAATTGGTTGTCCCTCATGTGTTTTTATATGTGGACTTAATTATTAGGTTGGCTAGGTTATATGATCCCATCTCCAAAACAATTAGGAAGGAGGACCAGTCACCCTTGGTTACTCTTGACAGGGGTTCTTTCATAAAAGCTTTTGGTTTTTATACATCTTCCTCTACTGAAATTGATTTGAGAAAAGAAAGAGAGAGGTATAAAAGTCATATAGGGTTAGTAAAAGACTAGATGGTTAGGAGTATCCCAAAGCAAGGTAGATATATAGCCCCCCTCCCTGCTAGCATGAATTCCCCTTACTAGTTCAAATCCCTCAATTTCTAAATGAAACAGACATGTTATGGGTTGTGTAGAGTTTTGGGAATAGACGGGGATGAATAATTTTTGCCTGCTAATCTTTTGATGATGATCTTAGATATCTAGAACCCTCTAGTGAACACTGACTATGATTACATCCAGTATGTAATTGATAGGATGCATGAGGGGTTGATGTCTATCAAAGAAAGCAAGAGGCCCATCAAATTCTTGCATTACTCTATGTTGACACATTTGATTATGTTTTTCAACATCAATAGTTTTGATTTGAATATGCTGAAACCAAGATTCACCTTCCAAGACCAACATAATCCAGTGCAACTATGGTTGAGGGTGTGGAATTATACTTCAAATGAGTGTGAATTTTGTGTTTTCTAGAATTTCATTGTTTATCCCATCCTGAGATTGCTAGGCATCAATGTTTCAAGGTTACCAACAAGGGTTCTTAAACTCCTAAGACCCATGCAATTAGAGGATAAATGGGAGGGAAACCATAATTGGGGTGCTTTCTACTATGGGGAAAATTCTACAATTTTAAGATTTACGGTAGCCCCCAACCCCCACATTTGTTACCAAAATTTGTGCCACCAAGAGTTGCCTCTTTGGAATTCATTTGGCAGTTGATGGGGATAGACAAAGAATTTTTGGCCCCTCATAGGAAAGGTACTTTCACACTTAGGTAATTCAGAATTGGTAACTTCCTGATTGGTAAGAGGGATTTCCCACAAATTAGCACCTGGCTAAATCATTTCAAGATGGTATCTAGTGTTTGCAGACATGTGGACCTTGACAATTTCATTAACACTGCAAGAATGACACTAATTCCTAGCATTGGTGCTAATAGGGAGCATGAGGGCCTAGATGAGGAGGATGTGATTAGAAATGTTATGGAGAAGGATGAAGATACTAAGAGATGGAATAGGTACTTTGACCTGATGGATTTACAAGCCCAATTGAAAGGGGCCCAAATCCCTTTTGAGGTTTTCTTCCCTGACCTTCCCTACTTAAAAATGATTGACAAGATGATAGAGATGCATGACACTCTATCAAATCAATTGGAAGAATTGCTTGAGTAGAAGAAAACAAAGAAGAAGAAGAATTACTCATCCTCTGATTATGAGGAATTCTCTGATGAATCTTAAGAGGGAAATAGCCCACCACAAGCTGGGAATTCACTAGTTATTGATCCTATTGAAGACCAGCCAAAGGTAGAAAGCCTTTTAGAGCCACCATTGAAGAAACAAGAGCCACCATTGAAGAAACAAAGGCTTGAAGTGGGAGAGCCTTCCAAGAAGAAAAAATAGAAAAGAGTGATTGATAGAGTATCTGCTCTTGTACTAGGTGATAGGGCATACCATCACCAATTGAGAAAAACAATAAGAGCCAGCAAGATGGTGACCACTAATGAAGGAGATGAAGAAAAATCCATGTGGTTAGGACATGATGTCAGAGAGGTGTATCAAGAAGAGTTTTTAAGTGATGACCAATTCATCAAGAGTGATGAATTCAAGAGCTTTCTTATTTGGAGAAAGTAGAAAGAAGTAGCTAAGGCTATGCCCAAAGGAATGGAGCCAAGTGAAGAAACTTTGAGGGAATTAGCTTCTTATGATCCTAGCCTTGAGATTATAATTGTAGAAGAAGCCAAAGAAATGGTTAGATCAAGTGGAATGCTTCTGACTCCAAGATGGGATTTGACCTTTGCATTTATCATTGATTAGAAAAGAAAGCAGCTTATCTTATGAAGTTCATATTGGTGATATGATCAGAGGAAGTGGCTATTAGCACTATTCTAAAAAATTTCAGCTTTATGCCAAAATTTTTTGAAAAATCTGATTCTTAGACCTAATTTTGAGGTCTTATGGCTAAAACCCTAAGTTTGATGGAAGCCCTAGCTAGTCTTAGCATTGTTATATTTAAGCATTATTTTTTGTGCTTGCTAAAGTCCCAAATACCCATGTTCTAAATTGTCCCCTTTAACGATGACCTCCTTACATGTTACACTATTAGGTTATCCGACAGGGTCACTTTTAATTAATTCTTTCAAAGCCTAAGTTTTCGGTTAATTTTTCAATAGTATGTCACCCCTTTAAACTAGTGGTTGTTGTTAAACTGCAAGACTACTTGTTGTCAGAATGTCTGACATGCGCTTTAGTGATAAAGTGCCATTTTTCCAAGCGGGCCCATCAACAAAGGTGTGTTGGCAATTAAACAATGGATCACATGTACGACTATCGTTATACCATGGGACCAAGTTGATAGCCTTTTAAGCATCGTGCTTTAGCGACAACCATCTGATCGAGGTCTTTTATGATGCTATAAAGTTCTAACAACCTTTCTCCCATGGCATTTTATTTGATTGACATCTGTTGTAAGTGACATCATAAAGTTGGGGTCAGACTTTTTCAAAGTATAAACTTCTGATTGATCCTATGGTTGAACTTATACCATTGAGGAAAGATGATAGCATTTTAAGCTTGTGCTTTAGCGACAACCATTCGATTCTCTCTAAAGGAAGAGATTTGCAGTGAGCCCTAAGTTGCCAAGAAACATTGATGTGTTCACTTTCTATTAGTTGCAAGGAGTTGTGATGTGGCAGTCATTAGGATGATTGGTACCGAGGAAGAAAAAGTAAAGAGGTCCACTTGCTAGTTTTTCACAACATGGTAGCTATTGATTTGATGGAGGAAGTGTGGGTCATCACTTTGGGAGGTGGTAAAGCATGATAGGTTGGGAAAGGATCTAGTGGTTGTCATTACATTGCTCAAGAAAGATGCTTGTATTTTACACCTGTGCTTTAGCGATAAGGTGACACCTATCCGCTCTGATCAAAATTAAGCTAAGTGTTTTATTTTCCCACATGGATAATTTGAACTGTTCTCATTGGTTGGGAGCTAGTTTGGGGAAAAGTAACATAGGTTTATGTGATCATTTCTGATAATCATTTGATGCATTGAAAAGTGAACAAGATCAATACTTTGAATTTAATTTTTTTCTCTGTGACATTGTTCATGTCCTATGAATGTTGAGGCCGCCAGTTTTCAGTAATGGTGGACTTAATGAGCTACATGCAGATAAATTATAAATGGTTGGTGACATTATATACCCCAATTTTGATTGTTGTTTTCTTTACCTCTCTCATAAGAATTTTGGCAAACTGGATTGTTTTTTGTAGCGATATCAAGCTAACTTTTCAGGTGCTTGGTAGGTCATAATCTTTGAATTCAAGAATTGTTTAAGTCTATGAGGAAATTGTGTTGGTAGCTAGTTATATTTAGGGTTTTCTCTACTATAGGCACATTTATTTTCAAAGGCCCTAGTAAAAAAGCCACCAAAGAGGAACTTTTCTGGGAAGACAAAGTAAAAAAATAGGGGTGTCTTTGAGGACTTAATGCAATTGATCCCGCATTCAGATAATGGGGCAGCAAGAATGAAGGAATTAGTCCCAAGAAATCCTAGGGACTCAGTAGTTGAAGGATTCCATGACAAAGGGAACTAGATGAGGGATGCTATTGTGGGAGAAGATCATAATGGTCTTATTTTATTCAAGTCAGCATACTCACAGAGAAATTCATGTGCCCCCCTTAGCAACATATGGCAATTTGATATAGGAAAGTTGGTAGTCCTGGAGTTTTTATGGATGCAGAATTGTTAATTCAAATTGAATTGGTAAGTGCTATGATCCTGTGACAAAATGTGTCAAGGATATAAATGGAAATAATCTAACTAGTATGATAGAAGTTGAGATCAGGGAGGTATTTTCATTGAATGACACCTCTGTTGGGTTAGAAAAAATAGATTTTATTGAATTCATAGAGGTATATGAAGAAATTGGATCAATGTGCATTGTTAGCCCAAGTACACTAGAGCCTTTTAGGTTGGATTTGTTAAGTAAAAGAGCACAAGGTTTTTATAAGTCATTAAATTTAATTTTAGGAGATGATGAGGCCACTCATATGCAAATTCCATCTATGTTTATGATGGTGCAGTCTCTACATCCCCAGTTAGCATTAATTTTTTATTTTGCCTCTCACTTGGCTGACCTGATCCATGAGGGATTGATGGGGATAAAGAACATGAAGGTTAGTAGGCCTTTTGGGTGGTATTCGATGCTCATGCATATGTTCTTATACAAGGGTGAGCAGTTTTTTAGCTCAACAGTTAATATTGTTAAGGAGAGGAATGGAGAAACCCTTCTAGTTCAGTCGTGGACCAGAACTTTTTCATGGGACAGAGTTGATGCCAGTTTTATTGCCTTTGACAGGGTTTTTGCTTCAAGACTTAGGACACTATTATTTTTTGACAATCCTAGAATCCCAAGGTAGTTCCTAAGATTAATTAGGCCAAAGGAATATTGTCAGGACATTACAATATTCCATAATTTTGGTGACATCATACTATATCCTATTTCCATAGTTTTTAGAGTATATGGTTGCAAAAGGGCACCATATATTTTTTCATACCAAGTTCCACTAAAAATAGGATATGCTAAAATTTTGAGGCAAATGGGTGACCTGCAAGAAACAACCCTTACTGGTAAGGGAAGAGGGAATTTTTTCCCTGATATCACAATAGCTCATCAGTATGTTATCACTATGGGAGGCTAGGTACATTTGAACCAAGTATTGCAACCCTATAGAATGCCTACAGTTGCAGCAAGATGTGCAAATAATGAGGGTTTCCTATTAGGAATGTTTAGAGAAAAGATAAGTTGTGCTCTCATTGAGCATCAATTTAATTTTCCTGAAGATGTGATAAGGAATGAATTTGACCTTCAAACTCAAGAAATAAAGAATGAGAAATGGGTCATCTACAAAAATACTATAGATTTCATCATAAATTTTGATGGAGCTTGTGATCCATTAGTGGGTTTTGAGCCATGGTCAAGAAAGGTAGAGGCTCTTATGGAGCATTTTTAAGGAATCATGCATGCATTCAATGAGAAAAGGGCTATACTAAGCAAGATAGACCTTGAAAGAGCTAAGAAGATTTTAAGCCAGCCAAGATATATGAAATTGACTCCAAGGGGAGTTTATACTATGCAGAAGAGAAGTGGTTACACTATTCTTTTACCAACACAATAGAGAGGTGAGGATCTTCCTTCTACTTCAAGAGGAAAGAGGCCTATGGATGATCCAACAGTGCAAGGACCCTCTCCAAAGAGGTAGAGATAGGAGGGATCAGGATCAGAACAAAATGTCTATTCTCCTTCTCAATCCCCCTTACATTTAGATGAACATGGGGTAGCATAACAATTAGTACAAATGAGGAATGAGGGAAACATTTTTATTTCCAATGATGAGTTGCAAGAAGGAATGCCAGAGGCACCTAAGGAGGTTGCAATAGACCTTACTATTGCTAAATTTGAGGGTAAAAAAATTGACCCTATCTTGAAACAAGCTAGTGATTCTTTTATCATTGATGAAAAATTTGTAAAGACTAGGGCATTCTCCCAATTTTTGTGGAGAATGAAAATAAATCAATTTAAAGAAATCTATGAAAAGAAGAAAGAAGAATTCCCTGATAAGGACATAAAAGAGATAGAAACTGAGGTCAAGGGAGAAATGATGAAGCAGTTTGAAAAGATCACTCTTGAGGAGGGAAGGGCTATGGTCCATACTCTAGGGGTGTTGATTCTGCCAGAATGAGATATTGCTAATGCAATAGTCTTTGATCAAGTCATGAAAACCAAGATAAAGACTCTTGCTACTATAGAATAGGCACAACAAGTTGCTAGGGGAATTTCTTTCTTAGATGATAATGCTACCTTGGTAATGTGGTCCCTTAAGAGGGAGGAGAGAAAAGGAAAAAGAGAGGCCCTCCCTATAGAATATGCAGGAAATTTGTTGGTACAATGGGTAGGTGAGACTGTTGGTGTAGAAGCTTCAAAACTTATTTTGGAGACTTCCAAGTTTAATGTCAAGGTGGCATAGAAAGATGCACAAGAGAAGGAGGAACTAAGGATTAAATTTGAAATTGTCCTTAAGTCCTATAATGATCTTAAAGTAGAGTTAATCCAGAAGGACAAGTTGATTGCAAAGTTGTCAGGACCCTAGGATCACAGGTCGCCACAACTGATGATAGCTGACAAGCCTGCAATTTCTTCTTCATCAAGCCCAATTATTGAATTTACACCCTCACCACTCCCAGGGCAAGTATGGATGCAAGGGTTAGTTGGGAGAAGCGATGATTAACTAGGGAAGCTAATAAATTAAGAGAAATAAGGGTACAATTGGAGAAGGAAGAGGATGAACATATGGAGGCCACAACTTTGGTAAACCAGAAGTATGAAGAAAAGATGATAGATGCAATAATGCAGTTTGTACATGATTTGAAGCCCTCAATTTTCTTATATCATGTCAGTAAGTTACATGCTTTGTTTACAACTTTGAATAAAGATAAGACTGAGATGTCACCAATTCTAAAAAAGATGGATTGAGAGGTCTCCAAGTGTAAATTTATTTTGTTAATTATCTAAAGGCCAAGAGAATCCCGATCCACTGATTAAGCCAGTGCACCAAGTTGTGAAGAAAATAGTGCAATATGACATTATTTTGGATAACTTCATAAGGAAATCAAGTATGTTGAAAGGGGAACTGATGCTTTCAAGTTATGAACTGGTACCAAAAATTCTCACAGAGTGAGGAGAATTGAAAGAATTATATCAATGGAGAGAAGAGATGGATGCAATTTTGTCAGAGAGAGTGATCGGTGTCCTAAGTGACACCTATTCTTTTATTAGCACCATCAAGCTATTAATGAATGCAAAATCAATGTTTGATCTTATTCAGCAAAAGGTCAGTCAAATGGAGAGTGAATGGGAACAATTATCTAGCAAGAAAGATGAGTTTACAAATTTTGAGTTCCCAAGCAAAGAGTTGTACAATAGGTGGAGGTATTAGTGCATACCTAATGCAGAGAAAGTAAATACTTCGCCGAACTCTTGAGACAAGAGAAGACAGTTACTTTTTGAGTCATGAAAGTTGTTGGGATGTAGAAAGTTATTTATTGTAGGATTGATAGCAAAGATATTACAATAAAATTTGTTGAAAGAAGCCCAGGACAGAATTGAAGACATAAAGCAAGGCGGCTCATCTAAAAATATCTCACCAGTTTTGATCAATGTATTTATTGTAAACCCAATAGGGTTGTTGAAAATTTTTTATGTTAGAAATTTTGTAAACCCTAAAATGATCAGTAGCTTGTTGCATTTCCTTGTATATAAAGGATTTTCCATGATCATTCTAGGCATTGAGAGTTTAGGTGTTTAAAAGATAGAAATTCTAAAACCCTAGCCCTGAGTCGAGGATTATAACATTTTGTATTATTTTTTATCAAGAAATAGACAAGAAGTATAGGTTGTTGCTGCTATCTTGCAAGCCTGTTATTCAGAATATGATGTTTACAAATGATCAAGGTTATACTTAATACAAATCTCAAATCTTTGTCTCTCCTTTGAGTTTATTATGTGAATCTTTAAATCTTTCTGAGATTTATATGTATGTATTTGGCTTTGAGTTCTGATCTAGGGTTGGATTAAATATTTCTTAGGGTGGGATACATGTTTACCGAGTTTACTTGAGGATTTTTCTATAAGTAGGAAAGAGTTGGGGTGTTTGTGTTTATGTTTAAAGGCCAGTTATTCTCAAAACATCTTTGTATTCATTCTATCTTTTGATATTTTGCCCAATGGATAAGGCACTAGCCTGTATTTTCCTATCTTTGCTTTGTGGGGAATGATAACAATCTTTGTAATCCTAAAACATATAATCAATACCAGTCTTTTAAAGTTTTATTTACTTTTTATATAAGTTGTTTTACCCAGTGATGGAGAGTAAATGAATAATAGGTTGCTATTTAATACTTTCTCACTGTCATCTATTGTAAGATACATTATTGAAAAAGGAAAAGAGTTGAACCTATCTGATCAGGTGTACCCACCTTGGTTTTGGAGAGCCAAAAGTGAAGAGGGCAGTCTTGTCCCTATAGTTGGTCCAGTTGCTTATAGATTTCCCATATTTGGAATTAACCACTCCTTAATATTAGTCATAAGCATATTGGTATCTCATGGAGTGTAAAATGTTTTGAAGAACCAACAAGATGGTGACTCCGCTAGGGAAGAGAACATAACAAAAAAATAAATCCATTAAGAATCTCTAGTTATATTACAAACTTTCAATATCTTACTACCCAGATTGATTTGGACCATCCGAGTCACCAACAACATGGCGACTCTGCTGGGGATGTTGTAAAGATTTGTGTAAAATTTTGCAGGTACAAGTTGAGCTAGACTCCTGGCCTACTTATTTTCTAAAGCTAGTTAGTTACCTTTACACACAGAGATGATTCCTTTTCAAATTTTGCCTACCCCTTCCTATTTATCTAAAATCATAGAAAATCCCATTTAGCTTGTGTGGCGACTCTAAAACATCTCTGTACTAGTGCTTAAATAAAATATTACTATATCACAATGAGCTTCAAAAATACAAGGTCTTGGAGGAAGGAAAACCCAGAAGAAAATTTGCAGGGTCCTCCCAGCTACATCTAGGCAAGGTCAAATTAGAAGGGAAAAAAGTATTAATGACATGTCCCTCACTTGGGAGCAAAAAGGAAACTCAAGAAAAGAAAGCCTTCCTCCTCCTAGTCAAGAGGGAAATGCCTCAGAATATGAGGAGGTTGTTGATCTTGTCTAAATTAGTATGAAGATTATTATTCCCCTACAGAAAGAGAGAGTGAAAGGTTGCCCCATAATAGGAAAATAATCCCTAGTAGACGGTATGGAGGGGAGAGGAGATAAAGAAGTAAAAGTAGAAGTGGACACGATTTTGTCCCCACTTTCACCCTTGGTTCATCATTACCCCAAGGCCTCCATGAGTCTCAAGATCAACAAGAGGAGCCTCAAGCATAGAAGGTTGAATCTGAAATGACTTTACTTGATTCCAAGGAGATTTTTGAGGAAGTATATGAATTAGAAAAAAGAATTCATGAACAAGCAGCTATTAGGTAGAAGAGAGAAAAGGAAAGAGAAGAGAAGATTAGGCATGCCATGATAAGGGTTAACCAGTTAAAAAGACAATTGGTAAACTTCGAAGCCATAAATTATGTTCTGATTCCTAAACAAACAAGCGAGTAGCCCATTGTCCAATAGGTGTCTGAAACAAGGTATTCAAGGGATAAAGGAAAACAAAAAGCAGCAGGCATTTCAATCAAGGAAACTATAGGCCGTAAAATCCCCATAGACTTGGCTTCAAGGTTGGAAGCAGACCTTGAGAAAGCCAAAAGGGAACAAGAATTGCTAGCTAAAGAATTGGAAAAAGAAGAATTGGAAGCTTCAACACTATAAGTGAAAAAGAAGATAGAATTTCTTAGAAGGTCTATAGGACCCACTAAATTTTCTAATTATACTTTGACACAAGGAGAAAATGTTGCAAACATAGCTAATTAGACAATTGTTGTTCCCCCACAAAGAGGGCTTAGGATTTCTGCCACAACAAATACTAATGCATCTACATCCCAGGGTGTTGGTATTTTCAATACAGGGGTCATACATGAAAGGTGTAAACAATTGGTTTTTATGGGCATCCCTAGATATCCTAACCCTATCCTTGAAGAAATCAGGAAGAAACTTCCCAAATTCACTGGAAGTAGTGTTGTCACTTGTGAGGAGCACCTAAAAAAATTTATTGATGTGATTGATGAGTATAACATTGTGCCTGATGATGTTATCATGAAGTTGTTTGTACAATCCTTGATAGAAGATTCTAGGGATTGGTTTAGGGCTTTGCCACATGGTAGCATAGGTTCATGGGATCAACTTAGGCATTGTTTCAAAGAACAATATGGGGATAAAACACATGAGGGTTTTATGTTAAATGAATTTAATAGCATTAAGAAAAATTTTGATGAGGATGTTGTTGAATTTAATGTTAGATTCCAAAAGGCCATGCATAAAATCTTGCAAGTCATCAGATTGGGTGATAGAGTTTGTCTTGTCACCTATTTAAATGCCTTTGATTCTAAGATGGGTTATCTTTTCAGAGACAAGAACCCAAGAAGTCTTGTTGAAGCTTATAAACTAGTTGTGAACATAGAGAGTAACTGTAGAATTTTGGAAAAGTTGGGTAGAAGGGAAGATAACAAATCACCATTGTTGAATAGAAAAGATCTAGCAAAGCCTATGAATGTAAAACCAAAGGATGATAATAGCTTAAAGAAAATCTTGAAGGTAATAAATTATTTAAAGCCTAGTGAGAACATAAATAATAAAGTTGCAGGAGGTGATAGGCCTGCCTTTAATAATTTCAACAAATTACCAAGAATGCAAAACTATCCATATAATACTCAATGGAAAGAGGGGAAGCCTATTCTTCCTGAGAGAAAAGACAAACCAAATGGCAGGACCCCTGACCCATTGCAAAGGAACTCAATGAATGTGGTGGAAGATGTCCAATGGTGTATTGTTTGTCAATCACCACATGATCCTAACTATTGTGTCATATCCCAAAGTGTTTCTTCATAGGAGGAGCAAGATTGTATTGAGGAACAACCTTATGATGACTAGGGATGTGGAATGATTTCCTCCCATATTTGGGATGAAGTTGACTCTGCTGAAGAGGATGAAAATTGAGATATTCTCAATTCTCAGACCAAAATTGAATCATACCATCAACAAGTCTTTTCAGATGAAGATAGTGAGCTTTGATGGTGTAATTAATTATTCCTAATTACACTTTGATTAATCTGACTTAGGTTAATGTATTTGCATAGTAGTTTGTGATTAAGACACCTATGAGTGTACACATCTATTAAGAACATGGTGTAGGAGAAATTCCACTTTTGGTGTGATAGTTTCCTTCACATACCTCATTGTGTGTGAGATCCATCTTTCGTGCTCTTATCACATTACCATCCTAATCCATTGCACATACTTTATTGCATAATGGAGGATGATCCACATTTGGTGGACATGTGATTACACCTAGCATAGGTGATAGCTTATCAAATCCTTATCTTTGTCTCTTATCTCCTTTCCTATATAAGGAGACCTATTATGTAATCATTTCATTCATTCATCAATCAATCATTCAAGGTGAATTCATTGGATCTATTCAATCCATCATTGCATTCATATTATCTCTCTTGTGCTTTTCTTTAACCTCTAGATCCTTAGTTCAATCTTTGCTATTTGTAAATTCTTACATGGTACTAGAGCCATTGGAGCATTTAGATCAGCCGATTTGAAGAGATCTTGATGCAAGCTTTGAAGGTCCAAATATTAGATCTGAGAACCAGCGTGCGATAGAGGCGTCTTGGAGTAGATCTGACCTCAATATTACATCTGGGAGGTTGTTTTGGTTAAGATTGACTATAAATTTTCCTATATTTGGTGAAAGTCAAAATTGAGGCAAAAATTTTTTTGCAAATCAGACCGTACGGCCTGATCTGCACCTCTGTGGTATGATTTTTCATTAATTTTGTACTTTTTCAAAAAAAAATTCTTGCAAAAGAGTTTTGGGCTTGGTATGTACCCTCTATCTATTGCTTGTACCGGATTATAGTAGATAATATTTTATTCTACTATATTGACTACGGCATAATTGGTGACATCATCTAAGCTACCCCACCAAGATGACACACGCAGACAATCTCAAAGGTTGAGCCCAGCTCACCTTTGTTGTTTACAAGTTTTTTGGGCATTCACATATTTAAAGGGAATTCAATCCCCTCCTATGGGCAATGTGGGATTAAAATCCCACACGCCTGCCACTCCTCAACCACCGCTTTGGCTTAGCCTTTGTCGACCGCCTCTCCTCACACCGTGTCGCTCCAACTCCACTGCATCACTCCACCGTAGGCCTCTGCCATCCTTCACTCCACATGGTGGCAACGATAGTCATAGCACCACGTGGTGTGCTCCAGCTCTTCCATGCGGATGCCTGTGCACATTCATCTCGAGCCCTCTAAGAGCCATATCAGCCCCGCAGTGATGAATCAGAAGACCCCACATGGCGTGCTGCCATGCAATCCATCTAGACAAGACACGTTAGTGGCACGACAGTCTGTGTCAGCCCACCATACCATATGGATTTTCATAGACAGTCTAGTTAGCAGAATCAACATCAAGAGGGGCTTTTTTGCTTACGTCATCAGATCCTGTGCCTAAATTTGATGATCACTTAGCCATCAAAAATAGGGCAAATTGGGTTTTTTTGATGGCCGTATGATCATCAAATTTAACCCCATGATCTTCTGACATCAGTAGGGTTTGGAAATTACTCTGCCTTCACCATATGCAGTTTTGATTTGACAGTCCAACTTTGAGAGGCCATAACTTGTTCATCCGGGCTCCACATCGAGTGCAATTTTTTTAAAAATTGGGTAGAATTTCCTGAAATTTCTAGTGGTGGTGTTGATTTTTCATTTTGGTGGCCTGATTTTTCAAAAATTGCAGATCTTGTTGACTATTCCTATTTTTTCTTGATTTCTGCAACTTCCAGGGCTTCGTTTGGGCACATACGGTAACATTTTGAGGTGAATTTTATTTTGAGAGTACATGATTTTTCATCTACTTTCTAGATATGCAATCAAAATTGAGTGATTTTGGGTAGACATATCACTTTAAGAAATAGGTCATTTTGGGGCTATATTTGCACTTGGTTAATCCTTGGATTTTAGTTTGTTGATTTGCATCAGTCATTTGAAGGAGTTATCAGTCATTATTTGGTTGCAATATGGATAATTCAAAGGTTAAAATCCTCACTCCATATAACTACCATGAATGGAAAGTATCCTTAAGTGATCATTTGTTGAGTCTTAGATTTCTTAGAATGACTCTTGGGTAGGATCAAGAACCTCAAATAGGTGTTTCCGAAAGGCAAAAATGGTTTGATTGAAGGGATAAAACACTTGGCTCTCTTAGATCATCCATCTCTTGTGACTTGCACTTTCATATTGCATCTTGCACACATCCTCATGATGCTTGGGTCACATTGGAAGGACTCTTTGGTAAACCTGATAGAATGAGGAAATTCAAATTAGAGAATGATCTCATAGGTCTCAATCCTAGTGATTTTGACAATATTCAAGATTTTTTCTCTAAGTTCAATTCTATTAGATTGGAGCTTTCTTCATGTGGCATTGTTAAAGGGGATGAACAATTGATCTTTTCTATTCTTTCCAAGCTTGGTCCTTATTATTCTATCTTTATTTCTACATTCTATGCTACTATGGATGCTCTTGGTAGTGCATACAAATTGCCCTCTCTTGATGAATTTGCAGTGCACCTCACAAGGGAACAAGAAAAGTTGGCACACATGGGTTAGTTGAAGCCTTCCACACATCAAGCATTGATTGCAAGTGAGTCTACATCAAAGGCTTCTAATGGAAAATGAAAGAAACACAATAAGGATCCTAAGCCTCATGACAAAGGTAATGAATCTTCTTCACCAAAAAGTACTGAATCCAAGTCCTCTTCAAGAGAGGAATCATCTAGAAGAAAGAGAGATAAATGTGCATATTGTCAAAAGTTAGGACATGATGAGCATAAGTGTTTTCAAAAGAAGATTGATGAGCTAAATCACATTATTTAGAAACAAAACATTAAGTTGCCCTCATCAGTGTCTGCTCCTTCTTCTACACATTTGGCAGCTTCTAAATCTCCATCATCATCATCCAAAGATAAGGGTAAAGGACAAGCACTCTTGGCTTCCACACATCCTAAGCAAGGTAAATGGCTTCTTGATTCAGGTGCATCACATCATATGGCATCTTCTATGGATATGTTTTTTTTCTATTGAGCCTTGTAATTCTCCTAATATTTTGATGGGTAACAACACATTCATGAGAGTTTGTGGGAAAGGTTCTATTCCTATGGGAGAAGGGACATTTAATGATGTTCTTTGTGTACCATCCTTGACCACTAATCTCCTTTCTATTTACTAAATTACACATGGGGCACAAGGTAAAATTGTTGAGTTCACTCCTGATTTTGTCTACATTAGGGACATGGAGACTGGAGATGTCATAGCTATGGGAGTTGTTGATCATACGTCCCGCTTGTATTCCTTTTCTAATTTTGTTGATAATGATGATGATATTCATGATGTACCCATCCCTTTTCCAAGGGATAATTATGAGGAGAACTTTGGGCACTTGAATCATTTTTTTGTTGAGACAAGTGTTGATATTCCTACTCCTCCACTTTCTACTTCTTTAGACATGGGCTCTACTATTTAGTAGGATGATCATAGTGATTCAGATCTTGCAGAGTGTGATGACTACTTGGATGCATCTTCAACATTTGTTGATTCTCATGATGCATATTTGGAAGACATACATGAGGGGGTTTCTCTTTCCCTTGATGATAGTTTCATCATAGATGGGGACACTTCTTCACCTTCTTTGGAGATTGGTGTACTTGATTCTTCTCCTTCTTCACTTGATTTGTCACATGAAGTGATAGGTTCCTTGAGCTTGGAGATTCCTAATTAGTCTTCAAAGATTCCTTCACATAGACCTACATCTTCTTCCTCATTACATTTTCACATGGATTGGCTTCTTCATCATTTGATGTATCTATTTCTTCCCAAGGGGAGATATGTTTCTTGTAAGCATTGGTTGAACCATTGTTCTCAGGTACTCTTCATCAACATGGGAGCTTCTAAATTGTGGGGGGGATATCATGTCTCCAACTATCCTTCTTATGGTGTAATTAATTATTCCTAATTACACTTTACTTAATATTACTTAGGTTAATGCATTGCATAGTAGTTTGTGATTGAGACACCTAGGAGTGTGCACATCTATTAAGCACATGGTGTAGGAGAAACTCCACTTTTGGTGTGATAGTTGTCTTCACATACCTCATTGTGTGTGAGATCCACCTTTCATGCTCTTATCACATTATTATTCTAATCCATTGTACATACTTTATTGCATAATGGAGGATGATCCACATTTGGTGGACATGTGATTACACCTAGCATAGGTGATAGCTTATCAGCTCCTTATCTTTGTCTCTTATCTCCTTTCCTATATAAGGAGGCCTATTATGTAATCATTTCATTCATTAATCAATTAATCATTCAAGGTGAATTCATTGGATCTATTCAATCCATCATTGCATTCATATTATCTCTCTTGTGCTTTTCTTTAACCTCTAGATCCTTGGTTCAATCTTTCCTATTTGCAAATTCTTACGAGCTTGATAATGTCCAATGAAATGTTTTGAGGGGTAAGGAGATAGTTGTTTTGAGAAGGCCTTTTGATGAGGAAATTGCCTTAATAACAGCTGATATGGTTACTCAAGATAAAACAAGTTACAACCTGAGAAATAGAGTAGTTGGTAATCCAAATCAGAAGCTTGCTGGTATTTTCATCAAGAAAACTGAGAAGGATGTAAAGATATCATAGGATAAGTTAAAGGGTGTTAATGTTATTGATAAGGTCAAAATAAAGAAAAATGTTAAGCCTAACATTATTTATAAGGTAAAATCCAAACCCACAGTTGAAATTGTTCCAACTTTGCATAAGGAGGATAGGGTCCATGTTGAAAAACCTATAGATATATCCATCCAGAACATTGATAAAGAAGTTATAAGTTTGAAGCCAGATGTTTCTGATTCAAAATATGTTCCAATTGATATGAGAAAATTATTGTCACAGATTACTATTAAAGTCCCATTGCTGGAAATGATGAGAATAGAGGAGCATAAGGAAAAGGCCTTAAATTGGGTAAATTGTGTGATATCCATAGATTCTCAAAAAATAGAAAGAGTTGAGAAACAAGTAGAAACTGTGAACGATGAAGATGAAAATTGTAACAAAGAGAATGTTTCTAAAATTCTCCAAATTTATTTGGATAAAATTTTTTTTAGTGCTATAGTAGGAACAATTGATCCTTTCGTTTTGACTTTGTAGATAAATGGAAAGTTGCTAAAAAATTGTCTGATAGATTCAGGAGCATCAAACACTGTTATGCCTATTGAGGTTATGAAATCATTAGGATTAAAGGTGGATACACCCCATGGAAGATGTCAAGCAATGGATTCAAGGGAAGTACTAGTTGTGGGTACTATTAAGGCTCTACCTTACAAATTGGTAGCATACCCCAGCAAACTTTTGACCATGAGTGTCTTGGTAGTGGATATTCCTCCCCAATATGGGATGTTACTATCAAGAAAGTGGAGTGATTCTATGGGAGGTAACATAAAATGTGATTTATCATTTTCCACTTTCAACTTGGAAGGATGGAACATTAAAGTTTCTAGAGAACTTAGAACTCCACATATGATTGAAGAAGAAGAAGACACCATGAATTGTTTTCTTGATACTGACATCAATGCTTTCAAAGTCCAAGCTTAGAAGGTGGAGGAGGATGTTGAAAATATATGTAAGTCAGAAAGCCAGGAGGAGTGGATTGACCTTGACAGTTTGTGGACCATGTATTTTGATGGTGCCAATAGCAAGGAAGGGTCTAGAGTTGGAATACTGCTCATATCTCCAAATGGTAAAACTTTCAAATTCTCCTCTACTTTTTTATTCTCATGCACAAATAATGTTGCAGAATATGAAGCTCTATTGATAGGTTTGAGGTTGGCATCAAGGCATGGTATAAAATGTTTAAAGGTAGTAGGTGATTCTAAGTTGGTTTTTTCCTAAGTTAGATCAAAGTATGCTTCAAAAAATCAGAAATTAAAGAAGTATAGAAATGCAGTGTGGGATGAAATTGAAAGCTTCGGTGCTTTTAACATTTTTTGGATGGATAGAAGTCAAAACAGAATGGAATACTTGTTGGCTAATGTGGCTCTTAGACCTGAAGATGTTACACTTGTAGATATATCCAATAGAGAGGTACAAGCCAGGCCTTCCATCCCTGACAATGTAGAAAACTGGCAGGTTTTCTCTGATGACCAAGACATATTAAGATTCCTCCAATGTGAATCTCATTTTAGTGATAGAGAAATGGATTTTAGTACTTATGTTGATACAGTGAATGGTAAAGATGTGATTTTTGGGAAAGAAGTTTTGAAATTAAAATCAAATAGAGTTCCCAAAGGATTGGTTGCTCTTGAAAGGGTGTTTGACAATAAAGATGAAGCTTTCTCTTCTAGTACTAGTAAAACCAATGAGCTTGAAGAAGTAAACTTGGGCACAAGAATAGTACCCAAGAAGGTTTACATAGGTAAGTGTTTGTCCCCAAGGACTAGAAAAAATTTGATTGATCTTCTTAGAAAATGTAGGCATGTTTTTGCTTGGTCTTATGAAGATCTCAAAGCTTATAGAGATGACCTCTTTCAACATGAGATTCCACTAAAAGAAGATACAAAACCTTTTAGACAAAAGTTGAGACCTGTTAACCCTACCTTGGCACCTAAAATGCAAGGAGAACTCAAGAAGATGATAGATATTGGAATAATCAAGCCCGTTAGACATTCCACTTGGGTTTCAAATTTGGTGCCTATTAGAAAGAAGAATGGTGACATCAGGTTGTGTGTTGATTTTAGGAACCTTAACATAAATTCTCTAGAGGATAACTATGGTTTGCCAAATATGGAGAATATGTTGCAAAAGGTCATTGGGTTAGAATTGATGTCCATGATGAATGATTTTTTTGGTTACAATCAGGTTATGGTTAAGGACACAGAGCAATTTAAAACTGCATTTACAACCCCATGGGGTACATATGTTAATGTGAGAATGCCTTTTGGGTTGACTAATGTTGGTGCCACTTTTCAAAGGGCCATGGATGTGGCCTTTGCAGATTTCATTGATAGGTTCATGGTGGTATATCAAGATGATTTGACAGCCTTCTCAACTAAAGAAGAACAACATTGCCAACATCTAGAAAAGATTTTCATTAGAGCATTAGAGTATGGAGTTTCTTTGAACCCAAAGAAGTGTGCTTTTGGAGTGGTAGAGGGAAAACTTTTAGGGCACATTGTTTCTAAGGATGGAGCAAGGATCAACCCTAAAAGAATGGAGGCTATTGATAAATTATCTTTACCAAAGAACATCAAAGGAATCCATTCCTTTTTAGGACACGTTAATTTCTTGAGGAGATTTATTACAAACTTTGCAGAAATTAGCATTCCCATATCAAGAATGTTGAAGAAAGGAGCAAAGGTTGAATGGAATGTTGAAGCAGTGTAGGCTTTTAATGACATTAAGAGGGCTATCAAGCATGCCCCAGTCTTGAAAACACCAGATTATAGAAAACCTATGTAGATCTTTTCCTTTGCGTCTGCCCATACTGTTGTAGCAGTATTGTTACAAAAAAATGTTGATGGTTTTGAACAACCTATTTCTTTTTTTAGCAAGACCTTACAAGTAGTAGAACTAAACTATGACATTATTGAGAAATAGGATTATGCTTTGGTAAAGGCCATTAAAACATTCAGATGTTATCTAGTTGGAGCCATAGTGGTTGCCTATGTTCCAAGTGCTACAGTCAAGCATATCTTGGCCCAACAAGAAGTTTCAAGAAGAAGATGCAGATGGATCAATAGGATTCAAGAGTTTAATATTGACATTCATATTAAAAATTTGGTAAGAGGGTTGGGCCTACCAAAGTTGATGGCTCAAAGAAATTTAACTGCAAACCAAATAAACATGCTGGAGGAGGATCAAAGACCTTTTGTGTGTAACATGGATTTTTGTGAGTGGTACAAGGATAGTTTTAAATATTTGCAAAAGATGGTTTTACCCCATGAATTGGATGATAACAAGAAAAGGATGATTAAGCTTCATTCCATAAGGTATGCAATTATAAGTGGTGAGTTGTGGTGGAGGACCAATGAGGGTGTTTTGCTCAAATGTGTATATTAGGATAAGGCCAAGCTTTTGATGGTTGAAATGCACAATGGTATTTGTGGGGGACATTATATGGAAAGGACTATAGCCCAAAAGATCATTAGGTCTAGTTTTTGGTGGCCATAAATTTTCAAAGATACCCATCAGTTTGTAAGGAAGTGTGACCCTTGTCAAAGATTTGCAGGAAAATTGAAATTCAAAGGAAATTTGCCTCTCATAACTATTACAGTTCATGCCCCTTTTCAAAAGTGGGGTATGGATTTCATTGGTGAAATCCCTAACAAGTCCAGTGGTGGAAATTATTATATTTTAGTAGCAACTGATTACTTCACCAAGTGGGTTGAGGCAATCCCTTCAAGGAGAGAAACTAGTAAGGCGGTAACAGATTTAATCATGCAAAACATCATTACAAGATTTGGTTGCCCAGAAAATATGGTGGTTGATAATGCAATGTGCTTTAGGTCAGAGGAGTTTGTTGACTTTTTTCAGGACAATGGAATAAAAATATCATATTCATCTCCCTACCATCCACAAGGCAATGGCCAAGTAGGATCCAACAACAAGAGTTTGATTAAAATTTTGAAAAGAGTATTAGATAAGAATAAGAGGGCCTAGGATTCCAAGTTGTTGCAAGCCCTATGGGTTGATAGGGTTACAATAAAGAAAGCAATAGGGTGTGCTCCTTTTGACTTGATATATGGGATTAATGCAAGATTTCCCCAGAACAATTTTTTACAGATGTATTAGTTCATAAAAACCTATGATGATGATATGGAGGATGAAATGACTATTAGAATAAATGATTTGATTCAATTAAACGAGGTAAGAAATGATGCATATGTTCAAAATGGAAGATGCAGGCCCAGTGAAAAGTCTTGTATGAAAAAAGGACTACTCAGAGGAGTTTTGTAAGTGGTGACTTGGTCCTGATGTGGAATACAAGACTGTAAGATAAAGGAAAGCATGGGAAGTTTGATCCCATCTGGTTAGGCCCCTATATCATTGAAGGTAATTGGGGAACAAATTTGTATTTGTTGAAGAATTTAACAGGAGAGCTCATGGAATTGGTTCATGGGAAATTCTTAAAATTTTACTTCTCTTAAATATCTTTTTGAGTCTCTGTGTAAGTTTAGATTTAGGGTTTTTTGTACAGTTCCCTATTTTCAGTCAAAATTTTGGTCTAGTCTACTCTTCTAGGAGATTCTAGCTTTCTTGTTGTATTTGTAGGAGATACACGTCCCCAAGCATGAGCCACTATTAGCACTATTCTAAATTTTTTTAGCTTTATACTAAATTTTTTTAAAAAATCTAATTCTTAGACCCAATTGTGAGGTCTTATGGCTAAAACCCTAGGTTTGACAGAAGCCCTAGCTAGTCTTAGCATTGTTATATTTAAGCATTAATTTTTGTGCTTACTAAAGTCCCAAATACCCATGTGCTAAATTTTCCCCTTTAACGATGACCGCTTTACATGTTACACTGTTAGGTTATTCGACGGGGTCACTTTTAATTAATTATTTCAAAGCCTAAGTTTTTAGTTAATTTTTCAATAGTATGTCACCCTTTTAAACTAGTGGTTGTCATTAAACTAGAAGACTGCTTGTTGTCAGAATGTTTGACATGCGCTTTAGCGACAAAGCACCATCTGTCCAAGCAGGCCTATCAACAAAGGTGTGCTGGCAATTAAATAATGCATTGCATCTGTGGCTATCGTTATACCGCTGGACCGAGTTGATAGCCTTTTAAGCATCGCACTTTAGCGACAGCCATCTGATTGAGGTCTTTTTTGATGTTGTAAATTTCTAACAACCTTTCTCCTGAGGCATTTTCTTTGATTGGCATCTATCTTAAGTGACGTCGTAAAGGTGGGGTTAGACTTTTTCAAAGCATAAATTTTTGATTGATCCTACGATTGTCGTTATACCACTAAGGAAAGATGATAGCATTTTAATCTTGTGCTTTAGCGATAGCCATTCGATTCTCTATAAAGGAAGAGATTTGCAGTGGGCCCTAAGTTGCCAGGTCACATTGATGTGTTCGCTTTCTATTAGTTGCAAGGAGTTGTGATGTGGCAGTCATCAAGATGATTGGTATCGAGGAAGAAAAAGTAAAGAGGCCCACTTGCTGGTTTTTTGCAACGTGGCAGCTATTGATTTGATGGAGGAAGTGTGGGGTCATCACTTTGGGAGGTGGTAAAGCATGATAGGTTGGGAAAGGATCTAGTGGTTGTCTTTACACCGCTCAAAAAAGATGCTTGTGTTTTACGCCTGCACTTTAGCAACAAGGTGACACCTATTCACTTTGATCAAAATTAAGCTAAGTGTTTTCTTTTCCCACATGGATAATTTGAACTGTTCTCATTGGTTGGGAGCTAGTTTGGGGAAAAGTAACACAGGTTTACGCAATCATTTTTGATAACTATTTGATGCACCAAAAAGTAAACAAGATCAACAATCTAAATTTAAATTTTTGCTCTGTGACGTTGTTCATGTTCTATGAATGCTGAGGCCGCCAGTTTTTAGTAATGATAGACTTAATGAGCTATGTGTAGATAAATTGTAAACAGTTGGCAACATTATATACCCCAAATTTGATCGTTGTTTTCTTTACCTCTCTCATAAGCATTTTGGTGAACTGGATTATTTTCTGCAGTGATATTAAGTTAACTTTTCAGGTGCCTGGTAGGTCATAATCTTTGAATTCAAGAATTGTTTCAGTCTTTGAGGAAATTGTGTTGCTAGCTGGTTATATTTAGGGTTTTCTCTACTATTGGCATATTTATTTTAAAAGGCCCTAGTAAAATTTTTTCCAAAGAGGAACTTGTCTGGGAAGACAGAGTAAAAACATAGGGGTGTCTTTTAGGACTTAATGCAATTGATCTCGCATTCAGATAATGGGGTAGCAAGAATGAAGGAATTAGTCCCAAGAAACCCTAGGGACTTAGTAGCTGAAGTAATCCATGACAGAGGTAACTGGATGAGGGATGCTAGGGTGGGAGAAGATTGTAATGGTCTTATTTTATGGATGCCCCCCTTAGCAACATATGGCAATTTGATATAGGAAAGTTGGTAGTTCCTGGAGTTTTTATGGATGCGGAATCGTTAATTCAAATTGCTAAGTGCTATGATCCTGTGAAAAAATGTGTCAAGGATATAAATGGAAATAACCTAATTAGTATCATAGAAGATGAGATCAGGGAGGTATTTTCATTGAATGACCCCTTTGTTGGGTTAGAAAAAATAGATTTTACTGAATTCACAGAGGTATATGAAGCTCAGAAGGATTATTTAAGAAGATGGCCTCTAAGGGAATTTCTACAAGAAATTAGATCAATGTGTGTTGTTATACCAAGTACACCAGAGCCTTTTAGGTTGGATTTGTTCATTAAAAGAGCACAAGGTTTTTATAAGTCACTAACTTTAATTTTAGGACATGATGAGGCCACTCATATGCTGATTCCATATATGTTTATGATGGTGCAGTCTCTACATCCCTAGTTAGCATTAATTTTTTATTTTACCTCTCACTTCCCTGACCTAATCCATGAGGGATTGATGGGGATAAAGAACATGAATGTTATTAGGCCTTTTGGGTGGTATTCGATGCTCATGCATATGTTCTTATACAATGGTGAGTAGTTTTTCAGCTCAACAGTTAATATTGTTAAGGATAGGTGTAACACCCTCTCCAATGATTATACTTGGACTCTTTGATTTGAACATTTTACATGATGATGAATAGAACTATGTATTTATATTTATATCTATGATATGCTTATCAGATATTTAGACATACTTAGTTATAATTATTGTTTAATGTTTATGAAATTTGGAAATCATTTATCTTGTATATCCAAGGATTTGGAAGCTAACCATTACATATATGTGATTGATGTGTTATCATGAC
The DNA here is from genome assembly GCA_027943335.1 of Chamaecyparis obtusa. NCBI lineage: Eukaryota > Viridiplantae > Streptophyta > Pinopsida > Cupressales > Cupressaceae > Chamaecyparis > Chamaecyparis obtusa. Next base: position 160,376 of record BSBK01004634.1, on the reverse strand, counting down.
TTGGGATGAAGTCATAGTTACTCACTTATTTGAGGTCCACATGATGTATCGATCCTGGTCATCTATTTGCAAATGCCTTATTGTATATATCTATGCACATGTATCTCTTCTCAGTGATGCAGGCTTGCAAGTATCGGGCATTGTCTCCACCTGGCTTCACAGGTCTGAGCAATTCCTTAAAATCCTTGATCATTTTTGTTGTTAGGAGATGGTCCATAGTTCACACATGGGAAAACCCTATAGTTTTGATTACTTTTCCCAATCTCTTGGTTTGGTTTTGGGTCGATTTGAGTTCCTTATTTTATATAACCTTTGATGTCGGTCTCATTAATTTGGTGATGAGATATGTAGGATAATGATGTTATTTTCTCTCTATGTATTAATAGTATATACAAAGTATGCATATATGGGTGCACACATATATGTATACCTGTATATATTCATTTATTGATGTGTTTGTAATTATGTTCCTATGAGCGTATTAGTTATAATCACAATTCTATTTATTTTGATGTATAATGTGGCTTTAGATAGATATAATAAATGCAAAGTGAATAAACAAAAATAATAAATATAATATAAAAGTAAATAAAACTAATTACCTAATCCTATATTTACTCCTACTTTATAGACTATGTATCTCTCTCTCTTGTATGTCTTGTTAGTATAGAGGGTGGGAGTGGAACTCGAGACCTCTAGTTTGTAAGGGGTCCCAAGTTGCCATTGGGTTAGTGACTTCCTTGAGAAAAATACTCATATATATTTTATTTATATAAGAGTTAGTTGCTATTAATTATTAGATTTATTTAATAAATTAGGTGAGGACATTGCTTTACGGGAAGCAATGCCCTCAACCTCTAGAACTACCTGGAGGTTTACTTATAGGGAGAAATCCCTAAGCATAAGGCAAGAGATTTTTGGAGGCTGGAGAGAAGGATTTCTCAGGAAGTTGCATAACGATTTTGAGAACGCTAGGCTCAGGAAAAGTGTTGTATCATGAATCTCCATCACAGGCTCCAGGTAGGCTTTTGAATCCAGAAAAAAAGACTCATATATCTATCTCTCTCCATGTTTGTGTTTGTCTCTCTCTTCTCTCTCTGATTTCTCATGGTGCTCTTCATGTGTATTTAATTATCTATGGTAGGTTAGATTTATTATTTTTAAAATAAAACTATAATAACCTTAGCAATAATCTACATAAAATAAATTGGAAAACCTATAGTTAGGGAATAAGTTTCCAATACTATATTTATTCTAAATCTTGGGAGAGAAATGTTTTAGTATTAAAAATATTTTGGAACCTGGCTCTCTTAGGTTTTTTTCATATTTTAGTATAAAAAATTTTATGCACAGACATAAGTAAATTTAAAAATAATTAAAACAATTATAGTAATGCTGAAATAATAAATGTATTAAATTAGATGTTATGTTAAGGTTCCCAATTATTTCAATATTTAAAGATTATCATGTTTAGCTTTATAGTATTTTATTTTGATAGATTTATTTAATAAGTTCTTTATTAAATTAAATAGGGGAGATTATTAGATTTTATATTTAGGGTTGTTATACATATGATAAATCATTTGGCAAAAATCTTATAAACTTTTATCAAAAACATAAGAGAAATTATAGGAAAATAATAAGGAAGAAAGATAGGAGAAAAATAAGGAGAGATTATAGGAGAAAACTAAATAAATAAATAAATAAAGAAAAGATTAAAAAAAATAAGTTAAAAGTGGAAATTACTTTGTAACATAAGGTATAAAAAAAAATTAGAAGAATGAAAAGGGGTTTAAATAAATAAAAGAGAAATGCATTTTTTTTCATTAAAGTTTATTTAAATTATTTTAAATTTTTAAATTTTAAATTTAATTAAATTAGAATATAATAAGTTTAGCCCATTTATTATTATTATTATTATTATTAATTTTTATTTTTATTTTGTTCCAAGTGATGTGGAAATTAATTAAAAATTATAATATAAGAGGTTAAGTTTAGTTTTATTAAATTTGAATGTAATTAAAGTTTTAATTTAATTAATGATGAGTAATAAATTAAGTGTATTAAATTTGTAATAAGCCTAAATTTTATAGAGATTAATTTATGTTAAATTAAGAATCTATTTTTGGATATCATAAATCTATTTTTTGATATAATAATTAAACAATTTATACATATGGATGTTAGGTCCTATGTGTATATTTTGATGTTTATTAATTATAACTTTATTGAATTTTATTTTTTTTGGAAGGATTATAGTATCATGTAGGTGTGTCCAGGAGTTATACCTTCTGCTACACTTACCTTTATGCCTTTATATTTGGAATCATTGTGATAGCTTTAAATTTATTGTATTGCACCATTTGTCTTAAGGGTTAGGGTTTGTCTTGGTGGTATGGGCCATAGGGAAACACCGAAAAAAACCCTAAGGGAGAGATGTATGTGAGAAGTTATAAACCCTAGATAGCCTATTGGTTGAGTAAGGTTCCTAGGTGCCCTAGGTGAGTGGCTCACCATAGGATCCGACGGAGGAGGCTAAAAGGATAACCTTTGGGTGAGTTTGGAAAATAAAACCTAATATAATTCATAAATGGTTGGGAATGGGTAAGGGATTTAATAAACTTTTTAAAAGATAAATATGGATAATAGCCCGCATAGGTCCTATTGGAGTACCAAGGTCATTGTAGCTACTAAGGCAGGCCGCATGAGGGTGCCAGAGTACATGATTGCTAGGAAGGGTCCCAACATGTAGGACTATGCGATGACACTCACCTAGTCAACATCCTAGGAAACTCCACTCTTGGTCTTTTGTTTTATGTTGCTTTGTTTCTTCTTGTTTTTGGTTTTGGTGGTTTTCCCTCAACCTTAGGATTGCCTAGTTTCCTTGTGTGAACAATGGTTCTATCTCCTAGCATGGGGGAGTGGACCTTTGTGGATCCACATGGTTGGGTGGTGATTCTTTTGAAGGTATTGTTCGTGTTTGTGCTATTCATGGAACATCTGAAGTTGTTGAAGACATTTCTCACTATTTTTAATGTTGTATCTTGGAAAGAAAATTGTAAAAATATTGTAAATTGTTATTGTATTCATGTATTCCTAGAAGGCCTTTTAATTTAGAATGTATATTGTAAGCATTCATGTAATTGGGAAGGGTATATCTAGGAAAATTATGGGAATGAAAATCAATATGTATTATTGTTGTTGGCAGAAAGTGATGGTTTAGGATATGGAAAGTGTAATTGTTGAAAGAATGTGAATTTAAATGTGTTAATGTTATTTCATATTGAGAAAGAAAGAAATGTTTGTTTTAGTACACTTGGCTCTTTCTCTACTTTCTCTTATGTGGTTAAATGGATCAGATGAATTTATATATTTAGTTTATGTTAAATCTTAATGCACTATGAAAAATAGTTTTAAAGGAATTTAAAAGGAAAAAAAAAATTTCTTTTTCTCTTGGTTTTTTTGTCTTGTCCTTTCGGGTTCCCTGGCGGGGCATGACATTTGGTATCATAGCACTAGTTTTCGACACTGGGATTCCTAGCTCACTTATTGCTTAGTAATTTGCATAGTTTTATTTTGGTTTTTCATTATAATACATGATCCTAAATATAGGAACTACGTTCTTGGTATTCATGCTATAGTGTTTTATGAAGTGTACCCATGCTTCTATGGTTAGGTTGTCTTACATAAATTACTTCTATTTTTGCATTCTAAATATAATGAATGAGCCTCCTGAGTACTTTCATAAATAGTGGATATCTTTCTAATAAATAAATGTTAATGAATTCCACATGTTTTATATCACCCTTTTGTTGTACTCCTAGAAAGACTCAAACTAGTATTACAAGTTATTTTGTACCATAAGTGTTGATAGTAGCCAAGCATATCTACTCTAAAACTTGTCATCACGAGTGCTTTTTATAGCGAGTATAGGTTGATTGATTAACTTGAAAAGGCTTAACACCTTATTCTATTTTAAATATCATAATAGCTATGTGTGATCAATGAATCTAGTTAATGATGTTACCATGGTAGTTCTCCTTATTATAGATTCAAATGATGAAGTTACTACATATGTATTATAGGCTATTGTAAGGACTGAAATATTATGTCTCTCTCTTTCTTTTTCCCTATTTTACAATAGAATTGAAAAATAAATCCTTGTACAAAACATGAATTTAGGACCTTATTAATTATGTTGCAACATTGGAACTCTTGGGTAATCATTTTGGTCATGTTGTCATTGAAGAATTAAAAATAATGTGGAACATCTGCTAAATTAACATTGTGAGTATTTCTCTCTGGATTTATATGCAAATGATAATGTGACATTATGCATGATTGATTTTGTTTTTATAACACCTGAATGTGTACATGAATTACATTAGGGTTATTTGATAATAATAACCACAAATTAAAAATAAATATCTCTTCTCTATTCATGATGAATGACCATCAAATGATGTTATCTATATAAAGTAAAAATATGATTTAATATGTTGATTTTGGAAATTCTTGGCTAAATGACCTAAGGTCCATTTGTGACTATAAGCCTATGTAGGGATTAACCATAGAGATGAAAATAGGAGTTTTTCATAATGAAAGGAATATGTGTTCTTTTGGTACAATTATTGAAGGAATAGGTAGGGTTGATGTAATATTTTCTTGACTATCTTTCTGAAATCGTTTGTTCTTGACTTGATGAATAGGTAAGATTTAGATAAAATATGAATGCTATGGTAAGTCCAATAATGATGTGATTATCCTCCCCAAATTGCAATATTAGGCAATTGAGAATTCAATGTATTTCCTTATTAGTATTGAAGTCATTATGTTAGTGAAAACTAGTGTCTTGAAATGTCTATATGGTGTGTTGTGTCTTTATTAGAGGAATTTATCATGTGTAATGAAAGTACCTAGCTAATTCATTTGTTTGAAAAGATGATACTTGGTCTACTCTTAGTTCCTTGATTGGGTGAAAAGTAAATATCCATAATGGTTTATAATGATTAGCTTTGAATTTATTATGTGACTAATAAATGTATGTTGTACAATTTTATTGTTTCCTTTCCTTAAATAAAATAAATATGTGTTGATTCAATGACTCTTGAAGAAATATAGTGTATCATTTTTCCTTGTGCCTTATTTTATGTAAGTTAAAGTCATCTTGTAAATAGATGTTATTGTCTCATATTATGGGAATGGAAAAGATTGATATATGTACATTGGATATTGCCATATGCCCATGAGGAGGTGAAATGTGATTAAGTATGTCATTGGTATTTTGTACCATGTAGAAAAAAATATGTATTAAAGGAAAAATTAAATAAATGGATAATATATGATGTTATTGTGTACTTCCTCGTAAATGTGATAAAACCAGTGCTAGTGCTTATGTTGAGTGTTGTGTACAACCAGTAATTAATTGAGTTCCATGGAGTGGTGCAATATAAGTGTCATCCACAGAAGTTATGTTTTGGATAAGGGTATGGGAGAACCATACCACTCATGTGTTGCTTTCTTGTTTGTCACCCTACTGAGTGCCAACCCATGGGTGTTGGTAATTTAGTATGTGGAGGGGTAGTAGTAGCACCATCTCCTCATATATTTATGTGTCATACATATAATGGCGGCACGGAGCAACCTTAGCTTCCACTACTCGAGGGAAAAGAGTAAACTACGCTTCCCCTTATGATGAACCTAAATATTTGGTTCATAAGTGTTTATCCTAATTTCCATAATTCTTGAGCACAATACCAGTACTGGATATGAACCTCTATGAGGAGATATATGATTTATGGATATGTACATTTCTATGTGGTCTAGCATGTTGAGGGAGATTCTGTTAGCCCATGCTGTGATGGATACCATATTCACAGATGTTCCAACATAATGCAATGAATATGATGCTACACCTCACTATTGTTCCAACATAGTGTGAGGTGATGATGTCGTGTTGTTGATGGTAGTGAGCTAAGCTCGAGAACACGATGCTACATACATGATTACGTGAAGGGACAATACTTGTATGTATTTTGTGTCCTACTTGATGCAGAGTATATTGGTGATGCTTGTATGCTTATAGAGGGGCACTCATGGATGCTCAGTTTGTAGATGCAATAGGCATATGGGTGGGGCCAAGCCATGTATACCTCTAGCTATGATGATGATCTATGAGAGACATCATTATGCGGGGTGTGTCCTATGTGTGCCTACTCCACAAGGAACACTGCCATGTGACATATGACCAAAGTGTGCTTACTCCACTTGGTGTATGGTCATGTCAAGTGGGTTGGCATGCTTATTCTACACCATCCGATGCAAGGGTGTTGTCGAGGTGAACCCCCTATGCCATGTGGGTAGTGTTGCCCGAGCCCAACCACATGAAGGGCTATTGTGATAGCTAGACATTGTTCCCTCCTTCCTCATGAGGTGACTAGATATAGTCACATAGTGATGTGATGTGAAATTTATGGTGAATTTATTTATCTTTAGTTGTGTAGACCAACAATTTTCTTATCTTTTTCTATGATAGTTTAGACAAGACTTATGAAATTTATCTTGGATTCTTCTTATCTTATTGTTGAGATTGATAATTCTATTTTATTTTTTTATTATTATTGAGCTTTGATGGATAAACTATCTTCTTTCATAATGTTGGTCTTGTGTTGTGTTGTGATTCCTCACTAAGGATGCATGAGGTGGACTTGGTGAGTGTATACGCGGAAGTAGATGTAGGGAACCCTTGAGGATGGGGGCATGTGAGGATGTTATGCAGCTAGTATCCACTACCTTCCTATGTGTGGTGTCTATTTCTTTAAGGCTAACCACCTTACACAAACAAGGGATATGACACATGGACTTGTATGGAGGGTCTTCATGACAAAGGCCTGAGATACCATCAAGCCACTATGTGAGGTATTGATTATGGATTTTGGATATAGATGAGACTAGTATTGTATCCCAGAGTGAGAGCTTGTCTAGAGAGGCATATCCACTCCTGATCCTTGTGATGTGTAATCCTAGTGATGTGGACTGATATGATTGTTTATGAGGCACATTTGGATATGCTCAATGTTTTATGTTAGATTGAAATATATCATTATGTTGGATGCAAGTAAAAAATTGATTTATATGTGTTGGAAGAGAAGGAATTTGTAACATTTTGATACATTTTAGGGAGAATTGAGTGGTCCAAGCTAGATACCTTGGTTCTTACTTCTAAGTAAAGGTAAAATTCTATTATATTGATATTTCATCAAGTTAAATTTATTCTTGTTGGTGATAGTAAAATTGATTGGGATATATATTTCATACTTAACCATGTTATGAGGATTATTCTCTATATAGTGTCTAGTTTCAAGGATTAGTTATGCATGTGATATTAGTTAAAATGCATTTTGGAGATAATGTCTGATGTATTTCCATTTCTAACTTGCTAACTTCCAAGAGTAAGTCTCATCTTAGGGGGGGAGGATGTAACACCCTCTCTGATGATTATACTTGGACTCTTTGATTTGGACATTTTACATTATGATGAATAGAACTATGTATTTACATTTATATCTATGATATACTTATCAGATATTTAGACATACTTAGTTATGATTATTGTCTAACATTTATGAAATTTTGAAATCATTTATCTTGTATATCCAAGGATTTGGAAGCTAACCATTATATATATGTGATGCCTCATGCTTTATGTATATGTGATTGATGTGTTATCAAGACTTGGGATGAAGTCGTAGTTGCTCACTTAGTTGAAGTCCACATGATGTATCGATCCTGGTCATCTATTTGCAAATGCCTTATTGTATATATCTATGAACATGTATCTCTTCTTGGTGATGCAAGCTTGCATGTACTGAGCATCATCTCCACCTAGCTTCATAGGTCTGAGCAATCCCTCAAAATCCTTGATCATTGTTGTTGTTCGGAGATGGTCCATAGTTCACACACAGGAAAACCCTATAGTTTTGATTACTTTTCCCAATCTCTTGGTTTGGTTTTGGGTAGATTTGAGATCCTTATTTTATATAATCTTTGATGTCGGTCTCATTTATTTGGTTATGAGATATGTAGGATAATGATGTTATTTTCTCTCTCTATGTATTAATAGTATATACAAAGTATGCATATATGGGTGCATACGTATATGTATACCTGTATATATTCATTTATTGATGTGTTTGTAATTATGTTAATGTGACCATATTAGTTATAATCATGATTCTATTTATTTTGATGTATAATGTGGCTTTAGATAAATATAATAAATCCAAATTGAATAAACAAAAATAAAAAATATAATATTAAAGTAAATAAAACTAATTACCTACTACTATATTTACTCCTACTTTATAGACTATGTATCTCTCTCTCTTGTATGTCTTGTTAGTATAGAGGGTGGGGGTGGAACTCGAGACCTCTAGTTTGTAAGGGGTCCCAAGTTGCCATTGGGCTAATGAGTTCCTTGAGAAGCATACCCATATATATTTTATTTATATAAGAGTTAGTTGCTATTAATTATAAAAATAATAATAATAATAATAATAAAACTATATCGGTGGAGTTAAATTATTTAATAAGTTCGGTAAGAGAGTATGTGAAGGGTAGGTAAATGTTAGTTACCTAAGGGGTAAAAAAACTAACTATTGGGTAAGTTATTTTTATTCATTATTAGATTTATTTAATAAATTAGGTGAGGACATTGTTTTACGGGAAGCAACGCCCTCAACCTCTAGAACTACACGAAGGTTTACTTATAGGGAGAAATCCCTAAGCATATGGGAGGAGATTTCTGGAGGCTGGAGAGAAGGATTTCTCAGGAAGTTGCATAAGGATTTTTCCATCACAGGCTCTAGGTAGGATTTTGAATCTAAAAAAAAAGACTCATATATCTATCTCTCTCCATGTCTGTGTCTATCTCTCTCTTCTCTCTTTGATTTCTCATGGTGCTCTTCATGTGTATTTACTTATCTATGGTAGGTTAGATTTATTAATTTTAAAATAAAACTATAATAACCTTAGCAATAATCTACATAAAATAAATTGGAAAACCTATAGTTAGGGGATAAGTTTTCAATACTATATTTATTCTAAATCTTGGGAGAGAAATGTTTTAGTATTAAAAATATTATGGAACCTGGCTCTCTTAGGTTTTTTTCATATTTTAGTATTAAAAATTTTATGCACAGACATAAGTAAATTTTAAAATAATTAAAACAACTATAGTAATGCTGAAATAATAAATGTATTAAATTAGATGTTATGTTAAGGTTCCCAATTATTTCAATATTTAAAGATTATCATGTTTAGCTTTATAGTATTTTATTTTGATAGATTTATTTAATAAGTTCTTTATTAAATTAAATAGGGGAGATTATTAGATTTTATATTTAGGGTTGTTATACATATGATAAATCATTTGGCAAAAATCTTATAAACTTTTAGTAAAAACATAGGAGAAATTATAGGAAAATATTAAGGAAGAAAGATAGGAGAAAAATAAGGAGAGATTATAGGAGAAAACTAAATAAATAAATAAAAGATTAAAAAAAATAAGTTAAAAGTGGAAATTACTTTGTAACATAGGTATAAAAAAAAATTAGAAGAAAGAAAAGGTGTTTAAATAAATAAAAGAGAAATGTATTTTTTTTCATTAAAGTTTATTTAAATTATTTTAAATTTTTAAATTTTAAATTTAATTAAATTAGAATATAATAAGTTTAACCCATTTATTTTTATTATTAATATTAATATTATTTTATTTTGTTCCAAGTGATGTGGAAATTAATTAAAAATTATAATATAAGAGGTTAAGTTTAGTTTTATCAAGTTTGAATGTAATTAAAGTTTTAATTTAATTAATGATGAATAATAAATTAAGTGTATTAAGTTTGTAGTAAGCCTAAATTTTATAGAGATTAATTTATGTTTAATAAAGAATCTATTTCTGGATATCATAAATCTATTTTTGGATATAATAATTAAACAATTTATAGATATGGATGTTAGATCCTATGTGTGTATTTTGATGTTTATTAATTATAACTTTATTGAATTTTTTTTTTTGGAAGGATTATAGTATCATGTAGGTGTGTCTAGGAGTTATACCTCCCATTACACTTACCTTTATGCCTTTATATTTGGAATCATTGTGATAGCTCTACCTTTTTTGTATTGCATTGTTTGTCTTAAGGGTTAGGGTTTGTCCTGGTGGTATGGGCCATAGGGAAACACCAAAAGAAACCCTAAGGGAGAGATGTATGTGAGAAGTTATAAACCCTAGATAGCCTATTGGTTGAGTAAGGTTCCTAGGTGACCTAGGTGAGTGGCTCACCACAAGATCCAATGGAGGAGGCTAGAAGGATAACTTTTGGGTGAGTTTGGAAAATAAAACCTAATATAATTCATAACTGGTTGGGAATGGGTAAGGGATTTAATAAAATTTTAAAAACATAAATATGGAGAATAGCCCACATAGGTCATGTTGGAGTACCAGGGTCATTGTAGCTACTAGGGCAGGCCGCATGAGGGTGCCAAGGTACATGACTGCTAGGAAGGGTCCCAACATATAGGACTATGTGATGACACTCACCTGGTCAACATCCTAGGAAACTCCACTCTTGGTCTTTTTTTTTATGTTGCTTTGTTTCTTCTTGTTTCTAGTTTTGGTGGTTTTCCCTCAACCTTAGGACTGCCTAGTTTCCCTATGTGAACAATGGTTCTATCTCCTAGCACAGGGGAGTGGACCTTTGTGGATCCACATGGTTGGGTGGTGATTCTTTTCGAGGTATTGTTCATGTTTGTGCTATTCATGGAGCATGTAAAGTTGTTGAAGACATTTCTTGCTATTTTTAATGTTGTATCATGGAAAGAAAATTGTAAAAATATTGTAAATTGTTATTGTATTCATGTAATCCTATAAGGCCTTGTATTTTAGAATGTATATTGTAAGCAGTCATGTAATTGGGAAGGGTATATCTAGGAAAATTATGGGAATGAAAATCAATATGTATTATTGTTGTTGGAAGAAAGTGATGGTTTAGGATATGGAAAGTGTAATTGTTGAAAGAATATGAATTTAAATGTTTTAATGTTATTTCATGTTGAAAAAGAAAGAAAGGTTTGTTTTAGTAAACTTGTGTCTCTCTCTACTTTCTCTGATGTTGTTAAATGGATTAGAGGAATTTATATATTTAGTTTATGTTAAATCTTAATGCACTATGAAAAATAGTTTTAAAGGAATAATCTTGTAAGGGAACCTACTAGGACTTTAATACCTAGTTAACTTAAGGAATTTAAAAGGAAAAAAAAAATGTACTATTTCTCTTCTTTTTTTTTTCTTGTCCTTTCGGGTTCCCTGGCGGGGCATGACAAGAGGAATGGAGAAACCCTTCAAGTTCAGTTGTGGACCACAGCTTTGTCATGGGACAGAGTTGATGCCAATTTTATTGCCTTTGACAGGGTTTTTGCTTCAAGACTTAGGACACTATTATTTTTTGACAATCCTAGAATCCCAAGGTAGTTGCTAAGATTAATCAGGCTAAAAGAATATTGTCAAGACATTACTATAGTTCCACTAAAAATAGGATATGGTGAAATTTTGAGGCAAATTGGTGACCTATAGGAAACAACCCTTACTGGTAAGGTAAGAGGGAATTTTTCCCCTAATATCACAATAGCTCATCAGTATGTTATCACTAAGGGAGGTTGGGTATATTTGAACTAGGTATTGCAACCCTACATAATGCCTACAACTACAGCAAGATGTGAACATAATGAGGGTTTCCTATCAGGAATGTTTAGAGAAAAGATAACATGTGCTCTCATTGTGCATCAATTTAATTTTCCTAAAGATGTGATAAGGAATGAGTTTGACCTTCAAACTCAAGAAATAAAGAATGAGAAATGGGTCATCTACAAAAATACTGTAGATTTCATCATAAATTTTGATGGAGCTTATGATTCATTAGTGTGTTTTGAACCATGGTCAAGAAAGGTAGAGGCTCTTATGGAGCATTTTGAAGGCATCATGCATTTAGTGAATGAGAAAAGGGTTGTTGTAGGCAAGAGAGACCCTGAAAGAGCTAGGCAGATTCTAAGCCAGCCAAGATATATGAAATTGACCCCAAGGGGAGTTTATACTATGCAAAAGAGAAGTGGTTACACTATTCTTTTACCAACACAATAGAGAGGTGAGGATCTTCCTTCTACTTCAAGAGGAAAGAGGCCTGTGGATGATCCAACGGTGCAAGGACCCTCTCCAAAGAGGTAGAGATAGGAGGGATCAGGATCAGAACAAAATGTATATTCTCCTTCTCAATCCCCCTTACATTTAGATGAACATGGTGTAGCAGAATAATTGGTATAGATGAGGAATGAGGGAAACATTTTTGTTTCCAATGATGAGTTGGAAGAAGGAATGCCAGAGGCACCTAAGGAGGTTGCAATGGACCTTATTGTTTCTAAATTTGAGGGTAAACAAATTTACCCTATCTTGAAACAAGCTAGTGATTCTTTTATCATTGATGACAAATTTGTAAAGACTAGGGCATTCTCCCAATTTTTGTGGAGAATGAAAATAAATCAATTTAAAGAAATTTGTGAAAAGAAGAAAGAAGAATTCCCTGATAAGGACATAACAGAGATAGAAACTAAGACCAACTGAGAAATGATGAAGCAATTTGAAAAGATCACTCCTGAGAAGGGAAGGGCTATGGTCCATACTGCAGGGGTGTTGATTTTTCCAGAATCATATATTGTTGATTCTATAGTCTTTGATCAAGTCAGGAAAAGCAAGATAAAGACTCTTGCTACTATAGAACAGGCACAACAAGCTGCTAGGGGAATTTCTTTCTCATATGATCATGCTACCTTGGTAATGTGGTCCCTTAAGAGGGAGGAGAGAAAAGGAAAAAGAGAGGCCCTCCCTATAGATTATGTATTAAATTTGTTGGTACAACGAGTAGGTGAGACTTCTAGTGTAGAAGCTTCAAACCTTATTTTGGAGACTGCCAAGTTTAATGTCAAGGTGGTCAGGGCCCTAGGACCACAGGTCACCACAATTAATGATAGCTGACAAGCTTGTAGTTGCTTCTTCATAAAGCTCAATTATTGAATTTCCACCATCACCACTCCCAGAGGCAAGTATGGATGCAAGGGTTAGTTGGGAGAAGCAATGATTGACTAAGGAAGCTAATAAATTGAGATAAATAAGGGTGCAGTTGGAGAAGGAAAAGAATGAACATATGAAGGCCATAGCTTTGGTAAAATAGAAGTATGAAGAAAAGATGATAGATGCAATAATGTAGTTTGCACATGATTTGAAGCCCTCAATTTTCTTCAATCATGTCAGTAAGTTACATGCTTTGTTTACAACTTTCAATAAAGATAAGACTGAGATGTCACCAATTCTAAAAAGATGGATTGAGAGATATCCAAGTGTAAATTTATTTCATTCATTACCTAAAGGCCAAGAGAACCCTGATCCACTGATTAAGTCGGTGCACCAAGTTGTGAAGAAAATAGTGCAATATGACATTATTTTGGATAACTTCATAAGGAAATCAAGTATGTTGAAAGGGGAACTGATGTTTTCAAGTTATGAACTGGTACCAACAATTCTCACAGAGTGAGGAGAATTGAAAGAATTATATCAATGGAGAGAAGAGATGGATGCACTTTTGTCAGAGAGAGTGACTGGTGTCCTAAGTGACACCTATTCTTTTATTAGCACCATCAAGATATTAATGAATGAAAAAAAATGTTTGATCTTATTCAACAAAAGGCCAATCAAATGGAGAGCGAATGGGAATAGTTATCTAGCAAGAAAGTTGAGTTTGCAAATTTTGAGTTCCCAGGCAAAGAGCTATACAATAGGTGGAGGTATCAGTACATACCTAATGTAGAGAAAGTAAATACTCCACCGACCTCTTGAGACAAGTGAAGGTAGTTACTTTTTGAGTCATGAAGGTTGTTGGGATGCAGAAAGGTATTTATTGTAGGATTGACAACAAAGATATTGTAATCAAATTTTTTGAAAGAAGTTGAGGACAAAATTGAAGACATAAAGTAAGGCGGCTCATCTACAAATATCTCACTAGGTTTGATCGATGTATTTATTGTAAAACCAATAGGGTTGTTGAAAATTTTTTAGGTTAGAAATTTTTTAAACCCTAGAATGATCAGTAGCTTGTTGGATTTCCTTGTATATAAAGGATTTTCCACAACCATTTTAGGCATTGAGAGTTTAGGTGTTGAAAAGATAGAAATTTTGAAACCCTAGCCCTCAGTCAAGAATTGTAACATTTTGTATGATTTTTTATCAAGCAATAGAGAAGAAGTACAGGTTGCTACTGCTATCTTGCAAGCTTTTTATTCAGAATATGATGTATACAAATGATCAAGGTTAGACTGAATACAAATCTCAAATCTTTGTCTCTCCTTTGAGTTTATTTTGTGAATCTTTAAATCTTTTTGATATTTATATGTATGTATTGGCTTTGAGTTATAATCTAGGGTTGGATTAAATATTGCTCAGGGTGGGATATAAGTTTACCAAGTTTACTTGAGGATTTTTCTATAAGTAGGAAAGAGTTGGGGTGTTTGTGTTTATGTTTAAAGACCAATTATTCTTGAAACATCTTTGTATTCATTCTGTCTTCTGATATTTTGCCCAATAGATAAGGCATTGGCCTATATTTTCCTATCTTTTCTTTGTGGGGAATGATCACAATCTTTGTAATCCTAAAACATATAATCAATACCAGTCTTTTAAAGTTTTATTTACTTTTTATATAAGTTGTTTTACCCAGTGATGGAGAGTAAGTGAATAATAGGTTGTTATTTAGTACTTTCTCACTATCATCTATTGTAAGATCTAGTATTGAATAAGGAAAAGAGTTGAACCTATTGGATCAGGTGTACCCACCTTGGTTTTGCAGAGCCAGAAGTGAAGAGGATAGTTTTGTCCCTATTGTTGGTCCAATTACTTATAGATTTCCCATATTTTGAATTAACCTCTCCTTAACATTAGTCATAAGGATATTGGTATCTCATGGAGTGTAAAATCTTTTGAAGAACCAATAGTGGCTATGACCCTAAATCCTAGGCTATTGCAATGTGGTCTATAGCCCCAAAGACTCAAAAGCCATCTCTAGTGAGTATAGAGGATCAGATGGAAGGAAATAAAATCATATGGACTATACAGAACACAAATGTTCTTGACATCTCCAAGGCAGTGACCCATCTTGCTAACCTAAATGAAGAAAAGACAACTCAATTGTTTGAAAGGTATTCAAAATTATTTGAGAGTTCAAACACAGTGGCCAAAGATAGAGATCTGAAGATGATGAAGATCAAGCAGTTGGAAGATGAGTTGGCATAATTCAAGGTTAGGGTTGAAGAAGCCTCAAAGGTAGTTCTTCCCCCTCTACAAATTGAGGCCCCTCCTAAGATAGATACAAAAGTTCCTGATAAGCCTGCTGAGGACTTAGAGACAATAAGATTGGATGCATCTTTGGATACTATAGAAAATATTTTGCAGTATAGGAAAAGCAGAATAAAGGAGAAGATGGAGTCAGTCCATCAATTAGTTAATCTATTACACAAGGAAAACAATAAGGTGAATGAGTCACTAATCACTTTGGAGCCACTATATAGTGTATGGTCAGGAAGGAGCAAATTGTTTGAGAAACTTGATGGTTTGTAGGAATATAGACCTGATATTCCTAAAATAGTGATAGAAGTGTATGTAAAGATCAGTTTGGTGAGTGTTATCTCAAAGTTTTTTTAAAGGTAAGTCTAACTAGATAAAAGCCAAGATGGCTATGTTAGATAAGGATTACTGCAAATACTTGCCTTCAATGTATGATGATAATGGAAATGTAGTCAGTTTAGAAGAATGGAAGACATCAATGGATCAGTTGGTAATTAAACAAGATAATTTCCTTAACAGTGATAGTTCCTTAGATTTGAATGGATGCAATAATATAATTGATAATTTATTTAAATTTGAAAGTGATTGCATACGGTTTATGGAAGAGACTTAAGGTATAACTGATTCCATGTGGGACCAAAAGATCAAATCACTACAGGAATTGTAGGCCTATAATTGGCCATCTGTTGATGATGTGGCAGCTTGGGGAAAAATGAAAATGAGGAAAAAGAAGAAGCCAGCTATCCTAATGTTGGAGGAGGAAGAGGAATAAAGTACACATGGTACCTGATCCAGATTTTGAGGGAGAGCGTGTTTCAAACAAAGGATGATGTAAGTTATCCTGCATTAGCAGTCATCATTCATCTTGCAAATCAAAGTAATTGCTCTGAAATATCTCTAGACAAAGGTGCCACTTGTGAAGATGCTAGAAGTTATGAACTACTTTCTATTGTTCTAGTCATTATCATTATGGTTTTGTACTTTTTCTCTGTAGTGCAATTCTTTTTCCTAGCCATCCAAAGCTTGTTGCATCCTTTTGAGGATTCCAAGATGGCTAGAGGTATAAGTACCAAGTTTAGACTATTTCTAAAGGTGGTCAATACATTTGGTAAAGAAAAGTTCTAAATATAGAGCTCTATTTTCTGTTAAGTCTGTGAAAAATTGTACTGAACCTTTTTGAAATACTAATACAAAATACTGGAACTACTTTCCTATCATTTTTTGTCTTCATATACGGGTGTTTCAATTTTCTTATGCATTAAATTGTGAGGCTTTTTCAATGAATTATTTACTAGGTGAATATAGAGGTTGAGCTTAAGTATCTTTCAAGGAAAGAATAAATCTTAGGGGAGGTCTCTAGGAATTAATTGTCTAAGTATAAATTTGATGAAAGATATGGGATTTGAAAGAATAAAATGTCAGGCATTTCATTTTGGTCTTTAGTATATGTATTTTAGTATGATTCTATGGATGTAGGGTTTGACTTTGATGCCCAATAAATAAGGCATTGGTTTAAACTATATTTACATTTGTACCACCAAGAAGATACAAATAACTGATTAATTTTACGTTTATTGCATAATCTTTTTCTGAATCATCTATGACAAGTTCATGGATGTTTATTGTAATTCTTTAAAGAAGCACTTGAAAGAGGTTATCCTTCCTTGAGTTCAACTTAGAAAAAGAAGGATGAATGTCCTTATGCCACTATTCCATGTTATTTCATTCATAATTTTCATCAGTGTCATGTATTAGGATAATTTGGGATGCACTAAGAGTTGTGATGTTTTATTGAGTTAATTCTGAAAAGGATAGCATAACAGTGAAGGAGCTAATTCACAATTCAAAGCTCACTTGAGAATAGTGAATTGTTATAGGTAAACCTGCCTAAGTTTTATACTCAAAGTGAAGAAGGCACAAAGCCTTAGTACCTTAGTGCTTTCTATTTGTTAGATGTATCTATTGGGATTAATGGAGTTATAATTTTAGGATTTTATGAAATCATCTATAGATCTGAGCACTAACAAAATTGGTGACTCCATTGGGGACTTAGCGTGAATATTCAATAGATCTTTGTAATATTGTTTATTATGTTTGTTGTAGATGAGCATATGATTTTGATTCCCACTTATTTGTGGGTGGAAACTCTAAGAATCTATGTTTACTAGTTGTTGGTATTTGTAAACCTTTGTTATATCTTTTTGTGACATGCCATGAGTCAGCCAAGATTTACTAGGTCTTATTTCAAGGATCACCCAGAGAGTAATATGGGTGATGAGCTCTGTACCCCTAGTAGAAAATAGTGGTCTAGGAGAAATCACATTACTGCTAACTCCCCAGGACCTTCAAGAGAAAGAGTCCCTACACCACTTCCCCATGAAGCTTCTTCTTCTTCTGATGACCCAGAACATGTTAAGAAAGTTATGCCTAGTGTGCATTTTCCCTCTCATGAAGAGGAGATCACAGAAGTAGGTTTCTTCCCTGCAAGAGAAACCTTAGAGAAACTAGGAGAAACTTCTGCTACAGAAAATGCCTCATATGATTCTAAAAAATTGAGAGAGGAAGTGATTTCTCTAAGACAAAAGGAGCATGAACAACTGTTGGAAATTTCCAATAGAAGGAAGGTGAGGGAACAAAAAATTTATGAACTACTCATGGAAAGGCAATATCTAATTAAAAAAATATGAAAAATGAAATCCAAGCTAGGGATCTAAGCGAAGATGTTCAGGGTTTAGATAAAGAATTCTTTGATGACATGGGGGTTCTAAGAAAACATGCTGAAGGTATTAAACCTAACCAAGATGAGTTTGATGGAACATGACATGTTTTCAGGCAATTACACCCATCTAAAATCCAGAGGAATGAGGATATTAGAAATGCCACAAAAGAAATCCTTGATAAGGGAAAACAAAAAATTGTTGGTGTGAATATTAGTGAGCCTAAGAAAATTGTTGTTACTTCTAATGTACTTTCCCAAGAAAGCCTAGATTTAGAAAAGGCCAGAAAAGCTAAGGAGGATCTTGCTCTCCAACTTGAGAAATTAGAATTGGAAGTTGTTGTAGATGAAATGAAAAGAAAGATTGCTTTCTTGCATGCCAATATAAATAAATCTGCTAGTAGCTCAATCCCAATAATTCCAGAAATGATCCCATCTAGTTAGCCTTGCAATTCATTTCCAAATTTTCAAACTTCTCATCGTGGACAAAATGCACCTGGACCAAATTTGAATACAAATCAAGTTCCCCCTATAACTAGTGGTACAATAGGAAATACATCTTGTCAAAATGTTGGAGTAATTCCCCCAGTCCAACCAAATTTCCAAAGGAGACCAGTTCATTTGGATAGGTATAGGCCATTATTTTTTGAAGGTATTCCTAGTCAGCCTAATGCTATCCCAAATGAGATTAGAAATAAAATCCCATTATTCACTGGAAACAATGTAATTACCTATGAAGAACATCTAAAATTCTTCACAGATAAGATCAATGATTATGAAACTGAGCATGAAGATGTTATAATGAATCTTTTTGTTCAATCATTGATTGAAGATGCCAGGGATTGGTATAGGGGTCTACCTAAGAATAGTGTTGCATCTTGAGATGATTTGGGATGATTTTGTCAGATGTTTCAAGGAACAATATGCAGAACATGTGAATTCAAGTTACATGCTCAATGAGTTTAACAATATTAAGAAGAATTATAATGAGAGTATGTCAGAGTTTAATAGCAAATTTCAAAAGGCTATGTATAAATTGTTCCAACTATTGAGGTTGGATGATGTAGTCTGCTTGACTACTTACTTTAATTCTATGGATGGTAAAATGTCTTATCTCTTGAGAGATAAAAATCCTCATACCCTAAGGGATGCCTTCAAGTTAGCCATAAATATTGAAAGCAACTAAAAGGCATCTAGCCAAATGTATAAGAGAGATGAAGGTAGATTATGGAAGGAAACTAGGCCACAACCTACAAGGCCATCCAAAGATGATGATAAAATGGACAAAGGAGATAATATTACCAAATACTTCCCAACAAAGTTTGAAAAGGGTGGTAGAAATTTTCAAGATGCTAGACCACCTTATCAGAGGTAGGATAGACCCCCTAATTTATGGGATATGCCCTATAAGACAAATTGGAAAGATGGAAGGCTTGTCCCTGATAATAATGAACCCCAAAAGGGAAGAGATACACTAGATCCTTTGAAGAAAAGCATAGTATATAATGTGGAAAATACCCCTTGGTGTGTGGCTTGTAATATGCCTCATTCACCTTTCCAATGTGTTGTGGCTCAGGCCTTAGGAGAAGAAGCCAATGACTCATATGCAGGAGATTATGAAGAATCTGAAAAGCCTACTGTTAACATGTTTACTACTAAAGTGATGGGGGATCTCTTATCTTCAGATGATGAAGAGATTTTCTCTGATGTTGATCATAAAAGAAAGATTCTTTCTGACTATGAATAGAAAGTATTTACTCACTCCGATCATGATGAATCTGATAATGACTTGTGTAAAAACAATATGGTTAGGTCAAAAAGAGATAATGCTCAGTGGAGAAAGCCCGGTGAAGAAGAAATTAGAACTATGACTGTGGCTGCTATTACACAAGCAAGATCCTCATATAATTTGAGAAATAGGAAAGTGGATACTGATCAAGGAGTGCCTAGGTCAATATTTGTTAAAGATGATACTAAGAATAAAGAATCCCCTAAGACAAATTCTATCAAGGGTAAAGATGGAAATAATAGGAGAGAAGAACCTATTATTGAAAGAAAAAAGAAAGAAGTGATTACTGAGGACAAAGTCAAGAGAAATGGTGGTAGAATAAGAGATATTTCTAATATTTCTAATGATCCCCCTACCTTTGGCATGAGACATGCTCTATCTCAAATGAAATTTTATATTCCTTTGTTAGAAATATTGAAAATTAAAGACCATAAGACAACGGCCCTAGCTTTGATAAATTAACAAGGCATGGAGCATGTTATCATAGAAAAAGGACATGAAATGAATGAACTAGAAACAACAAAGGATATCTTTGAATTTTGTGTTGGAAGTATTGTGACACAGGAACCATCCTCCATTGATCCATTCTATGTTACACTAGTTGTTAATAATTTTTTGCTCAAGAATTGTATGATTGATTCTAGTGCTGCTACGACTATCATGCCTTACCAAGTGATGAAAGAATTAGGATTGCAAGTAGATACTTCAAGTGGTAGATGTTATGCCATGGACAATATGGCATTTCCTATTGTAGGAACCCTTGTGGGGATAGAGGTGAAGATTTTTGCCTTCTCCGAGGCCACTTACAAGATGGATGTGGTAGTAGTTGATACTAAACCTCATTATGGTATGTTGCTATCAAGAAAATGGGCTGCTATAGTTGGAGGAAAGTTTTAGTTGGATCTGTCATATGCTACTATTCCAGTCAATGGAACATAAGTAAAATTGTATAGGGAACCCCATTCCTCAGTGATGGTGGAATTGGTTGCACCAGAAGAGCTAAACTATTATGTTGATATTAACATGGATAATTTCATGGTTGAGGAAATTATACCTAAAATAAAAAATACTAATCCAATAATAGTAGAATTGATATTGCAACAAAATGGGTTATGGCAGATGTACTTTGATGGAGGTTTCTCTAAAGAAGGATCAGGAGCTAGTGTTTTACTCATTTCCCCATCAGGTACTACTTTTAAATACTCATTCATGTTAACCTTCCAATGTATGAATAATATTGTAGAGTATGAGGCTTTAATATTGGGTCTAGACATTGCTATAAAACATGGTATCAAATGCTTGAAAGTCCATGGTGATTCCTAATTAATCATAGCCTAGATTAGGTCTAGGTATGCTGCACAAGATGATAGGTTGAAATTATATAAGCATGCTATGTGGAATAGGTTAGAATTATTTGAAGCCTTTAATATCCTATGGGTAGAAAGGTACAACAATATCATGGTTGACTTCCTTGCAAGTGTTGCTTTAAAGAGCAATGATGTCACACTAACTAGTGTATCAATGTTAGAGATCAAGAGTAGGCCTGCAATGCTTGATAATGTTTATAATTGGCAAGTCTTTGAAGATGACATTGACATTTTCAAATTTCTTCAAAGTCTAGACCAGTATGATGGACAAAAAATAGATTTCGATGCTACATAGGAAATCATTGATGGTAAGGAATGTGTCATGGGAAATGAAATTGTCTAATTAGCCTCGAATCACATACCTAACGGGTTAGTAGAGTTGGAGGGTATGTTTAAGACAAATGATGGGTACATGCTTGAAAAATCCAACACTAAAATGGAGGACCTAGAGGAAATAAATTTAGGCTCAGAAACATCCCCTCAAATAGTATATACTAGAAAAAGGTTGAATAAGGAGGTTAGAGGAAATTTGATAAGATTGTTAAAAAGATACGAGCATGTTTTTGGTTGGTCATATGATGATCTTAAGGCTTATACAATAGACCTCTTTCAACATGAAATTCAACTCAAGGAAGATACTAAGCCTTTTAGACAAAAAAAAAGACCCATCAATCCCCTGCTATCCACAAAAATGTAGGCTAAATTGACAAAATTGAGAGATGCTAGTATCATTGAGCCTATTAGGCACTCCACATGGGTCTCAAAGCCAGTGAGAAAAAATAATGGTGACATAAGACTTTGTGTTGATTTCAAGAATTTGAATGTGGCTTCATTAAAAGATAATTATGGATTTCCAAATATGGAATCCATGTTGCATAGGGTAACTAGTTGTGAGCTCTTATCAATGATGGATGGTTTCTCAAGTTACAATCAAGTGCTGGTTAAAGAATCAGAGTAGTTTAAAACAACATTTACAACCCCATGGGGAACATATGTGTATGTGCACATGCCTTTTGGTTTAAAAAATGTTGGAGCAACTTTTCAAAGGGAAATGGATGTTGCTTTTAAAGAATTGATTGATGTTCTTATGGTTGTGTATCAGGATGATCCTACTGCTTATTATAAGAATATTGAGGACCACTGCAATCATTTGGAAAAGGTCATTATTAAAGCTCTAGAATTTGGTATTTCCTTAAATCCTTAAAAATGTCAATTTTCTATGATAGAAGGGAAGCTACTTGGACATATAGTGTCAAAAGAAGAAGTCGGGATTGACCCTGAAAGAGTAGAGGCAATCAAGAAGGTACCTTCACCAAAGAATATAAAGGGTGTGCAATCTTTCTTAGGATAGATTAATTTTGTTAGGAGATTTATTGCTAACTTTGCAGAAATGGTCAAGCCTATAGTCAAACTCCTAAAGAAAGATGTAAAGTTTGATTGGAACAGTGAGGCTTAGCAAGCTTTTGAGAAAATTAAACAAGAAATCCAAGAGGCACCTGTCTTAATCTCACCTGATTATTCAAAGCCATTTTCTCTATTCTCCTTTGCCTCTTTTCATACTATTGCAACTGTCCTATTACAAAAAGATCAAGAAGGATTTGAACATCTCGTAGCCTTTTTTAGAAAGTCACTGTAGTTTGTTGAATTGAATTATGAGTTAATGGAAAAGAAAGCATACGCACTAGTCAAGGTAGTTAAAGATTTTAGACCTTATTGTGTTTGTGCCAAGGTTAATGCATATGTACCTCATGCAATAGTGAAAGATATTTGTGTTCAAAGTGAGGTCACAGGGAAAAGATGCAAGTGGATCAATAGGATTCAAGAGTTTGATCTTGATCTCCACATTACCAAACTAGTGAGAGGTTTAGGACTTGCAAAACTAATGACTGAGGAAAACATGGACCTCATCCAAATGAATAGTGTTGTTGTTAATAAAGATACAGTCACTAGTATTGAAAAGCAACCATGGTACAAAGATATTGTTTATTTTATCAAACATGCTAAATGTCCATAGGAGCTAAATGATAATCAAAGGAGAAGTTTGAGATTGCAAGCCCAAAGGTATGTAATGATACAAGGTTATTTGTACTGGAAAGATAATGATGGAATTCTACTATTTTGTTTGGAAAAACACCAATCAAAAAAGGTATTGAAGGAAATGCACTCTGGATTGTGTGGAGGGCATCACTCTACTTGATCTACAACTCATAATATTTTAAGAGTAGGATACTATTGGCCTATTTTGTTCAAGGATACTCATTCTTTTGTCAGAAAGTGTGAGCCATGTCAAAGATTTTCCAAGAAACTAAAATTCTCGGGTGCATTATTGTTGAACCATGTTGTTGTAGAAGCTCCTTTTGCAATGTGGGGTATGGACTGTATTGGGGAATTTTATGAGAAATCTAGTTGGGGGCATAGTTGGATTTTGGTTGCTACTGATTATTTCACTAAATGGATTGAAGCAATTCCAACGAGAAAAAAGAAACTAGTGCTATTGTAATCAATTTTTTAATGAATAATCTAATCACTAGGTTTGGTGTCCCTATCAAATTGGTTGTATATAATGCAATGAGTTTTAGATCACATGAAATCACTAAATTTTGTTTGGAGATAGGAATAATTATATCTTATTCATCTCCTTACCATCCACAAGCAAATGGATAGGCAAAATCTAGTAATAAGAGTATCCTACAAATTTTGAAGAAAACTCTGGAAAAGAACAAAAGGAGTTGGCATGTAAAAATTGAAACTAGCATTGTGGGTTGATAGGATTGCTGAGAAAAGAGATATGAGGAAGTCCCCTTTTGAGATGGTATATGGTATAAAATCAAGATTACCAGTAAACAACTTCTTACCAATATGCAAATTTATGCAGGAAGAGGATATAAAAAGTAGTGATCCATTACAAGACAGAATGATTTAGTGGTTTAACTGGATGAAATTAGAAGGGAAGGACAAAAGGAAAATATGAAGTTGAAACAAAAAATGAAATATCTTTTTGACAAAAGGGAAACTTTGAGAAAATTCCAGCCTCGTGATATGGTTCTCCAATGGAATGCCAGGGCTGAAGACAAAGGAAAACGTAAAAAAAATTGAGTCCTTGTGGTTGGGACCTTTCATTATTCATCAAAATCATGCCAAGGATTCATATTTTTTAAGACATCTGGAAGGTGAAGAACAAGAATTGCCAGTGCATGGACAATTCCTGACGTTTATCTTCAATTAACTCTTTCTCTTTTCCATGCATAGTAAGTATGTATATATGTGTAGGTGTGTTTTCTTCTATCGTGTGTTATTTTTCTACTTTAGGTTAGTGTTTTGTGGTCTACCACCCAGAGATTCGTAAGTTCTTGCTATGATCTTGCACTCAAGAATCCATAGATAGAGCCACTATTGGGTATATTATTAGGTTTCTGAGGTCTTTGTTCAAAATTCTGGTTCAGTCTCCCTGCAAGTGTCTTTGTCTGGTCTAGGGTTCTAAAATTCACCAAATCAGCCATGATTATGCTTGTAAGCCTTTGCCTTAGGTCTTTTAGCCTTTGGTAGGTTTAAAATTTTTGTGAAACCTTTGATTTGGCCCTAATTCTTATGTTTTGTCATTACCTTTTTTGCCACTTAAGTGTCTTGACTATGTATGTAATTATTTCATTCTAGCTATTCACTGAATCGCTTAATACTGTTTCATGTGTCTTTTTCATTCAGTGAACTGGTGAGTGTGTTGAGCCCTTGTAATGTTTCATGTTAAGTCACTAGTTCTCTGAGTCTTGCCACAATTATTAAAATCATTAAGCGAATCAACGAATAAGTGATCTCCTATTCGCTTATTTCCCGATGATTTCCTATTACCTTTCAATGACATGGCATGGCAGTTTTCTCTTGTTCTCATAATCAGGTGGTCAAGTTCTAAGTTATTCAGCGATCTAGTGAGGGTCATTGATTGTCTACAAGATCGATAGTAATGTTATAATCTCCAGATGTTTGGGTCCTACATGAAATGATTTAGCGACTCAGTGATGGTACTTTAAATTTGTGATCCTCTAAGTTTGGTGGCTCTGATGTTCTAGCTTAGCAGAATTGATAAAGATGGGTTTCTCTTTTGTTCACCTATTCTCAAAATAAGTTAGTAAAGTTCTAAATCTTCTGGCAACTCAGTGAATGAAGTAGTTGGACATTCTCTTAAAAGGTTGGTTATGATAAAAGACATTCAATGAATGGGCAAATCAAACAGTCAAGTAAGTTTTAACCTTTAGTCGCTTGATCTCATAATGAAACAGTCAGTGTTTAAAACATTGGGAGATTCAGCGAACACTTTGTTTGCCAAGTCTCATAATCAAAAGGTGACTATCTTGATTGTTCAACAAATTAGAGATAGTTGTTGTCACTAATTCTCCAAATGGTGACTATGGTCAAATGCTTGGGTAATGTTTTCTTTATTGACCGGCTCGTTGAATGGATGTTGAGTTAAGAGATTGGTTTCAAGAATAATTGAGGTCTTTGATCGATAATTCTTTGAATATAAGCTAGGATTATCTTTTCATCTTGTGATCATAAGAACCTTCAATCGCTAGATCTCTGAAACGGGCTCAGTTAAAGAAAATAATAAAAGAAAGGTTAGAGACCATTGCTACAAGGATAAAGTACACTGTCGAGATGGAAATAGAAAATGGCCATCCAATCAATTTTAAAGGAGGGTTTATTACGTAAATAGGGTTTTAAAGCATAAAATTGTAATCATTGCTTTTCTGCCTTATTTTTGAGTTTTTTAATATATCTGTCAACATCTCGGCATTGGCTAGCACTGATTTGAAAACTGGTGATATGTGAAATTGAATGCAGAAGTGATTAAAGCTAGATTTGCAATGATTTTGGCAACTATATGCTTTCAATTTGCATCAGTAAATAAGCTAAACTCATTTTTTTCTGTGTTTGACATCACTTGAAGAGAATTATGTTTTCTTGAGCAATCATAGAGTGCCAAGCATATTAAGTTTGTAGAGCTGAGAGCAATTGTCTAGAACAAATGAGTCAGCCAGAGGTGAGCATGACTTCTTCTAGTGGTGAGGCCAAAGCCAAAGGTGGTAAAGACAAAAATAAGCCAAATTACTCAGATGAGTTTATCAAATTGCTGCCTAGTTCTAGTCAGAACAAGAGGGCTCGTGATGATGTCTTTGAAGATGTTCTAGGTCATTACAGAGATCCTATCACACCATCTTGCTCAGGTTACACTCTTTTCAATTATTTTTATGGAAATAGGAGTAAACAAGTACCTATTTGTAATGGTTGGGCTTTGGGCTTAGGAAAACTGGTTGTCCCCAATGTGTTTTTAGATGTGGACTTAATTGTTGGGTTGGCTAGTTTATATGATCCCATCTACAAAAAAATTAGGAAGGAGGACCAGTCACCCTTGGTTACTCTTGACAGGGGTTCTTTCATGAAAGCTTTTGGTTTTTATACATCTTCCTCTACTGAAATTGATTTGAGAAAAGAAAGAGTGAGGTATACAAGTCATATAGGGTCAGTAAAAGACTAGATGGTTAGGCATATCCCAAAGAAAGGTAGATATATAGCCCCCCTCCCCGCTAGAATGAATGCCCCTTACCAGTTCAAATCCCTCAATTTCTATATGAAGAAGACATGTTATGGGTTGTGTAGAGTTTTGGGGATAGATGGGGATGGAGAATTTTTTCTTGCTAATCTTTTGATGATGATCTTAGATATAGAGAACCCTCTAGTGAACACTAACTATGATTACATCCTGTATGTAATCGATAGGATGCATGAGGGGTTGATATCTGTCAAAGAAAGCAAGAGGCCCATCAAGTTCTCACATTTACCTATGTTGATGCATTTGATTCTATTTTTCAACATCAATAGTTTTGATTTGAATATGCTGAAACCAAGATTCACCCTCCAAGACTAGCATAATCCAATCCAACTATGGTTGAGGGTGTGGAATTATACTTCAAATGAGTGTGAATTTTGTGTTTTCTGGAATTTTATTATTTATCCCATCCTGAGATTGCTAGGCATCAATGTTTCAAGGTTACCAACGAGGGTTCTTAAACTCCTAAGACCCATGCAATTGGAGGATAAATGGGAGAGAAACCATAATTGGGGTGATTTATACTATGAGGAAAATTCTACAATTTTAAGAGTTTGCGGTTGCCCCCAACCCCCACAATTGTTACCAAAATTTGTGACACCAAGAGTTGCCTCTTTGGAATTCATTTGGCAGTTGATGTGGACAAACAGAGAATTCTTGGCCCCTCATAGGAAAGGTACTTTGACACCTAGGTAGTTCAGAATTGGTAACTTCCTAATTGGTAAGAGGGCTTTCCCACAAATTAGCACCTGGCTAAATCATTTCAAGATGGTATATGGTGTTTGTAGACATGTGGAGCCTGAGGATTTCATTAAGACTGCAAAAATGACACTAATTCCTGGCATTGGTGTCAATAGGGAGCATGAGGGCCTAGATGAGGAGGATGTGATAAAAAATGTTATAGAGAAGGATGAGGTTACTAAGAGATGGAATAGGTACTTTGACCTGATGGATTTACAAGCCCAATTGAAAGGGACCCAAATTCCTTTTGAGGATTTCTTCCCTAACCTTCCCTACTTAAAAAGGATTGACAAGATGATAGAGATGCATGACACTCTGTCAAATCAATTGGAAGAACTACTTGAGCAAAAGAAAACAAAGAAGAAGAAGAATTACTCATCCTCTGATTATGAGGAATTCTCTAATGAATCTCAAGAGGGAAATAGCCCACCACAAGCTAGGAATTCACCAGTTAAATTGATCCTATTGAAGACTAGCTAGAGGCAAAAGGCCTTCCAGAGCCACGATTGAACAAACAGAGGCCTGAAGTGGGAGAGGCTTCCAAGCAGAAAAAATAGAAAAGAGTGATTGATAGAGCATCTACTCTTATACCAGGTGATAGGGCATACCATCACCAATTGAGAAAAGCAATAAGAGCCAGCAAGATGGTGACCACTAATGAAGGAGATGAAGAAAAATCCCTGTGGTTAGGATAGGATGTCAGAGAGGTGTATCAAGAGGAGTTTTTAAGTGATGACCAATTCATCAAGAGTGATGAATTCAAGAGCTTTCTTATCTGGAGAAAGTAGTAAGAAGTAGCTAAGCCTATGCCCAAAGGAATGGAGCCAAGTGAAGAAACGTTGAGGGCATTAGCTTCTTATGATCCTAGCCTTGAGGCTATAACTATAGAAGAAGCTAGAGAAATGGTTAGATCAAGTGGAATGCTTCTAACTCCAAGATGGGATTTGACCTCTGCATTTATCATTGATCAAATAAGAAAGCAACCACAGGGTAGTTTATCTTATGAATTTCATATTGGTGATATGATCAGAGGAAGTTGCTATGACCCTAAATCCTAGGCTGTTGGAATGTGGTCTATAGCCCCAAAGACTCAAAATCCATCTCTAGTGAGTATAGAGGATCAGATGGAAGGAAATAAAATCATATGGACTATATAGAACACAACTGATCTTCAAGTCTCAAAGGTAGTGACCCATCTTGCTAACCTAAATGAAGCAAAGATAGCTCAATTGTCTGAAAGGTATTCAAAATTATTTGAGAGTTCAAACATGATGGCCAAAGATAGAGATTTGAAGATGATGAAGGTCAAGCAGTTGGAAGATGAGATGGAAAAATTGAAGGCTAGGCTTAAAGAAGCCTCAAAGTTAGTTCTTCCCCCTCCTTTGAAAATTGAGGCCCCTCCTCAGACAGATACAAAAGTTCCTAATAAGCCTACTGAGGACTTCGAGAAAATAAGATTGGATGCATCTTTGGATACTATAGCAAAGATTGTGTTGTATAGGAAAAGCAAAATAAAGGAGAAGATAGAGTCAACCCATCAATTAGTTAATCTATTACACAAGGCAAACAATAAGGTAAATGAGTCACTAATCACTTTGGAGCCACTCTACAGTGTATGGTCAGGAAGGAGCTTATTGTTTGAGAAACTTGATGGTCTGTAGGAATATAGACCTGATATTCCTAAAATAGTGATAGAAGTGTATGAAAAGATTAGTTTGGTGAGTCCTATCTCAAAGTTTTTAAAGGTAAGTCTAACCAAATAAAAGCCAAGCTAGCTATGTTTGATAAGGATTATAGAAAATACTTGCCTTTAGTTTATGATGATAATGGAAATGTAGTCAATTTAGAAGAATGGAAGACATCAATGGATCAGTTCGTAATTAAACAAGATGCTTTCCTTAATAGTGATAGTGCCTTAGATTTGAATGGATGCAATAATATAATTGATAGGTTATTTAAAGTTGAAAGTGATTGCATACGGTTTGTGGTAGAGGATAAAGGTATAACTGATTCCATGTGGGACCAATAGATCAAATCACTATAGGAATTGTAGGCCTATAATTGGCCATCTGATGATGATGAGGTAGCTTGGGGAAAAATAAAAAAGAGGAAAAAGAAGAAGCCAACTATCCTAATGTTGGAGGAAGAGGAATAAAGTACACATGGCACCTGATCTAGATTTTGAGGGAGAGCATGTTTCAAACAAAGGATGATGTAAGTTATCCTATATTGGCAGTCATCATTCATGTTGCAAATCAAAGTAACTACTCTAAAATATCTCCAGCCAAAGGTGCCTCCTGTGAAGATGCTAGTAGTTATGAACTACTTTCTATTGTTCCAGTCATTATCATTATGGTTTTGTACTTTTTGTCTATAGTGCAAGTCTTTTTCCTAGCCATCCGAAGCTTGTTGCATCCTTTCAAGGATTCCAAGATGGCTAGAGGTATAAGTAGCAAGTTTAGACTATTTCTAAAGGTGGTCAATACATTTTGTAAAGAAAAGTTCTAAATATAGAGCTCTATTTTCTGTTAAGTCTGGGAAAAATTGTACTGAAGCTTTTTGAAATACTAATACAAAATAATGGAACTACTTTCCTATATTTTTTTGTCTTCGTATGTGGGTGTTTTAATTTTCTTATGCATTAAATTGTAAGGCTTTTTCAATGTATTCTTTACTAGGTGAATATAGAGATTGAGCTTAAGTATCTTTCAAGGAAAGAATAAATCTTAGGGGAGGTCTCTAGGAATTAATTGTCTAAATATGGATTTGATGACAGATATGAGAATTGAATGAATGAAATGTTAGGCATTTCATTTTGGTCTGTAGTATACTTGTTTTAGTATGATTTTGTGGATGTAGGGTTTGACTCTGATGCCCAATAAATAAAGCATTGGTTTAAGCTATATTTACATTTGTACCACCAAGAAGATACAAATAACTGATTAATTTTACTTTTATTGCATAATCTTTATCTGAATCATCTATGACAAGTTCATGGATGTTTATTGTAATGCTTGAAAGAAGCACTTGAAAGAGTTTATCCTTCCTTGAGTTTAACTTAGAAAAAGAAGAAGGATGAATGTCCCTATGCCATTGTTCCATGTTATTTCATTCATAATTTTCATCATACTGTGATGTATTAGGATAATTTGGGATGCACTAAGAGTTGTGATGTTTTATTGAGTTAATTCTGAAAAGGATAGCATAATAGTGAAGGAGCTAATTCACAATTCAAAGCTTTGATACCATGTTAAAATAATAATAACAAAATATAGAGTTGCAGGAAATTATTTAATCAATGAGCAAGGAAAATAAGGTTTACCATGAATAAACACAAAGCTAGGAGCATTCACCAAAGCCCAATGAAACAAGGAGACATGATTTTGAACGGGAAAAGCATAAAAAAACCCTTGTGAAATTAATGAAGGTGGCAAAAAATGCCTAAGATTGAGAGAGAGAGAGTGTGAGAGCAAAGCTCATACAATGATAATCAAAGAAGAAGAAGAATCTCTTAGAAATGAGAGAGAAGAGCCATCTCTTAATAGAAATATGAGAAAGGAGTTACATTGTAACTCCCAATTTTGTGTATGAGACATTTCACTAATGTGTAAGACAAGTGTAGGATTCCTCATAAGGAGGAATATCTATTTTCCTTAATAAAGGAAATTACAAATATGAAATGTCCTCCCACTTGGACTAGAGGACAAAATACATTAGGATACCTTGGTTTATCCTATTAAATACATAAATAACCAAGGAAAGATTAAATTCTAACAGAATTGTTATAGGTAAACCCGCCTGATTTTAATACTCAAAATGAAGAAGGCACAAAGCCTTAGTACCTTAGTGCTTTAATTTTGTTAGATGCATCTATTGGGATTAATGGAGTTATAATTTTAGGATTTTGTGAAATCATCTGCACATCTGACCACTAACAGGAGGATTATCCATAATGGTTTCATGAGGAAGAGATTAATGAACATCCAAATCCAAAGGTTCATCCCAAATAGGAGGATTAT
This sequence comes from Chamaecyparis obtusa, assembly GCA_027943335.1. Lineage (NCBI taxonomy): Eukaryota > Viridiplantae > Streptophyta > Pinopsida > Cupressales > Cupressaceae > Chamaecyparis > Chamaecyparis obtusa. The sequence goes on along the minus strand of BSBK01004634.1, from coordinate 128,697 downwards.
CATCCCTATCCATTAAGTGCATTGTAGGAGTGTCCTAAGTCATTAAAGCTTGTTCCCTAGAGTTGGAAGAAGAACATCTATTAGGAGAACAATTAACATCAATCCTCAACTCATCTCCACAAAGAGAAATATGTTGGAGATATAGATTGAGGTCATCTTCTTTCTCTAATATATCCTTATAAGGTAAATCAAAAGAGGACAAAGCAACATCACATGCACTAAATGAAGTCTTGCTAGGTGTAACGCCATGCAATGGTAAGGTAAGAGGAGGATATTGTGTAATCCCAAAAGTTTTGGAAAACATTTGAAACAACTTGTGAAACATGATAAAAAATAGATCTAGATATATCCAAATGTATTAAAATGAAATTTATAAACATGAAAAGGAAATCAAGCACAATAGAGCATCTAATTCCACAAAGCAATGTAAATGTTTTTTTATTTTTGAAGAAATTTTGCAATTTTTTTTTGGATTTTTGAAATGTAAATGCAAGAGCATAAAAGAAATCTAATCTTAAGGCAAGAAAACAAATGATCTAACACCAAAAATAAAGAGAGTAAGTATGTTGGGTTCAACAAAATGAAGAGGATGAAATAGGGTTCACCCTAAAATGAGTAGGATGAAATAGGGTTCACCCTAAAATGTATGGGGGAAATATGAGATCTAATTCTAAATTCAAATTCCCAAAGGAGAGATCCAAATTGATCAACCAAAAGGTTAATGCACAATTGAATCAATCTATGAAGAATATGAAAGAGGAATAAAACCTTATATTTCCCTATAAAGGAGTTATGCTTGAAATTTGAAATAATTGAAAAGGAAATACTAACCTCAAAATAGGAAAGATCTGGAAAATGCCAAATTTTGATGTCTATGTACAATTTTGGGCAATTCTGCAACCTATTTCAGATTGGAAATGTTGAGATGAAGAAAACCCAAAAAACTTTTATCTTTCTGATAGCAGGTAGTGTAATGTCCCCGCCAGGGAATCCATAAGAAATCAGGTCTATGACCTAAAATTACAACTAACCATTTTTTTTACATTCTAACATATCATCATTACCATTCACAAGTACAATCCTTAAGGTTCCCTTAATGAATTCAATTACCATTATGAATTATTTCATTTTATTACTTAATCTAACAAATTCTATTTACATTTCAACTTCAATTTACATTGAGACATTGATTCCATTTCACATCAAAACCAATTACATTAATGAGCTAGTTGAATTAATTGTCTTTACCAAACTAACACATAATTTACTTTTAGAAGTGAAACAAGCACACATTACTTATCTCATCCACTAAGTACATTTATTCTTTCATATTTATTTACTCCTTAACCTTATCTATGCTCAACTCAATTGCACCATCAAAACTCAATTGAGCTTTTCCATTAAGAGTCCTTAATTTCTATTTTCATTTCAATATAATAATAGAAAGATCATAAAGTAATTAACCATATATTGATAACCAACACAAACCATTAAATGAATCATTTTCTTTTTTCGTAAGTTTAACTTCCATAAATTATCATCTACAACCTTGTATAAGTCTAGTTAAGAATTGAGATTAAAACCTTGTTTGAATAACCAGACATCACTCACATTGAACTATACATTTAAGAAATCACATCCCATTACTTCTTTCAATAACATACATGTTTCCTTTTACCTTATTACTTCACCTGGAGATACCCTTGAACCCTTAGCATATCTTTTCACTAACCATATATCAAAACAAGTTTCCTTTTAAAGAAGTTTAAATCCATAAGTACTTTCATTACAAAGGTTTGCATAGAACCATTACTTTTAATTTCATTTAAAATTCACAAGAGATATAAGGTAGGAAATTACTCATTGATTTGACCATATTCAATCCCTTTTTAGATTCATAATTCTACCCTTCACATATACATAACTTATTTCATACAATTTCCTTTTACAAACATAATTATAGTTACTGTACATTGCCCGAAGGCATATAGAAAGATAATTACATCAAGTTTCCCAAGGGCTTACAATACATCTTTACATCTTGATAACAAAAGATAGAGATACATGATACAAGAATAGAATCTTCACCACTGAACAACTCAAAATCCAAGCCATGACACGAACCATGAACAATACCTCGAAAGAGATTTTCCATCCAACCATGTGAAACTAATAAAGTTCCACCCCCCGTGCTAGGAGATAGAACCAAGGTACTCTCAAGACCTTAAGGCAATTAAGTCTCAAATACCAATAAATCTAAGACTCAAAATAAAAAAGAATAAGGCACATAAAAATATCATCATATTAAAACACTGAGGTTAAGGTTCTAGGAGACCACCTAAGTGAGTGTCATCACACAACCTGTGTATTGGGATCCACCTTGGCAACCATGTAACCCTGGTCCCCCCTTTCTGAATAGGGATCCACCTTGGTAGTTATCCCTAGTCCTAGTACTCTAATCAGGTCTGTGTGGCCATTATTATGTTTTCTTTCATTATCTTTTGAATCCCCCCTTCCCAAGTTAATTTTTAAGGTTATCACTTTTTACAAACCCACCCATAAGATCATCTAGAAACCACTTTAGGGTTCCAACACCTATGGTGAGCCACTCACTTAGGGTTCCTATCCCCTTACCCTATCACAATCCACAAATACAAGATAACACTTCCAAGTCCTGATTCATAGGTTCAAGAAACTCCCCTGGGCACTCAGGCCCTCAGACCGAGCCCTAACCTTAGCCATATACATAACAGGAACCATTGGAAGAATGAATGTCTATCATAAGACATCTCAAAGAAAAACATAAAACTTTCCACATGCATTAGTACAACTTTCCAAGGCTCATTTATAGGCCTAAGGAACCCTCCCATGCACACAGGCCACCAAGATGAGTCCTAGCCTCATAAAATAAGCTCAAGAATATGCCAAGTGTTAAAACATCAAAAGTATACCATATAACCTCAAAATAACAAGTAATAAACATACATAGGGGATACAAAATTCCACATGCATAAACACAACATTCCAAAGCCTATTCTTATAAGTCTAGGAAAAACTCATGTGCCTGGAATTTGGCTAAGTCTGAAATTTTCTAAAAACCAAAATCTAGAATCTACATCTTAAATATTAAGCCCTTGAAACCCTAAAAACTCGAAATGAATTTCTATATAAACTCATATGACAATGCATTCATTCCCATTCAACATTTGACCAAGTGTCATATGGGTATGACTACAATGTCGTACGACACTGTAACACACTTCAAAATTACATTTTAAACTTCCTGATAACACTTAAAATTTGGTTTTGACCCATATGACAACATATGCATTCCCATATGACTTTTAACCAAGTGTCGTATAAGTATGGATACAATGTCATACAACACTATAGGACACTTTTACGAAATTAATTTAAAATTGCCTGAAAAGGCCAAAAAATGACTTTTTAAGGCATGGAGAGTGTCTGGGAAAGGCTCCCTAAGATCAACCTAATGTAGGGACCTCAGAACCACATCCAAAACACATCCTCAACACTACCTAAGTCTCAAATAAGATTAAATCAAATTAAAAACATCAATTCACAAAGAAGGCCTACAAAAAGGAAAAATGAGAGAGAAGGACTGCAACCTTTCCTAAACCATCCCTAACCTTCCCAAAATTCCCTAAATCATTACCTAAATCTCACAAATATAAAAAGGAAGTATCACAACAAATCCCCAACTCCCAGGAAAGATTTTACTATTAAAAACTATACAAACATTTACATAATTTCTTTCCCGCAACACAATAGAAATACACAAACAATATAACACTTAAATTTCCTTTTTCTTAAATTTCGTAGTAAGCTATCACATAAAAATAAAATAACATAGCACTTAAAAACACAAGAACACACATAGGAGAATTGGAGAATTCATCCCAATATAGACCCTACTTGGGGCCCTGCAGAGAATTCTCTTCCCTTGGTTGGAGACCTTCTTGGAAATTTGCAAGCCTTGAGTAGATAGCTTCCGAGCAAGCTTCCTCTAGCAATCAAACCCATAAATCCAATCTCACTTGTCCTCACCAAACAAAAACTCTCAAAATTAGACATCACAAATAAAATTCTAGAAAAATCCATTCAGAGAATTCCAAAAATCTTCCCGAAAAATCCTCTCCTTAAACCACACAAAATTGAAATATTTATCCTCCAACTATGTGGTTGGAGGAGTTGCTTTTATGGGAAGCAACTTCTCCAACTTCCACAGTTGGTTGGAAAATAAACAAATCATTCCCGTAAGCACTTAACAAAGTTTTAATAAATTTAATTAAAAATAACTTCAAAAGGAATCATAACAAGAACATTCAACAAATAACTTTCAAGAAAACTACATAGCACACATGGAAACCAACTAGCCTAACTTCTAGGAGGTCTCAAGTTCAACTCCCTCCTAGATAGCTAGTTTTACCAAAAAGAGCATTTATTTTTATTATTACTATTATTAATATTATTCTCACTTCTTATTTAATAAATTTATTTAATACACTACATTGAATTTACTATAAATAACATACCACTAAAATAATCAATAAATCCATACAAATATTATTATTTATATAAGCATGGGTATATGCGTGTGCACCCACATATACACATACCTATATAACATACAATCAATGTAACACATATAAAATATATATATATATATATATATATATATATATATATATATATATATATATATATATATATATATATATATATATATATATATATATATATATATATATATATATATATATATATATATATATATATATATATACACTTACAAGGATAAATCTAACTCACATCATAAATCATAGAACAACGTCAAATCATAAATCACAAGACCACATCACATAGTGCATTCAGATCCCCCCAACTAGGGTAACCTCCTAAACGAAAATCTAAGTCCACGGTAACCTTGAGAGTAATCTTGGTAATATCTCCACACACAAATGTTTTGAGGATTTTGAAGGCATGCTCAGACCTGTGTAGCCAGGTGAAGTCGATGCCTGGTACCTACATCCTACAACACCAACCAACATTCATACATATATATATAAACAAACAGTAACTATGACTGCCTCCCCTTATCCTGCACTCACATCAGATAGTGACCTCAACAAAGCATGATTGGATTAGTGTGGTTAGTACTAGAATAATCTCTTTTCCATATTATATAACAAGAATTGCATCATAACATGATAATGTAAATATAAGTCATCTATTAACTTTCACAAACCCATTTAACCATCAGGCATGTACTCAAAATGTCTCATTATCAAAACAAGATAAACAAATCATATAACCCTAAATGCATTAATCATGTCTAATCCCAAGTAACATTATTAGAGAAGGTAACACATCTAACCCTCAAGTTATTATAATCAATTAACCTAAGGTACACATAAATAATAATAATGAGCATTTCACATAAAAGTATATAAGTCTATGAGGTGATCCTCTTAGCATTAAGGTCCTAAACTATTGCTGACACACAAAAATATGTATAGGAACATACCTATGCAATTATTATTATTTCCCATATTAAAATTTGACGTTAAGGTGAGTTGGAAAAGGTTCAATTTAAGAAACCATTTCAAGAGGGACCATTCTCACACATAGCTCTTCCTAATTTCTAGAGAGCATAACCAAGACTTGATAGGATTGGAGGGGCATTACAGGCAGTCTTTGACTCCAATAAAAGGTCAAAGGCTACATTTTTATTCTGAAGGTTGACTTTGACTTTGTTCGTAGATCTTGAAATTTCTCCAAAAATGGTATCCAAATCCAAGCTCAAATCCACAATTGCACACCTATACCTGCAAGAAAAATGGTTTTGTTTGTTTGTTTGGGGGGTTTGCCTTGGTCAAACCCTGGTTTGAAATCAACCTTAATATTGAAGTTTAAATGGAGAATGCTAGTGAGTAGTAGAAGTAGATCTAACAATGAAGCTATGACATTCAATAGATATGCAATTGTATTTGAAATGTAATCAATTATGTTAACATGAAAGCTTGGAATCAACACTAACAAATGTAAATCTAAACCTCCATGATTGTATGCTTGGAATCCACCTTGAGGGAAGAATGAATGAATCTCAAAGATGAACAAAGGATCTTGAAGGAAGATCACACCACCATGATGGATAGATCTAGGGTTTTGAATGATGAATCTTGAATGCTTGAACCAAATCCCTTCAAAGGCTTGAATGCTTGAATCCTTGATCTTCAATGGAGAACTTGAATGGAGAAGAGGACTTGAATGCTTCCTTGAAATTCTTGCTTGAGCTTTCTTGAGAGCTTGAGCTATGAAACCTTGATGGAGAGATCTTGCTCTTGATCATGAAATTTCTTGGTGAATAATGGATGATAAAATGAGAGAGGAAGGCCTCCTTTTATAGTGATCTAGGGAACAAACCTCTAGAGAAGGCTAACATTGGAGAATAAAATCCCAATTAACCTTGACCCCTAGAAATTGGCCCATATTAAATGCAATTTAAGGATTTACCATTTTGAAACCCAAAATGACCGACCCAGAAGCGGGAAAAAAATATCTCGAAAACCCGACACTCGAAAATCATGGGAACTTGAAATTTGAACCCTGGGTCAAAGATGAGGTAGACTTTTCCCTAGGTTAGAGTCGAGGTCAACCCTGACCTAGGTTAGAGTTGAGGTCAACTTTGACCCTCAAGGTCAGCTTTGACCTTGAGATCAAAAACCTCAGGACCTCAGTCCATAATGCCAGGAAATGTAGAAATAAAGTGAAATCAGGTGGAGAGAGAAGCATAATGGGGGGAGAAAGCTAGATTTGAGCAAGGACCTAATCAAGGCACTTGACATGACCCCAGACCACTCACTCAGAGGGCTAAATGCTCTTAACATGGAAGTACTTCCATTTTAAGATGATACACTTAATAGTTAAAAATCCCGTTAAAACCTCCCCTTAAGACATTCGTTAGGTTACTAATGACATTATTTAGGTTACTTATGACATGATAGTTCTAGATTACTTATATTAATTATAATCCATTAGTTAAAGATCCCCTTAAGATAATAGTTTGGTCCTATTGGGTCTTAAGGATCCTTTTATATCCTATTAGGTCTTAAGTGGTCCTATTAGGTCGTAATTAGGTACTATTAGGTCTTAATTAGGTCCTATTGGGTCTTAAGGGTCTTATTAGGTAATATTAGGTCTTAATTTGTCCTATTAGGCAAGGTATTAGGTCTTAAGTGGTCCTATTGGGTCTTAAAGGTCTTATTGGTGGAATGTTAGGTCTTAATTCATCTTAAGGGTCTTATTATGTCTTAGTTGGTCTTAATAGGTGCTATTAGGTCGTAGTAGGTCTTAATTAGGTCCTATTAGGTTGTAATCAGTCTTAATTGGTCTTAATTGGTCCTATTAGGTCTTAAGTGGTCTTATTAGGTCTTAAGGGTTCTATTATGTCTTCATAGGTATTATTAGGTCTTATTAGGTCTTATTAGGTCTTAAATAGGTTATATTGGGTCTTATGGGTCTTATTAGATCTTAGTTGGTCTTAATAGGTCCTATTATGTCTTATTTTATCATGTTAGGTATTAATTGGTCTTATTAGTCATATTAGGTCTTAAGGGTCTTCTTATGTCTTATTAGGTATTATTAGGTCCTATTAGGTTCTATTGGGTCTTATTGGGTCCTATTAGGTCTTAATTAGGTCCTATTATGTCATATTATGTCTTAATTGGTCTTAGTTGGTCCTATTAGGTCAAGTATTAGGTCTTATGTGGTTCTATTGGCTCTTTAGGGTCTTAATCATTGAACTTTAGTTCTTAATTTGTTGTAAGGGTCTTATTAGGTCTTAGTTGGTCTTAATAGGTCCTATTAGGTCTTAGTAGGTCTTAATTAGGTCCTATTGGGTCTTAATTGGTCTTAATTGGTCCTATTAGGTCAAGTATTGGGTCTTAAGGGTCTTAAGGGTCCTATTAGGTCTTAAGTGGTCCTATTAGGTCTTAAGGGTCATATGATGTCTTATTAGGTATTATTAGGTCTTATTAGGTCATATTAGGTCTTATTAGGTCTTAATTAGGTCCTATTAGATCTTAATTAGGTCCTATTGGGTATTAAGGGTCTTATGATGCAAGGGAGGATGGGGAGAGGGGCCAAAGGCACACCCAAACTATATCCACCTTGCAGAGATCACACATGGAAGAAACAACACACAAGTGAGAGAGATAATGTAGATAAATTTCATATATTTATTTCAATTAATTCATACATGTCAAGCTGTAAGGCCTTCCTGATTTAGTCTAGATATTATAGTTCAAGTACATAGGTCCTCCAACATGTGAGGATCTGAAACTATCTCCAATCATCTGACTTCTATCTCTATCTCCAAAACTAACTCCCTAAACTACAACCAAAGATTACATTATATACAAGAGGCTAAAGAATAATTCAACCTTTAGATCCACCAACAATGGAAGGAATGACTAGATCTAGGTCCAAACACTTCCCAATAATAGATACCAACATTAAATCTGTGACCATAATTAATTGCGCAAGTCAGCCTCAACAGGAAACAAAAAGAAACAACATGGTAAGAAAGGATAATTGAGCACCAAACAAGCATCACCGAGTGTCAGGGAAATTAACCAAGCACCAAAGAGATAACCGACCAACCCTGCTAAAAAAAGGAAATTGAGCAACTTCCAAGCCAACTCGATCAAAGAAGGAGCTGAGAAACACAAGAAAACACAAACATGTTTTTGGTGACATAGGATTGCCAAGGACCCGAGATGGTCCTGCATCAGACACCTAGGGTTATTTGAAATGATTCTCTGAATCATGCAACATGTACAACCTAAGTTGAATCCAACTTAGATTGTGAAATCCATGAGTTGTCTTCAATCCGTCTATTCTTCCATTTTACTAGATATTCTTTATACTATTTTCCTCTTCTACTTCTTCCAATTATTTTCTCCAAAATCTTCTCAACTTCTTTTATCTGTTTCTTAGGATAATCATTTGGTATTGTCATTTCTTCATCTGATTCATGGTACTTATACAAATTAGCAATGTTGAATTTAGATGATATATCCATGTCATCAAGTAACTCAATCTCATATGCATTTCCACTGTCAAATTTCCTCAAAATCTTGGAAGGACCAAACTTCTTCATTTTCAGCTTCCCATAGGTTCCAACAGGAAATATACCTTTCTTCAAATGAACCATTACTTCATCACCAACTACAAAAGTCTTATGTCTCCTTGATCTATCTTCTCTATCTTTGTATTTTTTATTACTTTTATCCATCTTATGTTTCACATCTTCATGCAATGTCTTCATGAACTGAGAAAACTTCACTCCAACACTTTTCTTTCCTTCATTAACAATATCCTTCAAATCTGATATACCTCTCGGTTGTATGCCATTTACAATCTCAAAAGGTGACTTTCCAGTACTCCTATTCATTGAATTATTATATGAAAAATCTTCTTGTGCCAACATAAAATCCAAATTACTTGGTGTGTCTCCAACTAAACATCTCAAAAGATTACCCAAACTTCTATTTACAACCTTTGTCTGTCCATCAGTTGGTGGGTGAAATATAGAACTATATTTCAACTTGGTGCCAAACTTTCTCCAAAGCATCTTCCAAAAGTATCCAACAAATTTGTTGTCTTAGTCAGAGATGATACTCCTCGATAATCCATGTAATCTGACAATTTCCTTAAAGAAAAGATCTTCTACATGCAGTGCATCTGATGTCTTTCTACAAGGTATAAAATGTGCCATTTTAGAAAATCTATCCACAACAACAAATATAGAATCATTACATCTTACTGTCTTCGGTAATCCAAGAACAAAATCCATACTGATATCAATCCAAGGTTTCTTAGGAATAAAAATCAGTGTATACAATCCAGTATTTTGACTTACTCCTTTTGTAATTTGACAAATTCCAAAACTTTTCACAAATTTCTGAGCATCCTTATACAACTATGGCCAAAAGTATTTCTCCTTAATAAAATTCAATGTCTTATCAATACTAAAATGTCCAGCTAAACCACTACTATGTTTCTCCTTTATCAAATTAGTTCTCATTGATCCTCTCAGTATACATAATGAAATACCTTTAAACAACATACCTTCATGAATGAAATAGTCTTCCCATTTTGTACTCGATTGATCTTGAATAGGTGCTTTGCACTTTCTCCATGACTTAGAAAAATCAGGATCACATTCATAAGAATCTCTCATGTCATCAAAACCAAGAACTTCAATTCTCATCTTAGTCATCAAAGATCTTCTTTGACTCAATGAAACAATAACTCAGTTAGTGATTCCACACTTATGCTTTATCACAAATGTATAACCCTACCAATACTCAACCCATTTCATATGTCTCTGATTCAACTTATTCTAACCACCCAAATATTGTAAAGCCTTATGATTAGTATACAACACAAATTCACTTGGTATCAAATAATGTCTCCATTTCTTTGGGGCTTGAACAATAGCATAGAACTCTTGATCATACACAAAATATTTCCTTTTTGCATGATTCAACTTCTCACTAAAGAAAGAAACAAGTTTACCTTCTTAACTCAACATAGCTCCTATTGCACTTCCACTTGCATCACATTCCACTTGAAATACCTTATTGAAATTAGGAAATACTAAAACATGTAATTCAACAAATTTCTACTTCACAGTCTCAAAATTTTTATCCGCTCCATGTGTCCACTTAAATTCTCTTTTATCTCCTCTCATAGTCTCAGTCATAGCATTACAAATTACACTAAAATTCCTAATGAAGTTTCAGTAAAAAATAGCCAAACCATGAAATGATCTTACCTGACTAGCATTCTTAGGTGTAGTTCAATTGAAAATAGCTTCAACCTTTTAGGATCCATCTTCAAACCATCAGCTAAAATCACAAATCCCAAATACACAATCTCCTCTTGCATGAAAGAACACTTTTTCAAATTTATCAGTAACTTTTCTTCTTTCAACCTTTGCAATACTTGTTTAACATGCAACAAATGCTCTTCTCTGGTCTTACTAAATATCAAAATATCATCCAAGTATATGATCACAAACTTACCCAAAAATTTCTTCAAAACTTTATTCATCAGCCTCATAAAAGTACTCGGTGCATTAGTTAAACCAAAAGGCATAACCAACCACTCATACAAACCTTCTCTTGTATTAAAAGAAGTCTTCCACACATCACCTTCTTTGATCCTAATCTGATGATATCCACTTTTCAAATCAATTTTGGTAAAATACTTTTCTCCATTCAAGCTATCCATTATGTCATCCATTCTCGGTATAGGAAACCTATACTTCACTATTATCTTGTTGATTTCTCTGGAATCAATACACATTCACCATTTTCCATTCTTATTAGGTGCCAATATAGTAGGTACTAAAAAAGGACTCAAAATTTATTAGATCAAACCTTTTTGCAAAAATTCTTGAATCTGTTAGTTTAATTCTTGATTCACGGTAGGTGTCAACTGATTTGGTACCTTATCCGGTAAACCAGCTTGAGGGATAAGATCAATACAATGATCAATCCTTCTCTTTGGTGGAAAACCATCAGGTAAATTATAAAAAATGATCTCTCTATACTCAGTGAGTAACTTATCAACCTCTTCTGGTATGCTATCCTCTATTTTCTTACTCGGTTTGTTAGGAATCATAGAAAAAAATATATCATTTTTCTTCAAATCCTTAACAAACTTTCTTCCTTCCATCAGGAAAATTTTCATAGATGTACAAACACTACTAATAGTTTCTTCAATTAGAGGCAACAAAATTTTCTTCTTCCCATCAGCCTAAATAGTATACTTATGTAATCTCCCATCATACAAAGCATGTCTATCATATTGCCAAGGTCTACCATTTAAAATATGAAAACAATCCATAGGCATGATATGACATAACACCTTATCATAGTACTTTCTAATTTTCTAATTCACATAACATTTTTCACTTACCAAGAGTGTATGCTCATCCTTAATCCATGAAATCTGATAGGGCTTTGTGTGTTTCAACATTTCCAATTGCAACTTTGTAACCATTTTGTCAGATGAAAAAATCTCAGAGCTTCCACTATCAATGATAAATTTCTATACCTCATCAACAAATCTACATATGGTCTTCAAAAAACTTTTCCTTAACAGATCTTCCTTATTACTTTCACTCCAAAGTTCTCTCCTAACCATCAAGTTCTTTTCCTTCTCAGGTTCATTCGGTGAATCTTCTTGCACCAAAGCATTTCTACTACTACCGACCTTCTTACTTGCATGTTTACACTCAAATGATATATTTCCTTATTCTCCACAGTTGTAACAAGTTCCTTGGAAACTACCTCTTCCATAACCACCTCAATGATTAATGCCTTTTCCTCTAGATGAACTTTCACTTTTCCACTCACTCTTGCCTTTATCCAGATTTGTATTTTCTGGTTCAGATGTATTGTTTTCACCATAAGATCAAACTCTTCTCCTAGGGAACTTACCACCTCTTCCTCTTTGTCTTTGTTCATGTCTTTTGTTCAATTTATCCTCGGCTTACGGGGAAAACTGATAAGATTTTTCAATGCTTTCCATTTTAACCAAACTAATCTCTTCTTGGATGGAAACTCTTAACCCATTCAGGTACCTAGCAATTCTTTCCACTTAATCTTCATCATGTCCAGATCTGATATCTAATCAATAGAATTCCTCAGTATAATATTTTACCGAGCTATCCTTTCACCTCAAAGTTTACATTCACCTAACTAGGATAATTTGATAATCAAAAGGTAAAAACTTTCCTTTCAACTTATTTACCATCTTATTACATACCTTGATTTTTTCTATGTTTCCTCTTTCGGTCCAATTGTAGATGCTCCCACCACAACGATGCATGACCTTTCAAATTTGTACTTGCAATATTTACTTTCCTTTCCTCAAGGACATTCTCATATTCAAAGTATTTCTCCATCTTGGTGATCCAATCCACCATTTCATCATAATCCAACTTTCCATTGTACTAAGGGGAATTAAAGTGTGGTGTAGACTTCAGATTTGTTAAAGCTTTCAATAATATTTCCTCACCCTGATCCATCGTAGGTATAGGTTTGGCTTCACCTTATTCCTCTTCAATTTCCTCATCACTAACATATTCAAGATGACTTCCTCTTTGTTGGGATGTTTTAATGGCTTCTAATCTAGCAGCAAGTTGTCTCAACATGTTTGCCAATCCTAGATCTACACCATGCCTCCCACAAACCATTTGAAACCCTCTGCAATTATAGGTCAGATCGCAATCCTCTACCCCACAACAAATCAAGTAGGGTTTGACAAGAAGGAAACCTCAAACCTAGATTCGCAAACCTAGATCTAGATCTTACCCTTTGCTCTAATACCACATGATGCAAGGGAGGATGGGGAGAGGGTCCAAAGGCACACCCAAACTAGATCCACCTTGCATAGATCACACACAGAAGAAATAACACACAAAAAAGAGAGAGAATGCAGATAACTTTCATATATTTATTTCAAATGATTCGTACATGTCAGGCTATAAGGCCTTCCCAGTTTAGGCCAGATATTACAGTTCAAGTACAAAATTCCTCCAACATGTGAGGATCTGAAACTATATCTCTAATCTTCTGACTTCTATCTCTATCCCAAAAACTAACTCTCTAAACTACAACCAAATATTACATTACATACAAGAGGCCACCGAACAAGTTAGCCTTTAGATCCACCATCAGTAGAAGGAATGACCAAATCTAGGTCCACACACTTCCCAATAATAGATACCGGCATTAAATCTGTGACCATAATTAATTGCACAACTTGGCCTTAATAGGAATGAATAAGAAACAACTCAGTAAGAAAGGATAACCAAGCACCAGAAAAGCATCACCAAGTGCTAGGGAAATTAACTAAGCACTAAAGAAATAAGTGACCAACCTCGGTAAACAAAGGAAATCGAGCCACTACCGAGCCAACTCAGTCAAACCAGGAATCGAGCAACACAGGAGAACACAAACATGTTTTTGGTGACACAAAATTGCCAAGGACCCAAGATGCTCCTGCATCATCTTATTAGGTCTTAGTTGGTCTTAATAGGTCCTATTATGTCTTATTTGGTCATGTTATGTCTGAATTGGTCTTGATAGGTCCTATTAGTGCTATTAGGTCTTAAGTGGTCCTATTAAGTCTTAAGTGGTCCTATTAGGTCTTAAGGATCCTATTATGTCTTATTACGTATTATTAGGTCCTATTAGGTTTTATTAGGTCCTATTAGGTTCTATTGGGTCCTATTGGGTCGTAAGGGTCTTATTGGGTCCTATTAGGTATTAATTAGGTTCTATTAGGTCCTATTATGTCTTAATTAGGTCCTATTGGGTCTTAAGGGTCTTATTGGTTGAATGTTAGGTCTTGATTGGTATTAAGGGTCTTATTAGGTCTTAGTTGGTCTTAATAGGTCCTATTAGGTTTTAGTAGGTCTTAATTAGATCCTATTAGGTCTTAATTGGTCTTTATTGGTCCTATTACGTTAGGTATTGGGTCTTAAGGGTCTTATTGGGTCCTATTGGGTCATAAGGGTCCTATTAGGTCCTATTAGGTCTTAAGGGTCCTATTATGTCTTATTAGGTATTATTAGGTCCTATTAGTTCTTATTAGGTCTTAATTTAGTCCTATCAGGTATTAATTAGTTCCTATTAGGTCTTAAGGGTCTTATTGGGTCATATTAGGTACATATTAGGTCTTAATTAAGTCCTATTGGGTCAGGTATTAGGTCTTAAGTGGTCTTGTTGGGTCTTAAGGGTCTTATTCGTTAAATGTTAGGTCTTAATTGGTCTTAAGGGTCTTATTAGGTCTTAGTTGGTCTTAATAGGTCCTATTATATGTTTTTTGGTCATGTTAGTTCCTAATTGGTCTTAATAGGTCCTATTAGTCAAATTAGGTCTTAAGCGGTCCTAGTAAGTCTTAAATGGTCCTATTAGGTCTTAACGGTCCTATTATGTCTTATTAGGTATTATTAGGTCCTATTAGGTCCTATTATATCCTATTGGATCTTAAGAATCTTATTGGGTCCTATTAGGTCTTAATTAGGTTGGTCCTATTAGGACTTAATTAGGTCAATCCTATTAGGTCTTAATTAGGTCATATTGGGTATAAGGGTCTTATTGGGTCCTATTGGGTCTTAAGGTTATTATTGGTTAAGTGTTAGGTCTTAATTGATCTTAAGGGTCTTATTAGGTCTTAGTTGGTCTTAAATAAGTCCTATTATTTGTTAGTAAAGGTCATCTGAGGTCTTAATTGGTCTTAATAGTACCTATTAGTCACATTAGGTCTTGAGCGGTCCTATTAAGTCTTAAGTGGTCTTATTAGGTCTTAAGGGTTATATTATGTATTATTAGGTATTATTGGGTCCTATTAGGTGTTATTAGTAGCTTTAGGTGTTATTAGCTAGGTATTATAAGTCTTATAAACTTCCTATAATGTCTTAGTACTACCTTTAGGTCTTATTAGTCAAGTATTATAGGTCTTATAAACTTCCTTTTAGGTCTTATTAGTCACATGTTAGATCTTAATTGGTTTTAAGTGGTCCTATTAGGTCTTATTAAAATAATTTCATGACTTAACAGGTCTTTTGAGAGAGAGAGAGAGAGAGGTCAACAATAATCTTAGGAAATGTTCTTTTTCCTCCACAACTCTCCATGTTTGGATTTGGTGGAATACAATCCTTCTAACCTTGAGTTATAAGGTATTTCAACCAAGTAGTTGTTGGAAATTTTCCTGAGTTGGTTACATAGATGTTGTCATTATGGAAACATATGGTCTAGATGAAGATCGCACAAGTCAGAGAGCTATTATGTCAGAGCGCAATGCAAAATTGTCTAAGTATGAGACAGTGTGTTTTTGCCAATGAACCAGGAGATAAATTTTTTTGGTGACATTGATTGGAGTAATTTAAGTGCTTTTGCACTTGAACATAGACTCTATGGTGACTATTGAAGACTCATCTCAGAGTTCAAGTCAGTATGACATGTATGGAAGGAGTTATGCCAATTTTACAGAGGACGGTGTCAAGCCAACGGGACAGAATATGAAGACATAATTGATAAAGAGTTAAGGGATTATTTTTTTTATCAAAATAATGACTTAACAATATAAAGGTATGACATCCTATATTTTAACCCTTGGGTAAAGTTATTTTGTAATATGGCAGTCGATTGAAAAGTTATTAACCTTAATAACTTGTATAAATGTAATTGTAAATTGTAAGAAGGAAACAAAAAAGAGAGAAATAGTAATATAGTGATATGATGTGAATGTAATAGCGATAGTGAAAGAGCAGAAAGCAGTATAAGGTTATGTAATTTGTAATCAATGAACATTGTATATTACTTGTTTGGGTAGTGGGCTCATCTGGTAATCACATTTTGTACTACCAACTCCTAAGAGGGTTGAGGCTTCTAACAAGGCCTATAGTCCCTTAATAAGGACTGAGACACTATATGCTTGTAATAGACTCCTAACAGGGTCAACATCCTTAACAGGATACTTTTGATTAGTGGATCTTTGTGGGTACCATCCCCACTGGGGTTTTCCCTTGGTCAGGGTTTCCTTGAGAACAAATAATGTGTTATGAGTTATTTTATTTTATTGCTATGCACATTGTTTAGCTTTCTATGTTATGCATGTATTAAGATTATCTATTATATCCATAATTGGAAAAAGTAAATTTTTTTGGAATAGTGATTCACCCCCCTCTTAGTATTCCCTATTTCTAACAATTGGTATCAGAGCCTAGTTACTCAGAAAATAATCATTCAAGGAAAACCTAGCAGCTTGAGTAAGATCTCTATGGATATGGATCAACTAAAAAAGAATCTTGAAGAAGCTCTTGAATAGATTGATATGCTTACTGATGAAAGAGACACTCTAAAAGGGAAATATGATGATGCAAAGAACCTCATTGAGAAATTGAAAAACAAGTTGGAAGATCTAAAATCTGAAAAGGAATCTGAAGTTCATATTGAAGATTGTGATGACAATTTAGAAAAAGAAAATGAGATCCTTAAGCATGAACTGAAGATAGAAAATTTGAAGCTAAGTCTGAAAGATGGAAATGGCAAGAGTGAAGCAAATCTGAAATCTAAGAATGAAAATCTGAAAATTGAAAATGAAGAACTAAAATCTAAACTTGGTAAAGTGACATTTGAACTTGAGAAAGTCAATTTGCAGCATGTAGAACTTGAGAAATACGATACAATTTTGAAAGGTGAAATGACTAAATCCAAACAACAACTTGAAAGGCTATATTCAACTAGTGAGAAGATTGATGAACAAATATCTTTTCAAAAACCATTCTATGATAAAACTAGTCTTGGATTCAATACATTCAAAACAATTGAAGAAAACAAGGAACCAGATATGAAAATATCTGAAAGTATAGATGAGAAGAAGTCTGATGAGAGTAACAAATTTGAAGATACACCTAAGAAGGAAGAACCACCTAAGAAAGATGAATCATCTAAAGGTATGCAAAGAGAATTCAAAGGAAGATGTTTTACTTGTAATACTATTGGTCATATGAAGAGAGATTGCACAGGTAAGCAATTCAAACCCCTTAATAGTTATTGTTATAATTTTCATGGATTTGGACATAGAGATATTGAATGTAGAAAACCTAAATTTGTTGAGAATAACAATAGTAGTAGAATGTTTAGGAATACTAACCATGCAGATAAGAAACCTATTGAAGATATGAACAGAAGAAATGGAGTAGTATGTTATAGATGCAACAAAGTTGGACACATTGCTATAAATTACAGATCATAGATCAATCCACCTAGACCAAGATATGGAAACAATGGAATTGTTTGTCAAATATGCAACAAGATTGGACATACAACAAGATTTTGCAGAATGAACAATGGAGTTTTTCATCCTAACCCTAACCCTAGAAGTCATGAAAGAAGAAATGAAAAAGAAAGTAATAGATAGAAAGGATGTTTTAGTAACTTAGATGAAGTGAAGTTTATCAAAAGCATAGATCAAGGAGACATATTCAACACTAAAGGTAATTAGAAAGGTGAAGTATCAAATGGTAAGAATGAATCCTTACCTGACCTATCTCAAAGCACTTAATTTATGAGAATTATAGTAGATTAGGAACTTAGATTAGTGTAGAAGTAGATGTATGATGAATTGAGTCTTGCACAGTTAATACAAGGTACTATATGATGTTCTAATGCTATGGTTAAGAGCACAAAGAAAAATATTATGTTTTGGGAGATCGCAACAAGTTTTAAGTTTTGCAGGTTAACAGAAACAACTTTTTGGAAAGAAGCAGAAAAATAATTAAATGCGATGTCAGATCTAAGTGAGATTGAAGTAATAAAAGGTCATGATCAGTATTATTTGATCATTAAAGAGAATTCAAGCATTAAGGAGTTCAAAAAGTAGTGATTGGAAGCATTTAGCAAGGATTTGGTGAAGGATTTGAGCGCTGAATCTACGCAAGACCTAAAATCATGAAATCAAGGTATTTTACTTGGTAGATCTTTGAATCGGTAAAAGGAATTAGAAGTAATCATGGATGTTTCTTTGATTCATAATGTCAGAGACAAAAATAGATCTAAGATAAAAAGGGAACTGGTAGAACCCTTGGAAGATGATCCTAGGTTAGCTTTATCATTCGTACCAGATGAAGTTTTACATCTAGAGAATGTTAGAAGTTATCTTGGATGCAAACTAGAGACTATCAGTGATAGTGATTTCACCAAGGAATATCAAAAGATCTACAATCAGGACATGTCATTGAGAGAAGGATTTGAACATTTGAAAGATAATGAGATCATTAAGTATGCATTACACTATGAATTTGATAATGAACAATGCACTAAGATAATCCTAAGCAGAATTCATAATGGGAAGTTTTGGTTAGAAGATAGAGTGATAGATATCATAGCGGATTTGATTCATGAAGTTACTGGACTATCTAAAACTGGAGCCATTCCTTTAAATGAGAATAACATGAGAAAAATAGTCATTGACAACACAAATTCATCCTATAATGGTAGAGGAATTGTGATTAGTAAGATTCAACAAGATGATGTCAGATAAGTTTTTTTAAGATCCTAACAACTAAGTTTTGTGCTAATTCAAGAGAGGATGACATGGCAACTGGAATGATACATGTAGCTTATTTAACATGTGTTGATAAAGTGAAAGTTGATATGTGTGAGATTTTGAGAATTAAACTATTTGAGAATTTGGAGAAGATTAAGAAGACTAAGTATGCACAATTTAGATTCTCATCCTTAATCACTTATATGTTTTTTCATCTATTGAGAAGATTTCCTTACACCATTGCAAATGATTGGAATGATGGCCAAACTAAAATGGAAAGGATTAACAAAGTGTATATGAGGCATGTCATTGACAAAGTGAATGAGAGTGCAATGCTGGTAATTAAGACATTTCAGAATTTAGTAACAAGAAGATCAAGGATCCCTAAGTCTCTTGTGGAGAAGTATAAAAATGAAGTATGTTTTATGGTTGATACTGACTTTACTTACATTGAAGCAGTAGAACCTAGAGTAGAGTTCATAGACCCTCTTGGCTATGAAATATTTGAAATTGAGACTGAAGAGTATGTGAGCAGGTTACTTAAGTGCAAGATTGATACTTACAGTAACAGGTTTGGAACCTTTGAGGAGAAATTCAACTCCACAAAGACCCTACTTGAAGAGGAACAATCTAAGAAAAAATTTGAGAGTACTATTAAGAGAATTCTAAAAGATACAGGGATGACAGAGTAGGAATTCTTAGTAGCTAAGAAAACAGCAGAAACAATTAGAGAAATTGGATAGAAAGAAGTTTTGTCTATACCACCCTTATCATAAATTGCAGTTCGGCAAGGAGGAACACCAGTTAAGGTGAAAGTGGAAGAAACAAAGAAGGAACAAGAAGCAAGAAAACCCACTAGGTCAACCTCCTCCACACCTAGAAAAAGATTAAAAGAGATTGCTACTAGATTAGGTAAGAGGCAGAAAACATTGGTGCCACCAATTCCAATGAAAATTATAGAAATAAAAGATGATGACACTTCTATTAAGAAGAAAACCTAGAAACCTAGAATTGAAAGAGTAAATGAAGAGATTATACAAGATGGAGATTTCACAAAGATGAATAAGTATTATGACTTATATGATTATGCAGAAAGATTAAATCTAGAGAATGCACTAGTGAAGCATATGATTCTATTTGACAAGAAGTTTGATATAATTCAAGGTAAGATACCTGATGACCTATACAAGAAACTTATGAACAGGAAGAAGATAGCATTTGAGGAAGACACAACTATTAGAGAAAATCTTGTGAGGAAACTTTGTGAGGTGAGAAATGATGAACACCTTAAGTAGATTTTGAAGGCTCTAAACACCCATTTGAGGACAAAAAGGAGAACTATTCATATTATGGGAGGATAGTATGAAGAAATCAATGCAGAAACAAAGAAAGCAATCATTAAGGTTATGGAAGAGAAAGCTGGAGAACCATCAGTTGAAGCAAAGCAAGTAGCAGAAGTAGAAAAAGAGGACATTCTCTCTCCACCAGCCATTAATATTGAGGAAGAAGCTATGAATGTTGAAGGAACTAAGATCACCTTGGATACTGATGATAATGCATTCAAGAATCTGGAGAACATTATTGACAATTCAGCCTTTGAAGAATCAGATAGAACCAAAGAAGAAGAGAAAACCAAAACCACTATTGAAGAACCCAAAGTGACAAAGATTCAAGCACCTGTTCCCACTCAAGAAGAAATTAGTCTTACTCTTGAGACTAGAAAGAAGAATCAGATTAGATCTATGATTGAGAATTTGGGAAAGGAAATAGATGATGATGATCAGATGGAATTGATCATATCCTTGAACAAGATCATTGGAAAGAACAAGAAACTTAAAAGTCTTGAAGGATGTCTGAAGGAGCTTATTCAGAAGTTACAAGGTGTTGTAACTACACAAATTGTAGAAGAAAACCCTATTGAGAAAGCAAGGAAGGTAATGAACATTTTTTACAGTGAGTTCACAAATTTGTCTGATATAGCAAAAGTGAAAGCTCAAGCAGCCTATGAGGCCAAAATTCTTTTGAACATTAGCCAGAATATCAGGAATGGTATCATTAATCTTGATATTTGCATAAAGGACTTCAGGAAGAATCTGGAAAGAGGTAAATCCTTGTACATTCAGTGTACAAAATCAGAGACCTTGGTAGCAGCAAAAGATCAAAAGTTGAAGATGAAGGAAGTAGAAATTCTAAATGAATCAAACCTTCTTTCAAGCCCCAATATGAAGATATCTGATGTTGAGAAGAAAATTCGTAAGTTATATGATGAGATCAAAATTTTGCAAGATGAAAAGGATAGGAAAGTGAAAAGATTCACTCTTTTAAGAGAGCGCACTTCTATGAAGTTAAGCATTATTGAAGGGCAATTGGAAGAATGTATTTTAGCTAAGACATCTTTTCAAAAGTTTAGTTTTGAAAATCTTCAAGAATGTGAGATAGCATCTTATGGATTATGCGCACTACTCAGTGTGGAAGACTCTATTAATAAATCATGGGAGAAAGAATTAGAGGCAATAAAGATTGACTTTGTAGATTGTGTTGTAAGCCTACTGGCTTTGCAATATTGAAACAAGGTATAAAGCTTTTTGAACATAGTTTTGTAACCCTCTTTACCTTTATTTTGTCATTATTGTCAAAGGGAGAGAGATATATTGAAGAAAATTGATAAGGATTGATACTCTTAGGGGGAGTACTATATAAGAGATAAGATTTTTGGAGTTATAAGGATAGTATATATATATTTTATACTATGGCCACAATTTTGAAGTTTTTGAGTTTACATTTAGCCAATTTTCTTATATGTTGCCACCAATGACAAAGGGGGAGATTGTTGGCAATTTGGTTGAGTTGGTTACATAGATGTTGTCATTATGAGAACATATGATCTACATGAGGATCACACAGGTCAGAGAGCTAGTATGTCAGAGCGTAATGCAAAATTGTCTAAGTATCAGACAATGTGTTTTTGCCAGTGAACCAGGAGATAGTTTTGTTTGGCGACGTTGATTGGAGTAAGTTCAGTACTTTCACACTTGAATATAGACTTTGTGGTGACTATTGAAGACTCATCTCAGAGTGCAAGTTAGTATGACATGTATGGAAGGAGTTATGATAGTTTTACTGAAGATAGTGTCAAGCCGACAAGACAGAATGTGAAGACAAAAATGATAAAGAGTTAAGGGATTATTTTGTTTATCAAAATAATGAATTAACAATATAAAGGGAAAAAATCCTAGATGTTAACCCTTGGGTAAAGTTATTTTGTAATATGGCAGCTGACTAAAAATTTATTAGCCTTAATAACTTGTATAAATGTAATTGTAAATTGTAAGAAGGAAACATAAAAGAGAGAAATAGTAATATAGTGATATGATGTGAATGTAATAGCGATAGTGAAAGAGCAAAAAGTAGTATAAGGCTATGTACTTTGTAATCAATGAACATTGTATATTACTTGTTTGGGTAGTGGGATCATCTGGTAATCACATTTTGTACTACCAACTCCTAACAAGGTTGAGGCTTCTAACAAGGCCTATAGTCCATTAATCATGACTGAGATGCTATATGCTTGTAATAGACTCCTAATAGGGTCAACATCCTTAACAAGATACTTTTGATTAGTGGATCTTTGTGGGTACCATCCCCATCAGGGTTTTCCCTTGGCTAGGGTTTCCTTGAGAACAAATAATGTGTTATGAGTTCTTTTGTTTTATTGCTATGCACATTGTTTAGTTTTCTATGTTATGCATGTATTAAGATTATCTATTATATTCATAGTTGGGAAAAAGTAAAAGTTTTTGGAATAGTGATTCACCCCCCCCCTCTCAGTATTCCCTATTTCTAATAGTAGTGGTGGTTAGACACCTATCCTACTTCTCCTTAATGCCTAAATGCTTCACATAATTCCTTCCAAATTTGTGACTTGGGGACACTAGCCCTATTCTAGGCCAACTTGGTAAATCTTCACAAGTGGCTTTAAAAAATCCATCAAAAGGTTGGAAAACCTTACTTATGATGTAAGAACATGGAAAAAACCCTTAGATTGACCCTTCAACTTCCACAATATACTGAACACTGATTGAGCTAGTAATCCTACTAGGTCTCCACAATTGGTTTTTGGAGTGCAATTTCTCCTTCCGAATGAGAATAGGAAAAATAAGGGAATATTTAGATACCCTTTTAGAATTTTGAGAGATCCCCAAAGTCATAAGACCTAACTCCACTCCTGCAACACCTAACCCTTACTTAGTTCGTAGACCTAACTAGCCAAATTACGCTTGGTTGCCAAAGAAAGTGGTCAAGGATGGGTACATGGGATTTGTTCATGATTTTTTACACCTTCTCCACATTCCAAATAACACAAATCCACCTTCCAATCATCAAATATTCAAACTCCACACTTCAACACTCATAAACCTTGTTGAATACATTGAGATAATCAACCTAGGGATTGCTACAAACACCCTCAGTTCTTTGAGTCACACCCTGAGTCTTTGGAATAAATATTTTTACACTCCTAACTTTAATTTTCCAAATGGATGAGGAATTCTAACATTTCAAATGCAAGTTAGGGTTCCATTTGTAGGACGGGGCATGTTTGAGGCTTCTTCTTGGACTGTTTTAACAAAACAAACTAGAACTTTTGCTACACTGCACTTATCAATTGAAATTCAAATATTTTAGAAATTAAAAAATTCAAGGATTAAAACCATGTGATAAAATTGCATTCAATCTATTGTAGACGACTGTACCAATCAGAATTAACTCAGGAAAACTCTTGATTTTGCATCAGAATTCATAATAAAGTCTTCTTACCTCTTGTTGAGGCCAAAAAAAGTTGAAATAGTTTCATATCCAAATCCAAATCCATTCATATGTAGTTATAACCATTGGTCTTCCAATTTGAACCTCTTGAGAAACTTTTACATCTTTTGTGCAACTTTTGCAATTTTTTCAATTTTTCTCTCCAAATACCATAGGTGAAGATTATAACCTTTAAAACAAGTCAAACATTCTTAAATAATCTAATTTTAATGGAATAATGTTTAAAACTCTCAAAACATCAAAAACACCTAATTCACCTATTGCTTCAAACCCTATGATCCAAGTGGACTAAGGCATCCCAAGGCTTATAGATGTGCCTTAGGGATCATTGACCACACAAATGGATCCAAACCAAAAAGAGGATGATCTCAAAGATCTATACCATTATTAAAAAAAACATAAAACTTAAAATCATAAGGAACATCTAGGATGTTGCCTAGGGTGCCCTACACCATACTCCCAAAGACAAATGAAACTCAAGTCCCTTGAGTTGGGATGTCTTCTAATCTGAATCTAGTCTTCTTGATAGCCTTAGGATTCATCCAAGAAGCATCCTCTAAGGAATGGAGTCACCATATTACTAAGTACTCATAAAATGTGGATCTCCTATTTTTTTTTGTTATTCTCTTATCTAGGATGCATTTAATTTCTTGCAAAGGTGTTTTTGGTAAGTCTTGTATCTTATTACCCTATTGAGAACCTTCATCACCTGCAACATAAACATCATAAACATGAAACTTATATGCATATAGGTCAGCCACATTGAAAATAGGTGATAATCCAATAGTAGAAGGCGGTTCAATCCTGTATACATTGTTACCACATTTCTTCAAGATTTTTAAGGGACCAATCTTCTTCATCATGAGCTTGGTATAATTTTCTTTATGAAGTCTTTCCTTCTTGAGGTGAACCATAACCATGTCTCCCACCTTGAATTGAACATCCCTCTTCTTGACACCTACTTCTTGTTTATACTTCTTTGAGGTATGTTGAAGTCTTTCCCTGACTTGCTAATGGATATCCCTCATGAATTATGCAAAGTCATCCACTTGAGCACTCCTCTGACCAATCTTTTGAATATTCCTCAACTCAAACACACACCTAGGATGTGATCCATACACAATCTAAAAAGGACTAAGTCCTAAACTCCTATTGACAGAATCATTATAGGACAATTATGCCTGATGTAGAATAGAGTCTCATGATCCTCTATACTCCTTTGTTAGGAATCTCAATAGATTACCTAGGGACCTATTGATGACTTTAGAATTCCCATCTGACTAAGGATGATAAGAAGATGACATTGCCAAATTTTTTTCAAGTCACTTCTATAAGGTATGCCAGAAATGGTCCAAAACTTTGGATTCCTATCTAATATAAGTGAGAAGAAAACCATGGAGTCTCACAATCTCTTTGAAGAACAACCCTGCAATACTTGAGGCAACATGTGTAGTCTTACAAGGCAAAAAGTGTGCCATCTTGGAGATCCTGTCCAAAAATAGATATATACTATCATAGCCTAATTTGGTCTTTTGAAGACCCAAAAAAAAGTCCATGCTGACAGAGTCCTGAGGTTTAGTAGGGATTGGAAATGGTGTATACAAGCTTGCATTTGAACTTTTTCCTTTGTCTTTTTGACAAATCAAGAAACACTCCACAAATCTCATAATATCAGATTGCATCTTAGGCCAGAAATAAAACCTCCTAGCCAATTCTAGTGTCTTGCCAAGACCAAAGTGGCTTGATAAAAATCCACAATGCTTCTCTCTTATAATTTTCTCCCTCATAGATCAATCAAAGATACAAAGGTAACTACCCTTAAACAAAAGACCTTCTTGAATGATATATTCTATAAATTTAGGGTGATACTTATCTCCTAGTTAAAAGAATATGTTATAAGCCTCTTTGAGGTCTCCATCATTAGGATACATGTCTTTCAAGGAAAATATACCAACACTTTCCAATAGAATCTCCTGTATGGCTAGGTTCCTCCTACTCAAGGCATCAGCCACCTTGTTAGCTACACCCTTCTTATGCTTTATGGTTAAGGTGAATACTTTCATGTATTCCATCCACTTGAGGTGCCCATGGTTCTAATTCTCCTATCTATTTAGAAAACTCAAAGCATGATTGCCTGTAAAAATAATAAATTCTTTTGTTAACAAGTAGTGCCTCCACTTCCTAAGGGATTGAACCATAGCATACATCTCCAAGTCATAGGTAGATAAATTTTGTTTTTCCTCATCAATTTTTTCACTAAAAAATTTCACAGGTCTCCCTTCTTGACTGAGAACACCCCCAATGTCCCTCTTAATAGCATCACAGTGAATGGTGAACACTTGGTGAAAATCAACAAGCACTAGGATAGATTATTGAGAAAACCT
This sequence comes from Chamaecyparis obtusa, assembly GCA_027943335.1. Taxonomy (NCBI): domain Eukaryota; kingdom Viridiplantae; phylum Streptophyta; class Pinopsida; order Cupressales; family Cupressaceae; genus Chamaecyparis; species Chamaecyparis obtusa. Next base: position 102,331 of record BSBK01004634.1, on the reverse strand, counting down.
TATTTTTAGATATTCAAATAACTTATTTGCAGCATCAGTTAAAACAAATTGGCATTTCCTTCCCCTTTGATAGTGTCTATCATTGGTGCACTTAGCCCACTAAATTTTTTCACCAAATTCCTATAAAAAATAGCAAGGCTATGGAAATTTTTTACCTCACTATCATATTTAGGATTAGGCCAATTCAATATAGCTTCCACCTTTGAGGGGTCTGTTAGCATGTGTGAAAATTTCATGGTTCTAGCCATCTTCCCCTAGTCTCTGCAAATTTTTCTAGGTCCCTGGTCTGAAACCCTTGCATAAATTCAGAAACTAGCCATTGAAGGTTTGAATTTTCAAATAAACCCTTTGCCTATTCTAATTTCGTGTTACCTTTTTAGGTCACTAAAAGAATTTAATCTGCATGTGCCTTTTAAAAGGTTTTCTTTATCTTTATGTGCGGTTAGGTTTTATGTCTCGGTCGGTCTCTTTAATTTTTCCTAAGTTCCGACGCCTTGCAAACTTTAATATTTCCTAAATTTCTCAGCTTTATCTTCCTGGGCCCGGTCTCTGACACCATTTTAATCTAACGGTTGGTGTATCTTCTCATATGATTTGTCAGAGCCTTGTGATCATGAGACCGCCATTGATTCATCCATATGACGTAGCCTTTTCTTTGTAGGCGGGACCATTGCTACCTAAGCACACATGACATTTTCTTATTGGCTAGAAGAAAAGGATGATCTGGCAGGTGGGGTTGTATTGTTAGAAGGCTTAAGATCATGTGATAGTCCTAGATATGGAATCTATCGCAGGAGTTCTCAGTGGGTCCTAACTACCAGGTGTGCATCATCAGCATTTCTTGATTGGTCCACAGGTGAACAGATTAGCATGTGTTAGTGGGACCTGAATTTACAAAGGTGTAGAGGGTCTTGACATTGTCAGATAATTGATGATGGGTGCATAATCTGGTGAGATGTGTTAGAGCCTTGAGATTATACACCAACCTTTGATTCTTCCATGGTTGTGGTGTTTCAAATGGTGGTCTTGGTGTCAGAGGGGATGTGAATTGGCAGGTTCCTATTGGTCCGCGTGGTAGTGAGCTGGATATGTTGTCAGTTGGGCCTGTAGCGAAGTCTTTTAATCTATGGTTGGTGCATGATCTTAATGAATATTCCATCCCCACCAGATCATGCACCATCCATTGATATTATTTTGTGTCAGTGCGATGTCAGAAGGTGGGAAGGATTCAAGATCGATGGTCGGCATGTAAGCGCATACAATCTTCAAAGCTTATCAGATTATGCACCAGCCGTCCGATCTTCTTTATGTTTGGTGCTTGGTTGTGGGTTTGATGACAGGTCATGCCTTCTTGGCATTGTCTTATTGCTTGTGTGAGTGGGCCCAAAAATTCCTAAGGGAACAACAAGATGGAAGATTTGACGGTTATCTTGTCTTCGCAAGGAATCTATCAGACGCTTGTGAACTTACGATAGCCGTCCATTTAAAAGGCTTATGTTTTGGGGGCCCTGAGGTTTTGAAGAGATAAACATGGTGGCAGATCATGTGGATGGCATATGATCTGGAGAGATATGTCAGAGCCCTAAGATCATATGCCCACCATTCATTTTATGGCTTGCAGAGCATGGGTCCAGTGTTAGTGACCAGGCATGAACCAACGAATGGCATGGTGACAGGTGGCATCAAATGGGCCTAGGTGGAGTCAAAGTTTTAGCGGTCTGAATAAGAGGAGTTTGGTGGTGCTGATAAAAATCAATGTGTTGCACTTGTTTATGAAAGCAAGTTGGCAGAACTCCTTTGTAGTTAGTTCACTAAAGGTAGTGGAGGTTTTAAAAGGAAAAAGTAAAGCCCGTGAGATAGAGTTAATACGACGGTCGTGACTTAAAGTTGATTGAGTTTTAAATGAGGACCATTGATGTGCCGCTAGTGCCATAAAGTGACCGTTAAGATTTGAATTCAAAATTTGCAGAGGGTTTCAAGCGACTGAGGGTACAAAAAATTCATTTTTGAGCGGCCAGAGTGGGTGGAAATGATTGCCAAATGTTACAGTGTGGTCCAGGCTGCCATGGTAGTTGCAGAGGATGTCTTGCCGTAGGGAAGTAAATGATACAGTACCCTAAAATGTGTTGCAGAGGTCATTTTTGCCATATTTCTTAGGGTTTGGTGTTGATTTGGTACTTGGACCAGTACAGGGCTAGTTAGCCATGAAATTAGATTGTTTGAGCTTGCATGTTGCAACCTGATCCCGGTCTTGTCTTTGTTAACTCCTTGGTGGGGTTAGGTGGATTTGAATTTTGAGTTAGAGATGATCATTATGCTTGCATTCTAACCCTGGTATAAAGGGATTTTTATGATCATTTGGGAGCATTGGGAGTTAGGTATTCAAACTTTTTTTGTTGTGAGTCCTCTGCCTAGTCTGAATTGTAATGATTTGACTTAGCATTTTGTTGACAATTAAAGAAAGTTGCAGGTCTAATCTATAGTTTGCAAGATTTTTTTGCTTGGATTGATTGTATACACTCAAGGATTCTTCATACTTAATGCAGATACATGATCCTTCTCTCTCCTTTGTGTCATTGCAGATAGATTTTGAATTTTCTAGTTCACTGCATATTCATTTATGTATATGTCCTCATTCTTCAGTTCTAATCCAGGATTAGATTAAATGATGCTCTAGATGAGACATAGGTTTATCACTTGTCTATGTGAGGATATCCTATAAGTAGTAAGGGAGATTGTAAATGTGTTTATGGCTTTGAATCCCAGATATAATTCTGGTGTGTGTGTGTGTGATCTATCTAAGAAAACTTTCCCAATGGATGAGGCACTAGCTTAGATGAGTATTTCCTTGTTGACATGTCCTGATTGAGGTTATTATGATTCAAGCATATAAATCAAGAACCATTCCTAATTTTTCACCATTTGGTTGTGTAAGGTTCTACCCCATAGTAATGGAGAGTCAATGAATGTGTGGTTATCATTTAGTACTTTCTTACTATTCATTCATGTATTATTCAAACCCAATTCTTGGTGTATGAAGTATAATTTATATTGGGTTAGGTGCACCCGCCTTGGTTTTGCAGAGCCAGAAGTAGAAGAGGGTAGTCTTATCCCTATAGTTGGTCTAGTTACCCTAAGACCTCATAACATTTTGGAGCTAACCACTCCTAAAATCTATCTGAGGGTATATTGGCAGCCTTAGTAGCATAAGTGTCATTTTGGACACCAACAGGGTCCATTTTCAAGTTTCCTTTGGAGATGAAAAAACCAAGGTACACAAGTTCTTCCTGCAAAAACACACACTTGTCCAAATTGATCCTTAACTACTCCTTATGTAACCTTTCCAACACCATGTAAAGATGCATCAAATTCTTATCTTTATCATTGCTAAAGATTAAAATGTCATCCAAATAAACAACAACAAAATGATTGATAAAAGGATTGAGGATTTAATTCATCAACATCATAAAGGTGCTAGGAGCATTGGAAAGACCAAAAGGCATCAGAATCCATTCAAACAATCCTTCATTTGTTTTGAAGTTTTTATTCCTCTCATCCCCTTCTCAGATCCTAATCTAGTGGTATCTATTCTTTAAGTCAATTCTGGAGTAGTATCTTGCTCTTCCTAGACATTCCATGAGAACTTCTATCTTTGGCATAGGAAACCTATATCTAGTGGTTATCCTATTGATGGCTCTAGAGTTGGTACATAACCTCCATGTGTAATCATCTAAAAATGGTCATCTAGACTATTAGCCCCTTTCTAGCATTATTTGCTAAAATCATCAATTGCTTATTCTTGATCAAATCTTAGTTCTATCATTTATTTGATTATTTTTTATGGGCTAACCATTTTATCCTAAAGTCTTTATTTATTTAAAAGGAATTCCCTCCCCTTTTAATAAATAAAAAGCCCCCACTTTTCCTCTTATCCTAAGTTGCACAAATAAAGCATTATTCTTATTTTATAAAAAGGGAAAAAGCACTTTTTGTCTCATATGGGCACAAAAGTCAACTCTTATTTTCTCATTAGAGGATACTTTTGCACTTGGATTTCTCCTCTTTCAAGGTCCACCATATTAAATCTTTTGCCTCTTAATCTCCATAGTCCATTCTTTCTCATTTCTTATAAAAGGAGAGCTCTCTTCTTCATTCTAGAATCCCCAACTTTTTATGCTAATATTATGCTGCAGGTTTTCTAGGTCACTTTGGAGCTTTTGAAGATTTGGAGCATTCTTGGCTTTTGCATCTACATTTTATTCTAGTTTCATTTATCATGGCATTCATAGCTTCATATTTAGCTTAGTTTCCTTTGTGCTTTAGATTAATTCATCTAGATTAATTAGGAGGCTTTGTAATACTTGAATATTTCTTTTCATAGCATAGCTTGCATTTCCATTTGATTCTTGGAGATATTGGCATTCTTGCCCTTGTCTTCATTTGAATCTCCCATTGCATGGTTTACTAGCAAGGTTATTGGCTTAATAGCTCTAGCTGAGAACACTCTTAAAACCCTTGCACTCCATGCCTAGGGAGCTCTAAATCAATTTCTCAAGGTTTCTAATCCATGGATTCTCTAGGAAGCAATGATTTAGAGAAGTGCACATCTTAGTGTGTACATTTTTGGTGCCCATCGTGGGACAGAACATTATTGTTTTGTCCTTCATTTCATGCATTTAAAAAAAAAATTCATCATAGTTTAGCGTCATTTTTGGCTCTCTATTTTTTTGTCTCAGAGTGTCATGCGACAGTTTTCTAGTGTCGTGCAACAGTTTCTTGTATAGCAAGGTGACACTTTACCAGTTAAAAGTGTCAAACTGTTTGACAAATAATATCGCACTGTTTAGTATATTCAATCGCTTACAGGTCAGCAAACTGGCACACGGAGATAAACTATCACCCTCATATATAGCAAAGTGTCATGCAATATTTTTGGCAACTGTACTATCACCCAGACCTGAAAGTGGTTGTTTTTTAGCTCTGGCACCCATTTTTTAGAAATTTTCACCTACGGTATCAAAAATTTAAGTGTGATATATCATTGGAAAGATCTTTCCAAGCCTAATCCAACCATGTTGGTTTCATTTTTAAATTTTTCCATTTTATCAACTATTTTCATTGCTGATTATCTGATTTTTGATGTGCTTACCATTGTGGGGCTAACAAGTTATGCTTGTAGGTTCTCTCATTGCTTGATTATTTGCTTAGAAGAACGCATGTCAAAGCTTCAAATGCACAAGGGCTACTAGAAATTTTTGTAGGGCTGCCCAAAGCATAAAAACCCAATCAAGTGCTTGTTGTTTATTTCATTTTCAAGTGCAGCAATTACTAGTTGTTTCATTTCATAGGAACATAATATATTGTTGTAGGGATTCTTGGGTGGTAGGAGAAGTATGATCTTCACCCTTGTGGTGAACTAGAAAATATTGACCCATCTTTGGATTTTGAAAGCAAGAGGGTAATTGAACATTTCCTTGGTGTGTTTGGGAGAAAACTTTGAGATAGGGGAGTATGCTCTTCACCTTTGTGGTGAAACAAAAACCTTGAACCTCATAAGTTGATCCACTCTTTGTTTAGATCTTTAGAATCCTTTAGCGGGCCTTCTCTTAAGAAATAAATAGGAATGATGCAAGTGGGGACAAGCTAATATTGAGCTATTCCAACCCACTATAATCTCAAGGCTATCAAGGACACAAAACCTTGGTAGACATAGTACTTGTCTTCGCTTGGTGTGAGTACTTGTGGGATTGTGACAATGAGAAAAATATCAAGCAAGAATGCTTAAGGTACTCTTGTGGCCGCGAGGTCCATTACTTGCCGCAAGGTAAGGAGTCCCTTTGGGGAGCAAGAGGGGTGCTATGAATGGAAGCCCTTACTAAGAACCATAGATAGAAGCCACCTATTTTTCTACTTAGCTTCTTGGTGCAAGGATTGATCCAAGTGGAATAATATGGATCACCCCAAGATTACTCACCATCTATGTTCCTTTGGTTGTGTCATTGACACCTCCATGACAAAGCCAACATCTATTGTGGGTAACCACTTTGTGTGAGGCAATGGGACATCAAGTGTGCACCAAGTTGTTAAGTATTGAGTCTTTGTCCTTCTAGGCTAGTAAGTTCTTGAAGTATTCTTGCTGTGAACTACCTGTGCAAATGTTCTTGAACATACAAACATTATGGTAGTTCTCATAGAAGTTTTCATTTTGATATCCCAATTGTTTGTTTTGGCAAGGTTTCTTTTGCTCTTGCACAAGTGTTTGATGACATGTTTGATCACCTACTATTTGCAAACTTGTCTACTTCCTAAAATTATTGTTCTTGAAACCAACAAATTGTACTTGCAACCTACAACATTGACCAAATTGCTTTCCAAACTGAGTTTTTCACGTTCACTGGTCAAGAGTCACATTGCTTGCCTGGAAACTATCGCACAAACTTATTTTGTTGTCTCACAGTTGTCTGCAATCTGAAGCTGATTCTTGCCATTCCGAGTCTTCCTTGGTTAGTCTAGGTTGGATCTTAAATACTATGACATGTTTCTCAATATCCAAATGAACTCAAATGGTATCAAATTGCACAAAATGACTCTTGGTCTTCTTTTTTCCACTTCTCCCATGTCTTCCTAGTCTCCCATTTCCATCCTTTCTCTTCTTCCTTCATGCTTCTTCCTCTTCTTCCTAAACTCTTCATGTCTTCTTGATTCTTTTCCTCTTATTTTCTAGTCTACCTTCTTCTATTTCATCTCTTCTATTCATTTCTTCCATGCTTGATTCCTCCTCTTTTGGAACCATGAATTTCAATTATCTTGTTATGGAACCTCTCTTGAGAATGGATGATCTTGAACTCATTGCTCAATTCAAAGAGTATCTTTATTCCTCCAAAAATTAAATGGATGATAAACTTATGGAAAAAGTAGAAGAAAAATTGATTGAATCAGATGCCTTTGCTAGAATCCTACACATGATCCTGGCATGCCATCCTGCTTCCAAACATTCTTCATCTTCTAATTCTTCTCATCCTTCCTCATCCTCCAAATATTATCATGACTCTTCTAAGTCTTATTCATATTCCTCATTATCCAAGTCTTCTTCATCCACCAGGTCTTCATTTTCCTCTTCTTCAAGATCTCATTCCTCTTCTACTTCTCCCAAGAGTCTTACTCCTTGTCTCAAGGTGTACCATGATGAGAAATATGATAGCCCTTGTGATACCTATGACACCTCTATTCCTAAGATTCCTCTTAGTTGTAGGCTCATGCTTACTAGAAATGGGTCACCACATTGGATAGATTTTGAAAGGGAGTTTGATGATTTCAGAAAACAATACCTAGATGATGCATCCACTTCTATTGAGGAATATAAAATATACCACACTAATATGAAACATCACTACTATGAGAATCCTTCCTCTAAGAACTCTCATGTTGAAGATAAAGATTACACTCTCAAGCAAGATCATGTTAATGTTGAACCTTTGTCTTGTGATGATCCCCTTCCATCCCCTACTTCCTCCAATAACCATACACTTCCTAAAGCTTCCGATTCTTTCAAATCTTTCACAAGTCCTTCATCCAACAAAGATCCTAATTCTTTTCATGCAATTCCCTACAGTTATCCTCAAGGGCTATCTCTTAAAGAAACTCAAGCTAACCTTCACTTGGCTGCAAATACTTTCAATAATGCTACACCTAGCAAGCCTAAGCCTTTATGTGCTATAATTCCTACTTCAGCTAGTCCTTCACCATCTATTCCAAAATCTTCCATGTAATTCCAAAATGCTTCCTTGTCCTTAGAAGTGGCTCCATGTCAAGAGGACTCTAAAGATAAAGAAAAGAACATAAAGAAAGATCAAGAGCAAGAACCCTCCATGTCATCCAATCCTTTTCATGACGTCTCTGATCCACTTCATGGTTCTTTTGATCCTCTACACTCTTCCGCATTCATTCCACCATCTCCTAAGAAAGATCAAGTTACTACCCACACCATTGAGCTTATTGACAATCAAGATGACCTTACTTCTCTTGAGGTTATTGAAAATAGTGTTGTTACTTCCAATTTTAAGCCTATTGAAAATCAAGAAAAAAATGATGCACTTATGCTATCCAAAGCAACTTGTCAAGATCAAAGTCTTCCATCTTCTTGTTCTACCACTCCATGTTCACCTCCACTTTCCACTCTTCCTAAGTCTATGCAAGCTTTGAAAATTCCTATCGAAGAAGTTGCTCCTATTCAAGATGTTCATGATCCTAGTGCAAATCCTGATGCTCACTCTAAAGATGCTAATGTCCTTGGTTGTCATATAGATGTTGACGAATTGGTTGATTATCCTTTTGTGTCTTCCACCTCCATCTTTGGACTTCCTCCACCAATACCAAAGGCTCCACGTCTTCCTTCCATCTTGGGCTCTTATGTCCCTTCACTTTTTCCTCCTATCTCTCCTAATTCATCATCCATCAAAGAGAGAAGGATAAAGAAGACAAAGTAAGACAAGCCATGATTAGGGCTGATTAGCTAAAGAGGCAACTAGGCCAAAGGAGGACCAGCCTATTGTGCAGAAAACTCATGAGGAAACTAGGCCAAAGGACAAAGGGAAATAAAAAGCTATTGGAGTTCAGATCAATGAACAGGTCATTGTTGATAGGACATCAAATTCAAGACTAAGATTAGATTCAGACCTTGAGATAGTTAGAAGGAAGAAAGAAGTACTAGATAAAGAACTAGAGAAAGCAGAGTTGGAGGCTTCTGCTGCAAAAATTAGAAAGAAGATTGATTTTCTCAAGCATGCTTTAGGACCTTCAAATGTTGCTGCTTCCTTCTTAGGACAAGGTGGAAATCAGGGTAACAATGCAGCTCAATCAAATGGTGTACCGGGTGCTGCTAGGATCCCTGATGGTTCAAACACAAGGACATCTACATCTCAAGGAATGGATCCACCACATGGAGCTCCTATTCATGAAAGGTACAAACAACTTACCTTCTTTGGTATTTTTGGCTATCCTAATGTAATCCGTGATGAAATTAGAAAAAGATCCCTAAATTTATTAGAAATAATGTCATCACATGTGAAGAACATCTAAATTTTTTTATAGATGTAATAGATGATTATAATATAGAGCCTGATGATGTTATAATGAAGCTATTTGTACAATCCCTGATTGAGGATGCTAGGGATTAGTTTAGAGGATTACCCCATGCTAGTATAGGGTCATGGAATGAATTTAGAAATTGCTTCAAGGAACACTATGGAGATAAAACAAATGAGGGTTTTATCTTAAATGAATTCAATAACATAAAGAAAAATCAGAATGAAGAGGTCCTTGAATTTAACATAAGGTTCCAAAAGGCTATGCATAGGCTCTTGCAGGTTATCAGATTAGATGACAGGGTATGTCTTGTGACATACTTGAATGCCTTTGATGCAAAAATGGGATACCTCTTGAGGGATAAGAACCCTAGAAACCTTGGGGAGGCTTACAAATTGGCCATCAACATAGAGAGTAATAGAAGAATATCAGGAAAGACAGGAAGAAGAGATGATTGCAAACATCAAATACAGAAAAAGAAAGAAATGGGAAGGTCTACTGACTCTAAACCCATAGAGGATGACAATCTAAAACATATTTTGGGCATTTTAGAAGGTTTAAAGCCTGGTGAGAAATGAAACAATAGGGTTCTGGCTATGGAGAGGTCAATGCCTAACAACTCTAGCAGACAACCAAGAATGCAAAATTACCCTTACAATACTCAGTGGAAAGATGGCAAGCCCATTCTCCCAACCAAGAAAGAAAGACCTGATGTAGGGATCCCTGATCCTTTGCATAGAAACTCAATAAACATGACTAATGATATTCCATGGTGTGGTTCTTGTCAGTCTCCTCATGACCCAAAGCATTGTGTCATTGCTTTAAACTTACAAGAAAATCAAGAAAATGAAGAGCAATAGTACAAGGATGGGTGTGGGATGACCTCTTCACATGCATGGGATGAGAATAATTTTGATGAAGAAGGAGAAGAGTTTGATGATGTTAGTTGTGGTGCAGTGAGGGGTGAGGAGGAGGTTTCTTTAAGGAGACCATCAGATGAAGAAATTTCTCAAATCACTGCAAACATGGTCACTCAAGCTAGAAGCAACTACAACTTGAGGAATAGGATAGTTGGAAATGCAATTGGTAAGCCAGGTAGTATGTTTATCAAGAGGACAGAAAATAGTGCTCAACAACATGAAGAAAAGGGCAAGGATGTGAATGTTGCTGACCAAGTGAAGGTAAAAAGGAAAATTGTTATTGTTCCTGTCTTTTAGAAGTAAAAGGAGTTTCCTCTCAAAGACAAGTCTGATCTGACAAAGGATAAATTTGTCACTCTTTTTGAAGAGGACATGAATAGCCAGAAGTATGTTGCAATTGATATGTCTTAATTGCTTTCACAGATCACTGTCAAAATTCCACTTTTTGGAAATGATGAGAATAGAAGAGCACAAGGTCAAGGCCTTGACTTGGGTAAATGGTGTTTCTTCTAGAGGAGTCAAAGAAGTGAATAGAAATGACAAGCATGTGGCTTCCCTAGAAGGCACACCTGATAGTAGGAGTGAAGAAATTGTTTCTAAGATTCCTCAAATCTTCTTGGATACAAATATTTTAAATAGTGCATCAGGGACAGTTGATCCTTTCTTCCTGTCTCTTGTTATTAATGGTAAGATATTGAAGAATTACATGATTGATTCTAGAGCATCAAACACTATTATGCTTGTATAAATCATCAAATCATTAAGACTAAAGGTTGATACACCTCATGGGAGATGCTAAGCTATGGACTCAAGACCAAGTAAGACAAGCCATGATTAGGGCTGGTCAGCTAAAGAGGCAACTACTAAATTTGGAGGCAATAAATTTTGTCCCAGAGCCTGAGAGATTAGAGGACTAGCCTATTGTGCAGAGAACTCATGAGGAAACTAGGCCAAAGCACAAAGGGAAACATAAGGCTATTACAGTTTAGATCAATGAATAGGTCATTGTTGATAGGACATCAGATCTAGGACTGTGATTAGATTCAGACCTTGAGATAGCTAGAAGGAAGAAAGAAGTACTAGATAAACAACTAGAGAAAGTAGAGTTGGAGGCTTCTGCTGCAAAAATAAAAAAGAAGATTGATTTTCTCAAGCATGCTTCAGGACCTTCAAATGTTGCTGCTTCCTTCTTAGGACAAGGTGGAAATCAGGGTAACAATGCAGCTCAGGGAAATGGTCTATCGAGTGTTGCTAGTATCCCTGATGGTTCAAACACAAGGACATCTACATCTCAAGGAATGGATCCACCACATGGATCTCCTAGTCATGAAAGGTACAAACAACTTACCTTCTTTGGTATTCCTGGCTATCCTAATGTAATCCCTAATGAAATTAGAAAAAAGCTCCCTAAATTTACTGGAAATAATGTCATCACATGTGAAGAACATCTAAAAAATTTCATAGATGTAATAGATGATTATAATATAGAGCCTGATGATGTTATAATGAAGCTATTTGTACAATCCATGATTGAGGATGCTAGGGATTGGTTTAGAGGATTACCCCATGCTAGTATAGGGTCATGGAATGAATTCAGAAATTGCTTCAAGGAACACTATGGAGATAAAATAACTAAGGGTTTTATCTTAAATGAATTCAATAACATAAAGAAAAATCAGAATGAAGAGGTCCTTGAATTTAACATAAGGTTCCAAAAGGCTGTGCATAGGCTCTTGCAGGTTATCAGATTAGATGACAGGGTATGTCTTGTGACATACTTGAATGCCTTTGATGCAAAAATGGGATACCTCTTGAGGGATAAGAACCCTAGAAACCTTGGGGAGGCTTACAAATTGGCCATCAACATAGAGAGTAATAGAAGAATATTAGGAAAGACAGGAAGAAGAGATGAGTGCAGAACTCAAATACAGAGTAAGAAAGAAATGGGAAGGTCTGCTAACTCTAAACCCAAAGAGGATGACAATCTAAAATAGATTTTGAGGGTTTTAGAAGGTTTAAAGCCTAGTGAGAAAGGAAACAATAGGGTTGTGGCTATGGAGAGGTCAATGCCAAACAACTTTAGCAGACAGCCAAGAATGCAAAATTACCCTTACAATACTCAGTGGAAAGATGGCAAGCCCATTCTCCCAACCAAGCAAGAAATGCCTGATGGAGGGATCCCTGATCCTTTGCATAGAAATTTAGTAAACATGACTGATGATATTCCATGGTGTGCTACTTGTCAGTCTCCTCATGACCCAAAGCATTGTGTCATTTCTTTAAACTTACAAGAAAATCAAGAAAATGAAGAGCAATATGACAAGGATGGGTGTGGGATGATCTCTTCACATGCATGGGATGAGACTGATTTGGATGAAGAAGGAGAAGAGTATGATGGTGTTATTTGTGGTGTAGTGAGGGGTGAGGAGTAGGTTTCTTTAAGGTGACCATCAGATGAAGAAATTGCTCAAATCACTACAGACCTAGTCACTCAAGCTAGAAGCAACTACAACTTGAGGAATAGGATAGTTGGAAATGCAATTAGTAAGCCAGGTAGTATGTTTATCAAGAGGATAGAAAATAGTGCTCAACAACATGAAGAAAAGGGCAAGGATGTGGATGTTGCTGACCAAGTGAAGGTAAAATGGAAAATTGTGCCTGCTGCAACACCTAGGAACAAAGCAAAAACATCAGATGTTATTGTTCCTATCTTTTAAAAGGAAGAGGAATTTCCTCTCTAAGACAAGTTTAATATGACAAAGGATAAAGTTGTCACTATTTTTGAAGAAGACATGAATAGCCAGAAGTATATTCCAATTGATATGTCTAAATTGCTTTCACAGATCACTGTCAAGATTCCACTTTTGGAAATGATGACAATAGAAGAGCACAAGGTCAAGGCCTTGAATTGGGTAAATGGTGTTTCTTCTGCAGGAGTCAAAGAAGTGAATAGAAATGACAAGCATGTGGCCTCCCTAGAAGGCACACCTAACAGTAGGAGTGAAGAAATTGTTTCTAAGATTCCTCAAATCTTCTTGGATACAAATATTGTAAACAGTGCATCAGGGACAGTTGATCCTTTCTTCCTGTCTCTTGTTATTAATGGTAAGATATTGAAGAACTACATGATTGATTCAGGAGCATCAAACACTGTTATGCCTACAAAAATCATGAAATCATTAGGACTAAAGGTTGATACACCTCATGGGAGATGCCATGCTATGGACTCAAGACAAAGTAAGACAAGCCATGATTAGGGCTGATCAGCTAAAGAGGCAACTACTAAATTTGGAGGCAATCAATTTTGTCCCAGAGCCTGAGAGATTAGAGGACCAGCCTATTGTGCAAAGAACTCATGAGGAAACTAGGCCAAAGGACAAAGGGAAATAGAAGGCTACTAGAGTTAGATCAATGAACAGGTCATTGTTGATAGGACATCAGATCCAAGACTAATATTAGATTAAGACCTTGAGATAGCTAGAAGGAAGAAAGAAGTACTAGAGAAAGAACTAGAGAAAGAAGAGTTGGAGGCTTCTGCTGCAGAAATCAGAAAGAAGATTGATTTTCTCAAGCATGCTTCAGGACCTTCAAATGTTGCTGCTTCCTTCTTAGGACAAGGTGGAAATCAGGGTAACAATGCAGCTCAAGAAAATGGTGTACCAGGTGCTGCTAGGATCCCTGATGGTTAAAACACAAGGACATCTATATCTCAATGATTGGATCTACCACATGGAGCTCCTATTCATGAAAGGTACAAACAACTTACCTTCTTTGGTATTCCTAGCTATCCTAATGTAATCCCTAACGAAATTAGAAAAAAGCTCCCTAAATTTACTGGAAATAATGTCATCACATGTGAAGAACATCTAAAAAATTTCATAGATGTAAATAGATGATTATAATATAGAGCTTGATGATTTTATAATGAAGCTATTTGTATAATCCCTGATTGAGGATGCTAGGGATTGGTTTAGAGGATTACCCCATGCTAGTATAGGGTCATGGAATGAATTTAGAAATTGCTTCAAGGAACACTATGGAGATAAAACAAAGGATGGTTTTATCTTAAATGAATTCAATAACATAAAGAAAAATTAGAATGAAGAGGTCCTTGAATTTAACATAAGGTTCCAAAAGGCTATGCATAGGCTCTTGTAGGTTATCAGATTAGATGATAGGGTATGTCTTGTGACATACTTGAATGCCTTTGATGCAAAAATGGGATACCTCTTGAGGGACAAGAACCCTAGAAATCTTGGGGAGGCTTACAAATTGGCCATCAACATAGAGAGTAATAGAAGAATATTTGGAAAGAAAGGAAGAAGAGATGAGTGCATAACTCAAATATAGAGTAAGAAAGAAATGGGAAGGTCTGCTAACTCTAAACCCAAAGAGGATGACAATCTAAAATAGATTTTTAGGGTTTTAGAAGGTTTAAAGCCTGACGAGAAAGGAAACAATAGGGTTGTGGCTATGGAGAGGTCAATGCAAAACAACTTTAGTAGAAAGCCAAGAATGCAAAATTACCCTTAAAATACTCAGTGGAAAGATGGGAAGCCCATTCTTCCAACCAAGCAAGAAAGGCCTGACGGAGGTATCCCTGATCCTTTGCATAGAAATTTAGTAAACATGATTGATGATATTCCATGGTGTGCTGCTTTTCAGTCTCCTCATGACCCAGAGCATTGTGTCATTGCTTTAAACTTACAAGAAAATCAAGAAAATGAAGAGCAATATGACAAGGATGGCTGTGGGATGACCTCTTCACATGCATTGGATGAGACTGATTTTGATGAAGAAGGAGAAGAGTTTGATGATGTTGGTTGTGGTGTAGTGAGGGGTGAGGCATAGGTTTCTTTAAGGAGACTATCAGATGAAGAAATTGCTCAAATCACTACAGACATGGTCACTCAAGCTAGAAGCAACTACAACTTGAGGAATAGGATAGTTGGAAATGCAATTGGTAAGCCAGGCAGTATGTTTATCAAGAGGATAGAAAATAGTGCTCAACAACATGAAGAAAAGGGCAAGGATGTGGATGTTGCTGACCAAGTGAAGGTAAAAAGGAAAATTGTGCCTGCTGCAGCACCTAGGAACAAAGCAAAAATATCAGATGTTATTGATCCTGTCTTTCAGAAGGAAGAGGAATTTCCTCTCAAAGACAAGTCTGATCTGACAAAGGGTAAATTTGTCACTATTTTTTAAGAAGACATGAATAGCCAGAGGTATGTTGCAATTGATATGTCTAAATTGCTTTCACAGATCACTGTCAAGGTTCCACTTTTGGAAATGATGAGAATAGAAGAACACAAGGTCAAGGCCTTGAATTGGGTAAATGGTGTTTGTTCTACAGGAGTCAAAGAAGTGTATAGAAATGACAAGCATGTGGCCTCCCTGGAAGGCACATGTGATAGTAGGAGTGAAGAAATTGTTTCTAAGATTCCTCAAATCTTCTTGGATACAAATATTGTAAATAGTGCATCAAGGATAGTTGATCCTTTCTTCCTGTGTCTTGTTATTAATGGTAAGATATTGAAGAACTGCATGATTGATTCCAGAGCATCAAACACTGTTATGCCTACAAAAATCATGAAATCATTAGGACTAAAGGTTGATACACCTCATGGGAGATGCCAAGCTATGGACTCAAGAGAAGTGCCAGTTATTGGTACCATTAAGGCTTTGCCTTATAAATTAGCTACATTTCCTGACAAATAGTTGACTATGAGTGTTCTTGTAGTTGATATTCCTCCTCAATATGGAATGTTGTTATCTAGAAAGTGGAGTGCCTCCATGGGAGGAAGTATTCACTGTGACCTATCTTTTGCTACATTTGACATTGAAGGAGAGAGTGTGAAGGTGTCAAGGGAATCTAGAACTCCACATATGATTGAGGAAAATGAAAAGGATAGCATGAATTGTTTTGTTGACACTAACATTGGTTCTTTCCAAGTTTAGAGGAAAGAGATGCAGGAGAAGGTCAGGCTTATCCTTTTGGCCAATGATGAGAGTAACAAGGTAGAAGATAATGTCTTATGGACATTATATTTTGATGGAGCAAGTTATAGAGAAGGTGCTAGAGTAGGAGTATTTTTGGTATCCCCAAGTGGTAAGACCTTTAAGTTTTCTTTCACTCTCTTGTTTCCTTGCACAAACAATGTTGCAGAGCATGAAGCCCTATTGATTGGTTTGAGACAAGCATCAAAACATGGGATCAAACATCTTAGGGTGATTGGTGATTCTGAGTTAATAGTTTCTCAGATTAGATCAAAGTATGCATCTAAGAATCAAAGGCTGAAACAATATAGGAATGCTACATGGCATGAGATTGAGGGTTTCAGTACCTTTGGGATTGATTTGGTGGATAGAAGCCAAAATAGGATGGAAAACTTACTAGAAAACATAGCCTTAAGGCCAGAGGATATTACCTTTGCAGGGATATCCAAAATTGAGTGTAAGTCTAGGCCTTCTATCCCAGATAATATTGAGAATTGGAAAGTGTTTTCTGATGATCAAGACATTTTGAGATTATTGCAGTGTGAATCTCACTTTGATGGTCAGGAGATGGATTTCAGTACCTATGTTGACATCAGAGATGGAAAAGAGAATGTCCTTGGGAAGGAAGTTTAGCAACTAAAGTCAAATAGGATCCCTAGGGGATTGGTTGCTCTTGAAAGGACATTTGATAATAAAGAGAGGGCTTGTGTTACTAGAGTTGTTGACAAGATAAATGATTTGGAGGAAGTGAATCTAGGAACAAGCCAAGAACCAAAAAATATTTACATAGGTAAATGCTTATCTCAAAGAACTAGAAGAAATTTGATTGATCTTCTCAAAAAGTTTAGACATGTTTTTGCATGGTCTTATGAGGATTTGAAGCCATATAGGGAAGATCTCTTCCAGCATGAGATACCATTAAAGGAAGGAACCAAGCCTTTTAGGTAGAAAGTAAGGCCTGTGAACCCTACTTTGGAACCAAAAATGCAAGATGAACTTAAAAAGATGATGGATGCTGGCATTATAAAGCCTGTTAGGCATTCTACTTGGGTGTCAAATTTGGTTCCAGTCAAAAAAAAGAATGGTGACATTAGATTATGTGTTGATTTTAGAAATTTGAATGTCAATTCTTTAAAAGACAATTATGGTTTGCCTAATATGGAAAATATGCTGCAAAAGGTCACTAGATCAGAGTTAATGTCCATGATGGATGGTTTCTCTGGATATAATCAGGTCATGGTCAAGGAGTCAAAACAATTCAAGACTGCATTCACTACTCCTTCGGGAACATATGTTTATGTTAGGATGCCATTTGGCCTAAAAAATGTAGGAGCAACTTTTTAGAGAGCTATGGATGTGGCTTTTTATGATTTCATAAACAAGTTTTTAGTGGTTTACCAAGATGATCTCACAGCATATTCAGAGAAGGAAGATCAACATTGTGAGCATCTTGAAAAAAATTTCATCAGAGCTTTGGAATATGAGATTTCTTTGAACCCAAAGAAATGTTCTTTTGGTGTTGTGGAAGGCAAGCTCTTAGGACATATTGTGTCCAGGGATGGAGTGAGAATTGATCCTGAAAGGGTTATGGCAATAGACAAGCTCTCACCACCAAGGAATGTTAAAGGAATACAGTCTTTCTTTGGGCAGGTGAACTTTCTAAGAAGATTTGTTACAAATTTTGTAGAAATTTGTATTCCTATCTCTAGGATGTTGAAAAAAGATGCAAAGGTAGAGTGGAATGAAGAAGCATATGCATCTTTCATAAGTATCAAACAGGCCATTAAAGATGCCCCTATTTTGAGGACCCCTGATTATGGTAAGCCCATGCAGATTTTCTCTTTTGCTTCTTATCATACAGTTGCAGCAGTTTTATTACAAAAGAATTCACGTGGATATGAGAAACCTATATCATACGATCCTTCCATTAATTATCCTTCTACCTTCTATCCTTTTTCCTCATTTACCTATTCCTCCTATCTTCCAACCTCACTCGCTTTACATAAAACTTTATCCTCCATTTTTCTCTTCCATCTTCCTTTCCCTATCAGCATCTTTGAGCATATCATTTTGAATCCTTGGCATATCATGGTTTATCCTTTCAAGGAGCATTATTTAAAAAGCTTGCCTTCTTCCAAAAAAAAAAAAAATTGAAAAAATTGAAAATGTGCCTTAGTGGAAACCTGGAAACAACTACCTTGGTAGAAAAAGTAAAGAGAAATAAATTCATCCTATGGTGAAAACCAGTCCCTTGTGGCACCTTGGATAAGTACCATGATGAAAACCTAGCAATTAGGCATCATGCATAGTTCTTCTACATATTTCATTTATTTCATCTTCTCTCTTTGATTTTGGAAATGTTGACCTATACACGAACATTTCACTATCTTATGATGATCTTGCTTTCATTCCATTCATGTTTAGCCTTGAAATTTATTTTCCTCCATTCATTATAGCCTTTCGTTATCCTTTTCCCCTTGGTCTTGATCTAATAAAAAAGAGTAAAACATGATGCTATGAAGCCTCTTGACATGTCTACTCCTTTGGACTACATCCTTTCCTTCTTTTGCATTATTCTTTTGTGACTTATCCTATGTTGGCCTTTCATTGCTTGTCCAAATGTTCTTTTCATGATAATTTTTCCCTAGCTTGGGTACTCTTGATGAGTTTTCCATTGAGGATTTATTTCCTTCATTCTCCTTCATTCTCTTGTCTTCCATCTCTTCCACTAGCTTGCTAATCCCTCTTATTTTCCACCTTCCTGGACATTGGGACTACACAATGTGATCTTGCTTGGGAGTTTGATGCCCATTCTGTCTGGGGGCATTCTTTGTATATACCTTATTGATCCTAAAAAAATCTCAAAAAAAATTCATAGATGATGCTGAAAAAATCTTTAAAAGCATAAAAACTACTTAAAAAAAAAGGATCCCCAAAAAAAATCAAAAAATGCAAAAAAAATTAAAAAATTAAAAAAATTTAAAAAAGAATAGAAAAAGTGCCTTGGTGAAAACCTGGAAATAGGTGCCTTGGTAGCAAAAATACAAAAAAATTGTAAAAAGTCCTTAAAAAATCTATCAAGTGGTGAAAACCTAAAAATGGGCGCTGCTTGAGACCCTTGCACCTATGTCTATTAGTCTTGTGTGGTGCTCCTTCACTCCACTTCTCACTTTACCTCTCATACCCTAGAATTGACTCTTGTCTTAG
The DNA here is from genome assembly GCA_027943335.1 of Chamaecyparis obtusa. Lineage (NCBI taxonomy): Eukaryota > Viridiplantae > Streptophyta > Pinopsida > Cupressales > Cupressaceae > Chamaecyparis > Chamaecyparis obtusa. Next base: position 83,123 of record BSBK01004634.1, on the reverse strand, counting down.
TCTAGGGGTCATACATTGTTCTAGCTTATTTTGGGTCTCTTTGTGCATTGTGGTTTCTTTGGCAACTTGGTTCAAATAGTGTTTCTTAATGCTACCCAACTGTGTTTTTCAACACTCCCCTAGCGTCGAGTGTTTCTCAACACTTATCAGATATCCTACTAGTAGTCTAGCATGATATGATATTTCCACTCATAGATGTGATACTCAAAGTTTGACTCTATGACCTACACACACACACTTATACACTTGACTTGCTAAAATTTGCTTTATTTCTTTGTGTGCTGTCGATGATGATTTCTTTGATGAGTGTTCTATCCCTAATAGTTTTCAATGATGCCAAGCTAGAAGACTGGGGCATGAGGACATGTTTTATTTGCTTTCTACTTGTAGGTATATTTTTTTGATCCTAACTGTCATTAGCATTTATGCTTGTTCCACTTGACATTGAGGTCTACAAGGTATTATCCTTGACTATTTATGCAGGTGCATGCTTATAGTCATCTTGACTTTCTTGTGTCTCGATGTGAGCATAATCTTGCTATATCAAACTTAGGGAATCTTATTGCACTAGTCATCTTGACTTATATGTCTTTGATGCTTAGGTGGGATTCCCAGATTCCTATCTGATATAGATTATATTCATATCCACATAGTTATACTAGTATGTATTGTATGATCTTGTGATGCTACCAATAACACTTGATGATGAATATTAGAGTCTAATAGCTTTGTGACCTTGCAAGTAAACCACTTTTTCATAGTAGCTTGCATTCTTAATTTCATAATAGTTATTTTTGCATCTTGCATATGGAGAGAGCTCTCCTTTCATCTTTCATGGACCTATCAATCAACTACACTCACCTTTTGCTTCTTCCCGATCATGTCTTTCGCTTCTTGTCTTTCATATCACATCATTTTCTATTCATTTTGGGATAGAAACCGAAATCCGAGTTCACCTTGATCGTCAAAATCACATTTCACCCTCTTCTGTGCAGTTGGCTGACCATTTGAGGCCTGATCCTTCAATCTTCACTGGGGCATTTTCATTTCTTCATCTTCATCTCTCTCACCCTTCTAGTCTTTCATTCATTTAATTCATCTATCTCTAAGGTCTTGACTGGGGCATATCTTCACTTCTTGATGGTTATTCTATCATCTTTCATCTTCGATTATGATTTCTAATGATTTGATCATGTTTCTCTTGCTTCTGCATTCCCTTTACCTAATTTCACTTTCGATCCCAAGGGGGCAGACACATCATATCCTATTGGCTATTCTCTAGAGTATATTCTTGACCACTCCATTTTCTCTGATCGATCTACCTATCTCTTTGCACTTGCCATGATAGTTCTCATCTTGAGTCCTGATATTGTCCATCTCTTTCCTAAGTGTTCAGTACTATCGCTATCAGGTTGATCATGCAGGATTTGCTATCTCTCTACACTTCATTCTTTGGAGTTAGATCTCTATCTATTGCCTTTTTGGCTAATTTATTCTTTGACGTAATGTGTTCCCAGATCGATCACACATTAGTCAAAGAGGGGAAAATGTAATCATCTAAAAATGGTCATCTAGACTATTAGCCCCTTTCTAGCATTATTTGCTAAAATCATCAATTGCTTATTTTGATCAAATCCTAGTTCTATCATTTATTCGATTATTTTCTATGGGCTAACCATTTTATCCTAAAGTCTTTATTTATTTAAAAGGAATTCCCTCCCCTTTTAATAAATAAAAAGCCCCCACTTTTCCTCTTATCCTAAGTTGCACAAATAAAGCATTATTCTTATTTTATAAAAAGGGAAAAAGCACTTTTTGTCTCATATGGGCACAAAAGTCAACTCTTATTTTCTCATTAGAGGATACTTGTGCACATGGATTTCTCCTCTTTCAAGCTCCACCGTTGATTAAATATTTTGCCTCTTAGTCTCCATGGTCCATTTTTTCTCATTTCTTATAAAAGGAGAGCTCTCTTCTTCATTCTAGAATCCCCAACTTTTTATGCTAATGTTATGCTACAGGTTTTCTAGGTCACTTTGGAGCTTTTGAAGATTTGGAGAATTCTTGGCTTTTGCATCTACATGTTATTCTAGTTTCATTTATCATGGCATTCATAACTTCATATTTAGCTTAGTGTCCTTTGTGCTTTAGATTAATTCATCTAGCTTAATTAGGAGGCTTTGTAATACTTGCATATTTCCTTTCATGGCATAGCTTGCATTTCCATTTCTAGCATAGTTGCATTGCATTTGCATTTCCATTTGATTCTTGGGCATATTGGCATTCTTTCCCTTGTCTTCATTTGAATCTCCCATTGCATGGTTTACTAGCAAGGTTATTGGCTTAATAGCTCTAGCTACGAGCACTCTTAAAACCCTTGCACTCCATGGCTAGGGAGCTCTAAATCAATTTCTCAAGGTTTCAAATCCATGGATTATCTTGGAAGCAATGATTTAGAGAAGTGCACATCTTAGTGTGTACACCATGTACCCTCCTTCTTAGGAGCGAGGAATACTGGAACAACACAAGGGATTATGCTCTTCCTAATGAAGCCTTTCTCTAATAACCCTTGAATATGTATTGCAAAATCTCCATTTTTTTTAGGAGTCAATTTATAGGAAGCCTTATTGGGAAATGGAGAACTAGGGATGAGGTCTATGAAGTGACTAATGCCTCTCTTTGGTGTCAAATTATCTATATTTTTATTTGTGACTATCCATTTTTACTTGTTCAAAAAATCTTGTACCTCCTTTGGACCAACAATTATTTGAGGCTCTTGACCTATTGGTATCTCCTTAGTATTTGTTTTAGGCTTGACTATGATGCAAAAACAATGTGTATCTTTATCCTTGAGGACTTGCAAAAAATCCTTCTCTCCTACCAACATCACACTATTTTCCAAGACTCTATCCTTATTAGTATCAAGGAGAGGGGTCATTGTTTAACTTATCCCATTCTTGGTCAAGGTATAGACATTATTTTTCCCCTCATGTTGAGAATCAACATCATATTTCTAGGGTCTACCTAAGAGTAGATGGCATGCATCCATATTCAAAACTTCACACAAGTCTTTATATTTGTATTTTCCTACTTGTTATTCTACCCAACATTGCTCATCTACCAAGGTTTGTTGATCCTTATTGATCTAAGAAACCTTATAAGCATTTGGGTGGGGTATTTTCTTTAGACCAAGTTTTCTTATCATTTCACTAGAAGCTAAATTTTTTTTAGAACTAGAATCAATAATAACCTTACAATCTCCACCATTTACCTTGAAATGGGTTCTAAATAAGCTCTTCCTTTGTGCGGGATCCTTAGGAGATGACACCTTCAAGAGTATTACGTTGAACATTATGCATTCTCTTTGCTTAGGATCTACAGGCCTAGAGGCAGTTGTATGATATGAATTCATACTCAAACAATTCTCATCTTGAGTGAGTTTCACCCTCCTATCTCCTCCTAGTGTATTGGAACTTCTACTAGCCTTTCTTGGGTATCTAAAGGAATGGTGACCCACTTGGTTGTAGGAGAAACACCTCCCAATAAATACATGAGTTTTTATGCCTCTTGATCTTCCCCTACTTCTTCATCTACCTCCTTTGAAGTTATTCCTTTCATTCTAATCTCTATCAAGTTATTGGTGACTTGATTCTCCTTATGGTCTTGTTGATGATGATCCTCTTCTTTGGAACCTCTCTGTTCCTCTAAAGTTGTTTCCTCTTCCTCTATTATGATGCAGGAGCATCTCAGGTCCTTGGAAATCCTATGTCACCAAAAAAATTTTGGAGTTTGTCTATGTTGCTCAGTTCCTACTTTGACCAAGTTGGTCAGTAGTTGGTCAGTTTCCTTTGGTTATTGAGTGTGGTCGATTATTTCCTGGGCGGTCAGTTGTTTCACTTGCACTCAGCATTACTTATCAACTGCTCGATTATCCTTTCTCACCGATGGGTTTAGTTTTGTTTTCTGTTGAGGCTGACTTGTGCATTTATTTTGCATCATGGATTTAATGTTGGAATCCATCATTGGGAAGCATGTGGTCCTAGATCTAACCGTTTCTTCCATTGATTGTGGATTTAAAGGCCGACTCAGTTCAGTAGGTGCTTGTATAAATGTAGTTGTTCGGTTGTAGTTTAGGAGTTATTTTTGATAGAAGATAGTAGACATTATAATTAAAATTTGCAATAGATCCTTGCATGTTTCAGGACTTCTGAGATTCCTTGCAATATCAAGCTAAAATTGGGAAGACCTTAGAGCCCAACATGTATGGTTTTATTTGATGAAATTATATGAAAGATCTGGCATTCTCTCTCTCACTATTGTGTTTGTTTGCTTCTGCATGTGTTGAGAAGGCTTGGATCATCAGGGTGCACCATCCTTTTGCCCCTCTTGACCCCTGCCTTGTGTTAGGTGGTATCAGAGCAAGGTGAGATCTTGATCTAGGTCTGCGAATATAGGTTTGTAGGTTCCTCTTGAAGCCCTAGTTGATTATTGTGTGGTAGCAGATTGTGATCTGATCTGCAACTATAGAGGGTTGTCAAGATGGTTCATGGGAGGTGAGATGCAGATCTAGGATTAGTAGATATGCTAAGGTAGATTGCTGCTAGGTTAGAAGTAGTTGAAACAGCCCAAAGAAGAGGTAGACATCTTGAAGATGTTAGTGATGATGAAGTTGAGGAAGAATAGGTGAATGCAAAACCTGCACTTGTTATGGACCAAGGTGAAGAAAGATTTTTTAAGGCTTTGACAAGTTTGAAGTCAACACCACATTTCAATCCTCCTGAGTATGGTGGAAAGCTAGATTTTGATGAATTGGTGGACTGGATCACCGAGATGGAAAAGTATTTTGAATATGAAAACATTCCTGAGGTTAAGAAGGTGAAGATTGCAAGAACTAAGTTGAAAAGTCATGCATCCTTATGGTGGGAACATCCGCAGCTGGATAGGAAAGGGAAAGGGAAAGGAAAAGACAAAATTAAGGTATGGAGTAAAATGGTCAATAAATTGAAAAGAAATTTCTTACCCTATGATTATCAGATTAACTTAGTTCGACGAATGCAAAGTCTAAGGCAGAAAGATAGCTTGGTAAAGGAATATACTAGGGAATTCTATAGATTGGATATCAAATCTGGACATGATGAAGATGATGTGAAAAGGATTAGTAGATACCTGAATGGTTTGAGAGTTTCCATCCAAGAAGAAATTAGTATGGTCAAGTTGGAGAACATTGAAGAGGCTTATCAATTTTGTTTGAAGGCTGAGGAGAAATTGAATAAGAGACATGAGAAAAGATAGAGAGGAAGAGGTAAATCTAATGCTGAGAATGGAAGATCTGAGCCTAAAAAGAAAAATTTGGACAAAGGAAAGACCGAGTGGAAAGGTGAAAGTTCGTCTAGAGGTAGAGGTAGTAACTACTGAGGTGGTTATAGCAGAGGAAGTTTCTGTGGAACTTTCTACAATTGTGGAGAAGAAGGACATAGATCATTTGAATGTACACATGAAAGTTAGAAGGCTAGTAGTAGTAGAAATGCTTTGGTGCAAGAAGAGTCACCAAATGAACCTGAAAAGGAAAATAACTTAATGGTAAGGAGAGCATTGTGGAATGAAAGAAAAAAGGAAGATCCGATAAGCAAAAGTTTGTTCAAGACTAGATGTAGAATTTTTGATAAAGTTTGAAAGGTAATCATTGACAGTGGTAGCTCAAAGAATTTGGCATCTGAGGAGATGGTCACAAAATTGTAGTTGAAAAGACTGGAACATCCAAAGCCCTATCAGATTTCATGGATCAAGGATGAGCATACACTCCTAGTAAGTAAACAATGTTATGTGAATTTGAAGATTGGAAAATACTATGATAAGGTGTTGTGTGATATCATGCCTATGGATTGTTGTCATATTTTGTTGGGTAGACCTTGGCAATAAGATAGACATGCTATATATGATGGCAGATTGCATAAGTATACTATTGTGGTTGATGGAAAGAAACAAATCTTGTTACCATTAATGGAAGAACCTATCATTAATGTTTGCACATCTGTGAAATTTTTCTTGATGGATGGAAGTTTGTTAAAGATTTAAAAAGGAATGATGTATGTTTTGCTGTGATTCCTAACAAGCCGAGTAAGAAAATAGAAGATAATGTTCCTTAGGAGATTGATAAGTTACTCATCAAGTATAGTGAAATCATTTTTGATAATGTACTTGATAGTTTACCACTACAGAGAAGCATTCATCATTGTATGGATCTAATCCCTAGAGCTAGTTTACCGAACAAAGTACCTCATTAGTTAACACCTATCAAGAATCAAGAATCGAACCGACAAATTCAAGAATTGCTGGAGAAAGGTTTGATCAGAGAAAGTTTGAGTCCTTGTCTAGTACCTACTATATTGGCACCTAAGAAGAATGCATAATGGAGAATGTGTATTGATTCTAGAGAAATCAATAAGATTACAATGAAGTATAGGTTTCCTGTACCGAGAATGGATGACATCATGGATAGTTTGACTGGAGAAAAGTATTTCACAAAGATTGATTTGAAAAGTGGGTATCATCAGATCAAAATTAGAGAAGGTGATGAATGGAAGACTACTTTCAAAACAAAAGAAGGTTTGTATGAGTGGTTGGTTATGCCTTTTGGTTTAACTAATGCACTGAGTACTTTTATGAGGTTGATGAATGAAGTTTTGAAGAAACTCTTGGATAAATTTGTGATTGTATATCTTGATGATATTTTGATATTTAGTAAGACCAAAGAAGAACATTTGTTGCATGTTAGACAAGTTTTGCAGAGATTGAAAGAAGAAAAGTTGTTGATAAATCTGAAAAAGTGTTCATTCATGAAAGAGGAAATTGTGTATTTGGGATTTATGATCTCAGTTGATGGTTTGAAGATGGATCCTGAAAAGGTTGAAGATATTTTGAATTGGCCTACACCTATGAATGCTAGTGAGGTAAGATCATTTCATGGTTTGGCATGTTTTTACTGAAAGTTCATAAGGAATTTCAGTTCAATTTGCAATGCTATGACTGAGACTATGAGAGGAGACAAAAGAGAATTCAAGTGGAAATGTGGAGCTTATAAAAGTTTTGAAAATATGAAGAAGAAGATTGTTGAATTACCTATTTTGGCATTACCTAATTTCAGTAAAGTATTTCAAGTGGAATGTGATGCAAGTGGAATTACAATTGGAGTTGTGTTGAGTCAAGAAGGTAAACCTATTGCTTTCTTTAGTGAAAAGTTGAATGATGCTAGAAGAAAATATTATGTGTATGATCAAGAATTCTATGCTATTATTAAAGCACTAAAGAAATGGAGACATTATTTGATACCAAGTGAATTTGTGTTGTATACCGATCATAAGGCTTTATAGTATTTGGGTAGTCAGAATAAGTTGAATCAAAGACATTTGAAATGGGTTGAGTATTTACAGAGTTACACATTTGTGATAAAGCATAAGAGTGGAGTCACTAACTAAGTTGCCAATGCATTGAGTAGAAATCTTTGATGACTGAGATGAAAATTTAAGTTCTTGGTTTTGATGAGATGAAAGGTTTGTATGAAAATGACCTTGATTTTTTTGAGCCATGGAGAAAGTGTAGAGCACCTATTCAAGATCAACAAGATACCAAGTGGGCTGAATATTTTATTCAGGAAGGTATTTTTTTTAAAGGTATTCAGTTGTGTATATCGAGAGGAGTAATGAGAACTAATTTGATCAAAGAGAAACATAATAGTAGTTTGGCTGGACATTTTGGCATTGAGAAAACATGGAATTTGCTTAAGGAGAAGTACTTTTGGCCGCAATTGTATAAAGATGTTCAGAAGTTTGTGAAAAGTTGTGGAATTTGTCAAGTTGCAAAAGGAGTAAGTCATAATACCGGATTGTATGTACCAACTATTGTTCCTGAGAAACCTTGGATTGACATCAGTATGGACTTTGTTCTTGGCTTACCAATGACAATAAGATGTAATGATTCTATATTTGTTGTTGTGGATAAATTTTCTAAGATGGCACATTTCATACCATGTAGAAAGACATCAGATGTAGTACATATAGTAGATCTTTTCTTTAAGGAAATTGTCAGATTACATGGATTACCAAGGAGTATTATCTCTAACCGAGACAATAAATTAGTTGGATACTTTTGGAAGACCCTTTGGAAGAAGTTTGGCACTGAGTTGAAATATAGTTCTACATTTCACCCACAAACCGATGGACAAACTGAAGTTGTGAACAAAATTTTGGGTAATCTTTTGAGATGCTGAGTTGGAGACACACTAAGTAGTTGGGATTCTATGTTAGCACAAGCAGAGTTTGCATACAATAATTTAGTGAATAGGAGTACTGGAAAGACACCATTTGAGATTGTGAATGGGATACAACCAAGAAGTATATATAATTTGAGAGACATTGATGATGAGAGTAAGAGAAGTGCTGAAGGAGTGAAATTTGTTGAGTACATGAAGACATTGCATGAAGATGTGAAACTGAAGCTAGAAGAGAATAATAAAAAATACAAAGATAGAGCTGATAAATCAAGAAGACATAAGACTTTTGATGTTGGTGATGAAGTGATGGTTCATTTGAATAAAGGTCAATTTCTTGTTGGAACATATGGGAAGCTGAAGATAAAGAAGTTTGGACCTTGCAAGATTTTGAGGAAATTTGACAATGGAAATGCATATGAGATTGAGTTACCTAATGACATGGATATATCACCAATTTTCAACATTTTTGATTTATATGAGTATCATCAACCTGATGAAGAAATGACAGTACCAAGAGAATATCCTAAGAAGTAGAGTGAAGAAGTGGAGCAGATTTTGAAGGAAAGAGTTGGCAAGAGCACAAGAGGAAAACATTATATGGAATATCTAGTTAAGTGGAAGAATAGACCGATGGAAGATAGTTCATGGATTTCACAGTCTAATTTGGATGCAGCTCAGATCATACCCTAGGTGTTTGATGCAAGAGCATCTCAGGTCCTTGGCAATCCAGTGTCACCAAAAATATTTTGGAGTTTGTCTATGTTGCTCAGTTCCTACTTTGACCAAGTTGGTCAGTAGCTCATTAGTTTCCTTTGGTTACTAAGTGTGGTTGGTTGTTTCACTGGCACTCGACATTGCTTGTTTGCTACTCAGTTATCCTTTCTCACCGATGGGTTTAGTTTTGTTTTCTCTTGAGGCTGACTTGTGCATTTATTTTGGGTCATAGATTTAATGGTGGAATCCATCATTGGGAAGCATGTGGTCCTAGATCTGACCATTTATTTTTTTGATTATGGATTTGAAGGTTGACTCAGTTTAGTAGCCTCTTGTATAAATGTAGTTGTTTGGTTGCAATTTAGGAATCATTTTTGATAGAAGATAGTAGACATTAGAATTGAGATTTGCAATAGATCCTCGCATGTTTGAGGACTTCTAAGATTCATTTTAATATCAGGCCGAAACTAGGAAGGCCTTACAGCCTAACATGTATGGTTTTATTTGATGAAATTATATGAAAGGTCTGGCATTCTCTCTCTCACTATTGTGTTTGTTTGCTTCTACATGTGTTGAGCAGGCTTGGATCATTAGGGTGTGCCATCCTTTGGCCCCTCTTGACCCCTTCCTTATGTCATATTATTATGCTCCCCTTTCCTCTTTTATTTCTCTTCAATCTTCATTTCCATTTGATAACACTGGTGTAGAGATTGAGGATTGAATAGACTTAGTTCATCTTGGATACTGAACTTAAGTCCATTCAAATATAGGGGCAAGTTTTTTCTTCTCATTTTCAGGGACCTTAGCCTTCATGGTGATCTTGTGGAACTCATCAGTGTAAGAGCCTATATCAAGATCTCTTTTACTCAAATTTTGTAACTTCTTGTGTAAGGTCACCTCATAGTCTTCAAGGATAAATTATTTCTTAATCTCTCTGAGCATATTCTTCCAAGAGGATATTGGTTCCTTCTCCTTTTCCACTCTCTCATTGTGTAGGAAATTCCACCAAATTAATGTAGGACCTTTCATCTTTGAATTTTCAATCTTGATCTTCACATGTGCAGGAATGTCATCACATTCAAAGTGAATTTCTAGGGCTTCTACCCAATCCATACATTCCACTAGGTCCATCCTTCCCACAAACATATGTATGTCTAGTTTGTGATCTCTTCTCCCAAACCTCTCTAAGGCTTTTATCATTGATCTTTTATCATCTCACATTCCCCATCTCATAGGTTTTGATCTCTCTTCTTCTTCTTCTTCTTAATCTGATTCTCCACCTCTAGATCCACTAAGTTGCAAGTTCTTCAACCTTGCTATCTCTTCCTCCATCTTCTTATTCTTAGCAGCTTATTCCCTCATAATTTTGGTGAACTCCACATTTTTTATCCTTAGAGGTATCTCCTCTTCATTATTTTCATTTTGATCTACTATTATTTTTCTCAAGAACTTTTGTGGGCTCTGATACCACCTAATGCAGAGTGGTCAGCAAGAAGCTTAGGAAATGTTCTTTTTACTCCTTAACTCCCCAACTTTGGATTTTTTTCAATCCAATCCTTCTAACCTTGAGTCACAAGGTATTTGAACCAAGTAGTGTTGGTTAGAAACCTATCCTACTTCTCCTCAATGCCTAAAGGCTTCACACAATTCCTTCCAAATTTGTGACTTAGGGACACTAGCCCTATTCTATGCTAACTTGGGAAATCTTCACCAATGGCTTTACACAATCCAACCAAAGGTTGGAACACATTAATTATGATTTAATAATAGGGAAAAAACCCTTAGATTTACCCTTCAACTTCCACAATATGCCCAACACTGATTGACATGGGAATCGTACTAAGTCTCCATAACTAGTTTTTGGTGTGTAGTTTATCTTTCTGCGTCAGACCACATAAAATAAGGGAAGATTCAGATACCCTTTTGGAATATATAAAGATTCATAAAGTCCTAAGACCCAAATCCACTCCTACAGTACCTAACCCTTACTAGTTCACATACCTAATTGGCTAAATTAGGCTTGGTTTCCAAAGAAAGTGGTCAAAGATGGGTACATGGGATTGGTTCAGGGTTTTTCAAACCTTCTCCACATCCCAAATAACACAAATCCACCTTCCAATCAGTCCCACTAGTCAAATATTCAAAATGCACAATTCAACACTCATCAACCTAGCTGAATACATTGAGATATTCAACCTAGGGCTTGATGCAAACACCCTAAGTCCTTCGAGTCACACCCTGAGTCTTTAGAATAAATATCATTACACTCCTAAATTTCATTTTCCAAATGGGTGAGGAATTCCACTAGTTCAATTGCAAGTTAGGGTTCCATTTGTAGGATGGAGCTTGTTTGAGGTTTCTTCCTAGACTAGTTTTATTAAAAAAACTAGAAATTTTGCTACACTGCACTTATCAATTGAACTTAAAATGTTTTAAAAAGTATAAACTTCAATGATTCAAACCACATGATAAAATTGCATCCAATCTATTGTACATGGCTATACCAGTAAGAATTAACTAAGGAATTTCTTATTGATTTTGCATCAAAATTCATAATACAATCTTCTTACCTCTTCCTAAGGCCAAAACAAGTTGAAATAGGTTCATAGCTGAATCCAAACTGGTTCATATGCAATTATGACCATTGGTCTTCAAATTTGAATGCCTGGAGAAACTTTTGAAAAGTTACTCAAGCAACTTTTACATCTTTTGTGCAACTTTTGCAATTTTTCTCTCCAAAGACCATATGTTAAGATTCTAACCTTTAAACCAAGTCAAACATTTTTAAAATAAACCAAATTTAATGGAATCATGTTTAAAACTCTCAAAACATCAAAAACACATAATTCACCTATTGCTTCAAACCCTATGATCAAAGTGGACAAAGGCATCTCAAGGATTATAGGTGTGCCTTAGGGATCCTTGACCACACAAATCGATCCAAACCAAAAAGAGGATGATCTCAAAGATCTATCCCATTATTACAAAATACATAAAGTTTAGAATCATAAGGAGCATCTAGGATGTTGCCTAGGGTGCCCTGCACTAGAGAGAGAGAGAGAGAGAGAGAGAGAGAGAGAGAGAGAGAGAGAGAGAGAGAGAGAGAGAGAGAGAGAGAGAGAGAGAGAGAGAGAGAGAGAGAGAGAGAGAGAGAGAGAGAGAGAGAGGAGTTTGGTGAGAGATTCGTAACGAGCACATGGGGAGAGACATAGTTCTAAAATTTTCTAACATTTCCTAATGATTTTCTAACTTTTTCAAAGGTTTCAATTTTTTCTAAATTTTCCTAAAGTTTGAAGTTTTTGTAAATTTTCCCAAGTTTTAAATTTTTCTAAATTTTCTTAAATTGTTCTAAAATTTTCTAATAGAAATAATTTAAAACTATCATTTTAACATTACTAATTTAAAATAATTTAAAAACATTCAATAAGATTACTAAAAATCTTAAAGTTTCTAAAATTTTCTAGTTTTTTCTAGCATTTTCTAGTATTTTCTAATATTTTCTAGTATTTTCTAACATTTTTTGGTATTTTCTAACATTTTCTAACATAATTTTTTTAAACCAAAAATTATCAAAAAAGAAATAACTATTAGAAAATTAAAAAACAAACTAAAATAATAAATAAATATATAAATTACAATATTAAATAATTAAGAAAAAGAAAGAAAAATGTGTGTACCTGGAATATACGACGGTTGAAGGAGATGAAATAGAAGACAAGGAGGACAAAGTTAGGAAGGACGTCACAAAGTCATTAGGGGGTTCCCTCCAACACTAGGGTTTACTACGCTCCTTGAACAGTAAATATGAAAATGACACCCCTCTGCCAAAAATTTGTAGGTCTTCACACGAAGGGGGTCTTCACCTGAAGACCTCGTCACCCCTTCATGCAAAGTAACCTACATCAGGGTCTTTGTGCGAAGAGTTGGTTTGTCTTCGGCCAAAGACCCCCTCATTGGGTGAAGACCCCTCTTGGAGCAAAGACCCCCTCTTCGGGTGAAGACATTAAAACATGATATTTTTGGCCCGACCAAATTTTGTTCATCCCCAAAAGTGGGACTCACTTTTGTCATACCACCCTAGTACATATCCTTGTATCAACATAGTCATTGCAACATCAAAAATTGTTTTATTCTTCCTCTCTTCAACACCATTTTTCTATGGAGTTCTCGAAGAAGACATATGCCTTTTTATACCATTGTCTTCACAATACTTCATGAAATCATCCAATGTGAAATCACCTCCTCTATCTGATCTTAAACACTTCATATTTTTTCTGATTCCTTTCCCACCAATGCTCTAAAAGCCTTGAACTTATTGAATTTATTTTATTTCTCCTTAAGAAATGTAACATACTTCATTACTGAAAAATCATCAATAAAAATAATAAAATATCTATCACCATTATAAATCCTTTGTCACATAGGACTACACAAATAAGTATACACTAAATCAAGTAGATTATCTGATGAATAAGATTTTCTTTTGAAAGATGTACCAGTTAACTTACCAAGTCAAAAATCTTTGCACATCAAATTGTCTAGTTTCACAAGTTGTGTAATACCTCTTACTACATTAGTATTACTTATTTTCATCAAGCTATCAAATTTAACATGAACAAACCTTGTATGCCATAACCAGCTATCTTCAACCTTAGAAACTAAACAACCATTAACTGTATTATTCAGCTAAAATAAGTTACCTCTTGTTTGCCTTCCAGTAGCAATCTCATCATCGAAACTTGAAATGATCCTACACATTCCTCCTCTAAACTCAAGTCTGTATCCTTTTTCATTAAGTTGACCCACACTCAACAATTTATGTGCTAGACCTTCAACATAATAAACATCATTTGTATTTCCATTGTCATTAAAGGAAATAGTAACTTTACCTTTTGTAAAGTAGGGTGAATTGTTTCCAAACCTCACAACACCACCATCAAACTTATTGAGTTTAATAAACTTAATTTGATCACTAGTCATGTGATGTGACCATCCACTTTCTATGATCTAGTCATCATTCTTTCCAATGTGTGAAACACATTCTTTTTCACCTTCTTTTCCTCTTACAAGATGATCTTCTTTAATAAAAACAAAAATAGTCTCCTCTTCGATGTTTTCATCATATTCCTCATTGTTTACCCCTTCATCCCTAATCATGTAACATTGTTTATTTGGCTTCCCTTTGTACTTCTTGTATTTTTCCTTATCCTCATGTTGTTCTCCATTAGGAAACCCAGCAAAAATGTGACTAATCTTATTACAAGAGAAATATTTTAAAGTTACTTTTCCTTTGTACTTACCAATTCCTCTAGGTAACCTCCTTTCTATCAATGATTCAAATTCTCCTTGTCTTTTCTCATCTTCCAAAATATCATTTATGTTCCAGGTGAAACTAGACAAACTATAAGATTCAATAATCACTTATTTACCTTTCCTTGTAGGGGAACTTACTTGTATAGAATCCTTGAAATCAGTCTCAACCTTTTGAATAGTGTTATCATAGTTATTAAGCTCAAAAGTAGTAAGCTTACTGATAAGTCCATCAAATATCACTTTATCAAATGTTCATAGCTCATTAATTGAAGACACTCTAATGACATAAGAATACCACAAATTTCTTATCATTTTACTTACCAAAAATTCTCCTTCAATGATACCACCTGGACCTCTAATTACAACAAAATCTTTGATTCTTGCACCATATTGAGCAATGTTGTCTCCTTCTACCATTTTCATGTCATCATATTTTCCTCTAAGGCTATCTTTTCTTTCCTTTTTCAAATGCTTTTCACCTTCATGGACTTGGTCAACTTTCTTCCATACCTCATAAGATTTTCTAAGTCCTTTTACATTAATGTATTTAGTATCAGAAAGGGTGCTTACTATGACTTATTTTTATTGTGTGTTCTCTTCCTTCTTCTTCAACTGATATGTAATTAGTTTTTCCTGAAACACAGGATATTGAGTTTCAACATGCTTCCATTATTGATCACCCATACCTCTTATGTATAATTCCATCCTTTCTACCCATACTAGGTAGTTATCTTTTGTGAACATGGGAGTCTCCTTTCTGAACATCTTTCCAATCAGATGTTTACCTCAAGTGGTTAAGCTTATCACCAAGAGGATGTAGGCTTCGATACCAATTTTTAGAACAATCAAGCCCTAAGATTACTGAGGGGGGGTGGGTGAGTCAATAATCTATGAATAAAAAAATCTAATCAGTAAAACTTATCCTTTAAAATCTTCACCACATGCATTCAATTTAAGTAACCTTTAGTTAAAACAAAACATGCACCAAGAAATAAGCATCCACATAAATTCAACACATGACAAAAGTATTTTTCACATGGAAACCCAAAAGGGGGAAAAATTTGGTGGGAATGATGCCCAAGAGTAATAAATTACTCTTCTGAAGTACTCTCGAATAAGATCTTAGCCATGTTAGGAGAATACAATAAAGTGTTGTTAAGAATAGACCCTGTTAGGAGTCATCCGATTAAGGGATTTAAGTCTAGCCTTGTTAAAAGATTTACTCTATTAGGAGTAGCCATGTGAGAGGACTTCAAAGAATAGCTAAAGTTTCACCCTATTAAAGGATTTACAAAAAGGATATGTTAGGATCTACTCGGTTTAGGGATTTAGCTTGCTGTAACAATTAGGGAACAATAAGAAGGTTGATCTGACCAATTCCTTTCTTGTATGGATCTAATTAAGCTCACACTTATTCCTCACTTTCAAACTCACTTCTCCTCTGAATCACACCTCTTGATTCACCTTCTATTTCAGTCACACACATGATATTTGTCATTTATTTTTCTATCATACATGTAAAAAATTAAAAAAAGATATTAATACATTTACAATAATTAGGGTATACAACCGCCTCAACATGACATTTAAAATTCAATTTTTTCTCCATAGAAGTCTGCTAAATATATTGGAATCATTTTCTAGCTCTCACTATCAACATGATCCAATCACACTTTGATTTGATAACAAAAGATCAAACATATTACACTTCTCTAGGATCATGCACCTCTTTATGAATTATCAATCAAATTGACCAATAAGAATCATACCTAAAATTCCATACAATCTTGGACACATCATCACATATTATAGAATTCTCATCCAACTTCACAAACCAATCTTCCTTCACCGATCAAGGATCTAACCAATTGTTCTTCATTGTTCTTTCTTTCTTCATTGTTTGAACTTCAAAGTCCTATAACTCTGTCCATCAATCACCAATCTTGATGTGATTGCAACAAAAATCCCATAACATCATAAATATCACACACCTCCAATTGCACCACTTGATTCCATTCCTGTGGGACATACCATTCAAATCTTTCTTCTATGTTCCTACACACTGAACCAATTCCTTGTCTTCACCATATCGACTGTAACTTGCATCAAACTCTTCATACATGTGTGAAATCATAGATATATCATACACACCTCTAGAACCTATGTGTCTGATCACACACGACAATTCAAAACATAACTAGGTATACAAAGAACATGATCAACCGAGAACACCTAAGTTGACATCAATGACAACAACATAATTGATAGAACACATCATTTAGACATCAGGATACTTACTCCTCTCATCTGCATCAATTATGCCAACATTGTTTCCATGAGAATCAAAATTTTTAATGTCAAAATTTATATCATTGAAGCCCCTTTTAGTGTAATTAGAAAATTTATTATTGCATTGCACAACTTCATTGCTAGTGTCCTTAATTTTATTTTGATTAATATTATTTTTAATCTAGTCCAAAATAATTTCCTAGGCATTCTTATCATTTTCAAAAGAAAAGTATTTGAAGGAAATATAAGGGGTAAAAAAGCATGAATAATGGTATAAGGGTTGTAGAACATGCTCCTCAATCATAGGGGTCTCTATCAATGGGTCAATAGAGTGTCAACAAAATTGATCTTGGGAGTATGAAAGTTTAGGGTGGGAGAGATAAATTTGGACACTGATTCTTTTTCCCTCTCAGCAATAGAGACAACCATAGGCTCAACAAAACTTCCTAGAGAGGGGTAAGGGTGACATTATACTTACCCCCAAAGCAAGAAGGTTTAATATATGTTACTCTAGAGGGGTTCACATTAACCAACAAATTAGTAGGAAACTTAAACCAAGACCTGTAGATAGGATCAAAAGAAAATTTATAATCCTTTGAAACACTATGGATATTCATATTAATAGATTCTTCATTGGTTAAAGCACATAGGGTCAAAGGATTATCCTTTGGGTTGTAGGTCTTTTAGTTAAAAATAATGGTGGAGTTCCTTCTTGGATGCCCCTCCTTAATAATATAAAATTTAATTATGGTATCATGACAACTCAATGAAACAATAGTGCATGAGGCTATATTGACTAATATTAAGGGTGTCAGGGATGTCAAAAGCTAGAGATAGGGACATCATAACTCTCATGTCCATATGTAGGAACAAGATTTTGGTCTCCTCCATCCTTAGAATCTTGTAAAATAAAGAAAGAATGATGAGGAAGAAAGCCCACAAGACAAGGATGACATCCTTGATTGTAAGAAACCTAAGGCTTGAAAGGGAAAGGATTTTATCACTCATGGTTTCTAGAGAGGAGGTAAGGGCATAAAATGTGGATCTTCCAATGATCTAAAGCTACCTTTTAATAACATATATTTTCATCTCATGTGCTTTAAGAAAGAATACAAGAGACCTTTTTGGATCACCTTCCAAAATGATATGTGGACACCTAGATGTTAAGTCCATACATTCAATATCTAATCATCAAAAGATTGCAAGAAGGAATTCTAGAAGAATCTATGGTTGTAAGGAACTCAATCACATTTCTCAACCTCATAGTCTCGGAAGAAATAACTTCAATCAATTCCTGGTTAGATGCAATGGTTAGGGTTTTAATGGGGGAAAACAACACCTACCTTGTCCTTGGCTACATTCTTCCCCTTGCACATTATCTCCTACTCTGAACACACAAAATATGGCCATGGATGAATCCTAGCACTTTTCACCAGCAACTGCATCTTTGAAAGATTTGGGTTGGAAATGCAACATATTCTATGAAATTTCCCCATTTGTAGGGAGAATAGGAAGGGTTGTACCTACTTCCATATAATTACTCTACCCATCTGACTAATGTATTCTAAGCACCTTAAGTCCATATTTATTTTCTTTATTGTAATCTAAACTAAAATATCTTTGTATATATTGTTTAATCTATATCACTTATAACATTTCAAAATAATATTGTTGCTTGCGAAAATGTGAAAAATTAGACTTCAAAGGAAAATAACTTTGCAAAATCGTCAGGTCAAGCTAGGACTTATTCATCATGACCTAGTGAAAGCCAAAAATCTAGATTTTGCCTTAGTGAAATTGTCCTCCAAGCCTGCTCATTATTCGGATAACAGATCTTCTAGCCCGAAAAAGGAATTCACCAGTTATTGTTTTAATTGTTGGCAATATGGGCACAAACATAATGACTGAAAACTCAGGGATGTCCATCATCTCCATCCCAATTATGATCACCTCAATGAGTTCATTGCAAAGTAGAAGGCAAAAAGTTTACAGGATGCTCAACAAAATGAGCAATCTAAGGACAAGATCATCGCTTCACATGTTAATTCAGTTAATCCCCCGAACAATGGTTACAAAGAGCATATTGCTAAGAAATCTGATAAGTGTTTAGCAATTAAAACTAGGGTTCTGGAACTTGGTTCTGAAATCCATACTTACAATGGCTATTGGTTCCAAAACAAGATTATGGAACTAAAGGTTTTCTTTGTCAAATCACTAGACACACAAATGAATTTTTTTGCTAAAACCAAGTATGTGAATTTGAAGAAAATTAATTTAGAGATGGTAAGGGAAAATTCTATTGAGTAGGTCTCACTTCAAGATAAATCCAAAGTGAGGAAAGATGGAATGGCACCTTCTCAGAACCTTACCAATCCCAGTTTGTACAAACCCTATCCACAGCTATCAGAAAGTAAGCGGTATGATCACCCTGGGACTGCAAAGGCTCTGTCATCCAGGACATCTACGGAAAAATGCCCCTATGAACCTCTATCTGCTATAAGGAGAGGAGGATTGATAGAGACTAAGGCATCTTCCGGTGGTGGCAGATCAAGAAAAGAGGAATGACACATGGTCAAAGGCAGGAAAATGGTAAAATCTTCTCCTATAAATCACAATACCAGTAATATTGTTCTTAAAAATTCTTTTGAAATACTAAGTAGGTATATTAACCCTAGTAACAAACTTTCACACTTAGTAAATCATCAAAGTAGTAGGGTTTTGGGAGGGGGAGTAGCTTCTTGGGGGAAATCACACCTGGAAGGTGAACCTACACAACCCGATATGAGAAATTCCCCCCTCTCCCTGTCCAAAACTCTAAGCATAGCACATAGAACTTCTAAGGATATTAAAGATCTAGCTTTTATTCATAGATCCCCAAATGCTTACAGCCCTCATTGATAGGCCAACATTGGGGCAAATAATTAAGAAATAATTAACAATTTATGATGAAGTTCGGTTGGTCTATACGTGTCAATCCGAGAGCGTAAGCTTGTGAAAGGTGTCTGAGCAATATGCCATCAAGGGATGATAGTTGTGAGATGAGGGATTATGAATGCAGCTACAACACACAAAATTGAATCTATGAAAACCTAAAGAAATCCCAGCGACAAGAACTGTCCCTTCCTGGCGACAGGAACAGCAAAAATAGAAATAAACATTTAAGAAATAACAATAATAACAAATGTAATAATTCACAAATTCAACTAATCTAGAGGAAATAATTCCAATACCAGGCATATAACTAATCTAATATAATAGTTTACTAATATGAATCTGATACTGCTATATTGATTTGTCTCTTAATATGATAGCAAATTCAGAATATGTTGGTTATTATTAATAATCTGTATAATAATGAGAACGTGATAGTCTGTTTTACCCAGCTATGATATTAATCTAACAGCAAAATTATTTATATAGACTAACTATTGAATTGGAGAGAAACCTTATTCTATTAACAATCAAATAAACTAAACTTAAGCTACAACAATTATCAACACACAATCTACAATAATTCACAATACTAATAACCTCACCAAACATTCCAAGAGTGGGCCCTTTCTCTGGTCTGCAAGGTGAGTAGAGAATGATCAGGTTCTACACTGCTGCAACCATGCACAAACTGATGTTTTATTTACTTCAAAATAATGTAGTCTCAAACTGCGTACAATAATTTCTTCCTATTGAAAATAATATATTCCAATCTTATATTACATTGCTGCAGCCATGACCTTTTATACAGTCATTTTAATAAACTGCACCACTCAAATAATAGGCAACGTTGACAATACAACAGAAATTAGTTTGATGCCAAGAATAGAAAACTCATTTTCAGCATTCCTCCAATACCCAATATGGTTTTGAAACAGTTTTGGAGGAATCAGATTATTGCCACGTAAAACTATAAAACTTATTTCATTTTCCTATACTAATCAGCTGTGTTATTTATTGCAAAGGCAAATGATCTTTGGCTGGAGTTTACTTGTTGTCCACGTGATACTTGAAATAAATCTCAACTGCAATATTTGCTATCTCAGTCCCTTACTCCAACTGTATAAGTTGTTTACATGTGCAACCATCTGTCTAAATAAAAGAATGGTCCATAATCCCTTTGTTGCTGTCCATAGAGAAGGAAGAAATCTGTTATAGGTTTTGGGAAATGATGATGGTTTCACATGGAAAGAATGTTTCCCCATTATTATTCCATGCAGATGCAATAAGTAATGCAGTAATATGTTTTCATAATAAAAACTATGCAGCTGGAAAATACATTCTCCACCAGTCTTTACTATCCTCTCCAAGTGTTCCGGGTGATAGGAAATTGCAGTCCTGATTGGCAGGCGACAGGAGGTTACAGTCCTAACTGGCAGGCGACAGGAGGTTTGTTAAATAATAGGAAGATCTACAACAACGAATCAACATGCTGCAATAATAAAGATTAGTAAAACATAATCAACAATGAATTTTCCATATTTTAATCCCAAAACAATATTAAATACTACTGAATTATATTAAACTATATGCAACGTTATAATGGTAAAATGGAATGAAATGGGATACAAATGGAATAGAGAAGTATGTAGGAAAGTGTGTAAGATAGATTAAAATAGAGCATTAAATAGGTTATAATTGGCTCTCATCATTCCCCCCAACTTAGCTTATTGCACGTCCTCATGCAATCATTATGATTAGGATGTATTTTGTTTTAAGTAGAAGCACTTTAGGTTTATGTATTTTGGCTTTGTCTCCACCCTAAACCATGATAACTTATAAACACAAATCCCTTTCATTGCTTCACATGACAGGCTTTGTTATTTTTCCAATAGGGATATCGCTTTCAACTTTTCATGAGTTGTTTCTCTTTTCTCTTTTCTTTTTCTTTCCTTTCATTTTTTTATAGCATCATGGTTCAAAAGGTTGCATATAGGGGAATTTTATCTCAATTTGCACAAGAAGAGTTTAAATGGGCGAGATAGGAGAGATGAGGGACAAAACAAAGGCTTTGTATGATGAATATAATGGATAATGGGATGGAATTATTAAGGGTGATAGATGGAAGATAATAGGATGACATTCCTCCCCCCAATTGAAAGGTTGACCGTCCACGGGAAACAAGGAGAGGATAGGTAAAATTGAGGTTCAATGGATAGCCTTTTATGGATATAATAGAATCAAAATTACCCTTACAAATGTCAATCCAGAATTTGTAAACTCGTGAGAGATATAACGGCTATTTGCTCAAGGGGTGAAAGTAATAAATCAAGGGTTTTATGAATGCAAATTACTGCTTTAAACTACCACACATCTATTGCAAATGAAAACACAAAGCAATTAAGAATCAAATCCCATCTATTGTAAATGAACTTCAAATACAAACCAATACTTCTATGAATGGAATAAATTCATCTAAAGTTCACATCTTTAAACAATTAAACAATATATTTATAAATGCTATTAACACACTTCTAAATAATTAATCACACTCTTCTAGATAATTAATCTCAATGAATGCTTATTGCGGAAGTTGTTGTCTGATTAAAAGTTGGTTTAATTAAGAATTGTAATCTGCTTAGATTGCGACAGGAAGTTTTATAGCGACAGGAAAATGTTTTCAATAGACTGGTTCAAAATGTAGGGTGCGGCAGGAAGTATGATAAGTAGTGACAGGGGATATTATAGATGGCGATAGAAAGTTGTGAATATTGCGAATATTATATCTTAATGACTGAAAGGATATGGTAAGAGGAATACAGCAAATGATATTGTGAGTACTAAGGTTGAATGCAAGTGGTAGGAAGAATATGGCGAACAGTAATAGATTTATGTAATAACAGGATAATATCAAACAATTTCTTCATAAACTGTCACAACCAACTATTTCATCAGACAATTGAATTTATGATCATTCGACAAGCTCTGTATAGATTTAATCAAACATATATATATAGTAACTTCTGAGAAATGCACACAATCAAGGCTTGAAAGGAACACACGAAATTGACAACACTGAAATACTTACAAAGCAAACTATAATAGTCTCACCGAGCTTCCCAAGAGGGGGCCCTCCTCTGGTTCACTGGGTGAGAGATATCCTAAAACTAGCTACTATAGGAGTTCCACATTTTCAATACAGATTTCGAAGATGATAGAAAAATAGAGTATATCATATATATCGGTCCCCTGTCTTTTGATTCACATTTACTTATATAGCCTAAAATGTTCAACCATATTAATAACTGACCAGAATGGCCGCTGGCCTATTTCCTAAACATGGAGAATAGTTTGTTTTGGCCGCTGGCCATACATAAAAAATTGCGAAACAGTCTAACTAAAATATCATATGGCCAAAATCTGAGCCATTCAAAACTATGTACTTAATGTAACAAGGCGACAACTTCAAAACTGTTCTTCCAGCGAAATAGCCAACTCCATATACTCGTATGTTTAGTTCCTGTAGCAAAATGAACCAACATATATCAATATTTATGCATTTAAACATCCACTCTTTCAAGAAATATTTCAAACCTTAAGACTTTATTATATGCACTATATCCCTTAATAATTAATGGCAAAACAGGGGTTTTGACAGGCTTAAGACAAGGCAAAAGTTACAAAGAATGTACAAAAACAAAAACAGTTTGCACACCCATCATTTTCCCCCCAGCTCAAAGGTTTTGCATGTCCTCATGCAAATTAGGTGTGTGGATGGATTGAATAGGCTTCTCATTTAATATCTCTGTATCTGCTTCAACTGTGGTTACACCAGTGGTTCCCTTATCCTGAGAGGTGAGTGATTGTAGCTGTAACTGCAACTGTTGGTTTGATTGATGGAGCTGAGTGATCATCTGCCACAATTGTGTAGTAGAAAAGAGGGACATATTCTGTTCAGTGTCAGGAATTTCATGAATTTCACTTGTTCCTGTAGCAATTGGAATAGGGGCATTTTGAACTGTAGGCGCGACAGGGAGTTGAACGTTACTGATAGAAACCATTGCAAGAGTAGTTTCGGGAAGGGGAGGCTCAACATTAATACCTTGATAAAGGACCAGATCAGTAGTGGTATTAGAGGGTTCTGGCATTATGATTCCCTCTTGTTGAGCATGTTCTTTATGGACATCTTCTTGTGATTTTGCAGTTTCAAGGTTCTCTTGCTGATCGTCCATAATGCCTTCTTCTTTATTAATCTCAACATTAGTGTCCTCCCCAACTTTTTCACTAAATGCTTCACTGAATTCGGTGCCATGTTGTCCAATTTCTCCTGCATTTTGTTGTTCAAGTGGCTCTTCTGCGTCAGAAATTGTTTCCTCTGGAGTAGAGGCTTCTTTTTGCTGTTGTGACTTCTTATTTCTACGCTGCTGGCTCCTCATCCTTCTCAAAAACTAAGCACTCTTTGTCTGGGGTTCTTTTGTTCCCAAAATTTCCATATCACCTGCGGATTCCATTGTGTCAACTAACCCTGGCAATTTAGCAGGGGTATGCTGCTTCTGTCGCGTAATCATGGAATGAGGGCTATATTCTGGGGTTTCACTTTCTGCTTTTCTCTTAGGCTTTGAGGCTTTTACTTTGGGTAGGCTTGAGGGTTTCAGGCACCACTTTTTGGAAGAACTGGCTTCAGGGGTATCATCAGCGGCAGGAGGTTGAGGACTTTCTATAGGAGTTGAATTCACAAAGGCATCCCATTCGAGAGGTGGCTGAGCCAGGCAAAGGTTATGGTTAATAATGAGCTTGATTAATCCATGGTGGGCCAAGGAATCAGCATGTCCTCGATTGTATTGGTCACAAGACCGTTTCAGGGAACAAAATAGGTAATAGGGCAAATTAACAAGAACACCATATCGCAAATGTAACATTAAGCGGAAATGGTGGGCAAATACATACTTGAAGCGACCTTCGCAGGTGATATAGTGAATTAAAAACTTGGCAACATCATCCCATGGCTCCGGAAGTGATTTCCTTGCTATCCCTTGCCCCTGGATGTTCTCAATCGATTCGCCGCGTTGTAGAAACTGCTTTTTGTGAGGTTTCAAATCGGTAACTCTGGATGACGCGGTAGGAAAGAAATGATCACCAACTTGAGGCAAGCTAGTGACCTGTGTAATAACCTGCAAATTCACTGGGAATTGGAGTCCACGAATTGTAGCACTGTCCCCCTGGAAGCCCGTCGCAAATTCCGCAGCGACAGTAGCATCAAAACCACTCAATTATTTAAAGAACTTCGTCCAGCCAGCATGAGCAAAAATTTTCATTGCCTCTTCAGCAGCATGCAATTTGTCCATTGAATCAGGTTCATAGCGAAGGTGTTTACCCCCCATGTTTTAACAGGCAACAAAATTTGAAAAGTTTATCACAGTGGAAAACAAAAGGCAACAGCAAAAATGAAAGTGACAGGAAGTATGAAGCGGATTTAGCAACAGGGAGATGAGGACAACGCTAATAAAAAGTAATAATAGTGGCAAAGCCGGTATAATTAATTGTTAAGGATAAAAGACTCATGTAGAAGTGACCTGGCGCAGGGATTAGTAATAATGGAAAGGAGCGTGTAAGAACTGACGTGGGAATGATGGCTCAATAAGGGCGTATGCAAAAATGATGATATGTCCCAGGACCCCCCCAGCTTAAGCGGCTGATCCGTCCCGGTCATGCCAAGTAATCAATAAGAAAATAAAGTACATAAAACAAAGCATAAGGTAAGAAAATACTTCCTGACGTGGTGACAGTGGGGAGGTCGAGGTGAAGTCGTCAGCAAATCCAAGGAGATCAGTGATCACGGAAAGAGTGCCGTCAGCCGTAAGAGAAAAAGATAGCAGGCACGTGAAGAGGAAATGGAAACCGGCGGCATAAAGAGAGGAGAAAGGACAGGCAGCCAATGACAAGATAGGGAACAGAGATACGTGGCAGGCGCAGTAGTGGAGCCGGCACGAAAAAACCAGACCGTCAAGATAACCACGAACAAAGAACGCCGAGAGGAGGGGCAAAAGAAGGGCGACAGGAGCTCCAAAACCTCCTGTCGCAACCACCAAAGAACAACCCACCCCCGAGAGATGGGCAACAGAGACCTGAAAAGCTCCTGTTGCACGCGCCAGAAGATAAGTGGGGCCATTGGCGGCCCTTTTGGGTTTTTATTTTTTTTATATTTTTTTATATTTTTTATTTTTTTATATTTTTATATTTTTTATTTTTGTGAAAAAAATTTATTTACGACACGAGACCGCCGAGAAATCGGTTTTCAATCAATTGCCGCCGGGTAGCGCTGGCGAACCAGTTTTCACTACCAAGGAGTTTTGACAACTACAAGTCGCTGGATTACCCAGTTTTCAACAAGTAGTTGGCCAACAACGCCAAAGACTAGTTTTCATTGTTGGATCCTTTCTTCTTCTTCTTCTTTTTTTTTTTTTTAAAAAAAAAAAATATATATTTTCTATATATATATATATATAGAAGCATATACATATTCTAGCAAGGTTGAGGAATACCATAAGGAACCAAGGTGAGTTCCTTAGCAAGCGCCAGAGAGAAAGCTTCCTTGGAGAGAGGCTTTTTATATAGCTTTAGTCGATGGCCATTAACAAGGAGCGTGCGACGTTCAGAATCTACTGTGCAGAGCTGAACTGTACCATTGTCATAGACATGCTCAATTTCGTAGGGTCCAAGCCATCGTGTGTGAAACTTGCCTTTGAAATCCTGAAACCGGGAATCGTACAAAAGTGCCCAATCACCTGGCTGAAAGGAGCGTTGACGAATGTGTTTGTCGTGCCAAAGTGCTCGCTGATTTTGGACAAGTTCGGTATGGAGGAGTGCATCCTGACGGAGTTCATCCAAGGAGTGGAGTTGGGTTAGGCGTTCTTGCTGAGCATCAGAGATACTCAAACCGAGTTGAAGTGCAGTTCGAAGAGTTTTAATCTCGAACTCAATAAGAAGAACAACCCTCTTACCATAGACCATCTCATAAGGGGTCAGACCAGTGGTGGTCTTCCACGTGGTATGATAGGCCCACACAGCTTCAAGAAGCCATGTGGCCCAATCACGCTTATGAAGAGCAACAGTCTTGGTAAGAATATTCTCCAGTTCTCGATTAGTGACCTCTACCTGTCCATTTTCTTGAGGATGATAGGGTGATGATTTCCGGTGACAAATTTCATACTCTTTGACTAATGCAGCAATAAGATCTGAAGTGAACTGGGGTCCTTGATCCGTAGTAATCTCCCGTGGAACACCAAAGTGGGTGAAAATCTCAGAGTACAAGAAGGCAGCAACTTTAGTATCACGGGCATGCTTGAGAGCAACCACTTCAACCCACTTAGTAACATAATCCGTACAAACAAGAATGTATTCCTTGTCATTAGAAGGTGGATTGATAGGGCCCACAAAGTCAAGACCCCACTTCTCAAAAGGTTCAATAGAAAGCTGAGGATGGAGTGGCATTTCATCAGAATGAGTAGGATGACCCATTCATTGGCATTGATCACAATGATGAACATAACACCTACAATCTTTATGGAGTGTAGGCCAATAATATCCCGCGGTAAGAATCTTTTGAGCAGTCCGTTGAGCAGCAAAGTGTCCTCCACAAGGTTCAGTATGGCAGGCGCGTAGAATATCAAAGACATCCTCTTCAGGGACACATCGACGCATAATGTTATCAATGCCGGTACGGAAGAGAAGACCATTGATCCATGTATATTGTCCACTCAGGCTTATCAACTTTCGACGTTCTCGAGGAGAAAAGTGTGCTGGAAACTTGCATGTAACCAAATAGTTGGCAATGTCAGCATACCACGGACTCTTGGTGGAAATGGAAAAGAGGTGTTCATTAGGAAACATATCATCAACAGGAACAAATTCACCATTTGATTACTGTAACCGAGACAAGAAATCTGCAACCACATTTTCTCGACCAGGCTTATCAAGTATAGTGACATCAAATTCTTGTAATAAAAGTAACCATCTAATAACTCTACCAGTTACCACAGGTTTATTCATTAAAAATTGAATTGCTGAATGATCAGTATGAACAAACACTTTATAACCAGTAATATAATGCTGAAATTTATTAATAGCATAAACAACAGCTAAAAATTCTTTTTCAGTTACCGTATAGTTTACTTCGGCACCAACAAAGTTCTTGCTGACGTAGTAAATGGAATAGAATAGGTTGTCTTCTTTTTGTCCGAGTACTGCTCCCATTGAAAAATTAGAAGTATCAGTATGAATGTGGAATGGTAATTCCCAATTAGGGCCCCTAAGGATGGGAGTAGTCACAAGTTTGTTCTTAATAGTCTCAAAAGATTCTTGACATTCAGGGGTCCAAGTGAAGACAACATCTTTGGCTAATAGAGCAAATAAAGGAGAAGCAATCTTACTGAAGTTTTCAATAAATCTCCTGTAATATCCAGCATGACCAAGGAAACTCCTAACATCTTTTTGAGTTGAAGGTATAGGGAGGTCTTGGATTATTTGGACCTTTTTGGGGTCAACTTGGATACCTTTTGAAGAGATAAGGTGGCCTAAGACAATTCCTTCAGTCATTAACATATGACACTTCTCATGGCTTAGTGATAAGTTGGTGTCAATACATCTTTTAAGTACTTTCTCCAAATTATCTCTGGCTTCTTCAAAAGTATTCCCATGAACAGTAAAATCATCCATATAAACTTCTACACAATCGTTAACTAGATCAGCAAAGATGCTTAATACTGCTCGTTGAAAGGTAGCAGGGTCATTACATAATCCAAAAGGAAGAACATTGTATGCAAAAGTTCCCCATGCGCAAGTGAAAGTGGTCTTATCCTGATCCTCTGGGGCAATGCGGATTTGACTGTACCCGCTGAATCCATCCAAGAAAGAGAAGAATCATTTCCCAGCAAGAGTATCCAAAACTTGATCAATAAAGGGTAATGGAAAGTGATCCTTCTTAGTAGCCCTATTTAATGCTCGATAATCAACACAAATACACCACTTACCATTTTTCTTTGCAACAACAACCAAAGGAGATACCCACCTACTATCTGAGATAGGATATATAAAACCAACATTCAACAGTTTCTGAAGCTCTTCTTTAACTATGTCGCGTAAAGCAAGATTAAGTCTTCATTGTGGTTGTCGAACGGGGCGACTTCCTTCTTCTATGTAAATGTGGTGCATACAAGTGTCTGGATGGATACCTCGCATATCTTGATACTCCCATGCAAATGCATCTTTATGTTCTTTGAGCATACTGATGAGATCTTTGACTTGAGTTGGTGTCAATTGTGGGTTAATATTGAGGGTACGTCCTGATAGAATTCCCATGGGTTCTGAAGGTGTAGGAGCATTAAGAATGAGTTCTGCTGACGTTCTTGGTTTATCTAAAGATAATAATGGACTATACAAGCATTGATGTGGAAAAAGTTGGTG
This sequence comes from Chamaecyparis obtusa, assembly GCA_027943335.1. Taxonomy (NCBI): domain Eukaryota; kingdom Viridiplantae; phylum Streptophyta; class Pinopsida; order Cupressales; family Cupressaceae; genus Chamaecyparis; species Chamaecyparis obtusa. The sequence continues at coordinate 54,145 of BSBK01004634.1, read as the reverse complement.
TAGGATGAAGAAGTGTTTGATAGATCGAGGATTGTTGATTAGAGGAAAATTTCCAAAAGGACAATCACTAGTCGTATGAGAAGGAAAAACCATAGTTTCTAAAATATCATTAGACTCATACCTATTTTGAAGAAAGTTCATTAAAATGGTGTCCTCAGTAGGCTCCTCAAGGTGATGGGCTTGCTCGATAGCAAGGATTGGTACTGAATCTTCTAGATCACTATCGATCCATGCAGGATCTTCTGTATCCAACAAGGGGTGAGCTGGGGGATATAAGGTCAATTGTTTTGTTTTCTCTCCATTGGAAATAACCATGTTACCTGACCGACAATTGATATGATCATTGGCAGCTGCTAACCAAGGTCTCCCTAGAATTAAAGGATACCCTCCCAACTTAGCTTTTGGTTGTAAAATCATAAAATCAGTTGGATAATCCCAGCTATCAATGGAAAGAACAACATCTTCTATAACCCCCTCTGGTCTGACTAAAGATCGGTCAGCCATCTGAAGTACTGTAGGAGTAGGTCTAAGTCCATCCAAAGATAATTTGATTTTTGTTTCATTGGTCATCACATTTATAGCAGCACCTAGATCTACAAGTGTGTTAGGAATAACAATTGTACCAATACTTACTTGTATAACAGGGCTACCAGGATCTGCATATTTTGGAATGGTTATATTCCCCAACATCAACTTAGCTAATTGTCCAATAACTTGAACAGTCTTTGGATCCTCCTTCTTTTTCTGTCGTCGGGTGCATAACTCACGTACTGTTTTATTGTATACTGGAATATCCTTAAGAGCCTGCAAAAGAGGAATTTTAATGTTAACATTCCGGAGTTCATTCATAAAATCAAACTCAGTTTGTGTATGTTCCTTTGGTACAGGTTTAGAAAGCAAGCGCTCAGGAAAGGGTGGAGAAAAGGGAGGTTCCTTTGGAATGTCCTCCTTATCTTCTTCTTCAATTTCCATAATAGTTGGCCCTTGGAGAGCCTTTCCCGACCTTAACTGGACTCCTTCCAGTTCGACTGCATTGATTGGATAAGTAGGGTAATTTTCCACCTCATTATTATATATGGGTTGAGGAGGTTTATTGTTGGGATTTGGATTCGGTTGAGTTGGCATAGATGTGGGTCTAGGTGGTTGTGGTGGATTTAAAGGCGGATTTGAAGAAGATGGAGGTATTGGAGGAAGAAATTGTTGAGTTTGTGGGTAGGGACTTATCATTGGTGGTGGTGGAAAGGATTGTTGTGGAAAATAAGGTTGTGTATAAGGTTGTGGAGGTGGATACAAGGATTGTGGCACATGTGGCCTCCATGCCTGATGCCACGGTTGTGTACTAGGTTGAAAAGTTTGGGGCCATTGAGAATAGGGTTGAGGTTGTTGCCAACCGCCATACCATGGACTTTGGTTGGAAAATTGCTGAGATGATCCAAAAAATGTTCATTAGAAAATCCTCTAGGTGGAAACGGGCGTCGCGGAGCCATATAATAAACTGGTTCTTCAGTGTATTCCATAGGAGCAATCCCTTCAGGAAATGGGAGTAGTGTTGAAGTCTTACTAGCTTCCTCAAGGGATGCGATATGAGTCCTATTATAAGGGCAGTCTTCTGGTCCATGCTTCTTACGACACGTTGGACAATATACTGCCAAGGCCTTTTCAGCTTCTTCTTGTTTCCTGCGAGTATACAAAGTGTCAATTTGCTTGCCCATGTGGTTTAATAAATCAGTTTTAAGGTCTTCAAGTAAATTACCAATTTCTTGCTTGGATATACTTGATGCATTACCCATGGTGGAAAACTTACTTGAAGGTCCACGAACAGATCTATGAGATCGCGAATAGTTCCTGCATATGTCACAAATATCATCGAAGGGCATTTTAGAAATATCACCTTTACCAATCAAATTTAAGGCATCCATGGTTTCATCGTGAATCCCTCTTAAGAAGAGCATCTTAATAGTGTCTGCAGTTAAATCAGGGCATCTTGAGCGTTGTAGGCTAAAGGCAAAACGCTCTAGAAAATCTTCAACTGACTCATCTTCCCGTTGAGTCATGTGAAAGATTTCATCCCATACCTCCTTAGTTTTACAATACTCCTGATATTTTTCCAGAAAAGCATCTTTCATTTGACCCCATGTTCTAATGTCCCTAAGACTCATAAACCATCGTAATGCAGCATCTTTCAATGTAGCTGGAAATAGCTTTGATTTTTGTGCATCATTTTGGTAGTCATAGCTATTACAAAGGACATTAAATTCAAACAGGAACATATCAGGATCCTCAGAGGTTGACCCTCTAAATATAGGAAGCGCTGAGTGAGGGATGTTCTTCATAGGGGCATTATCCTCTGGAGGTTGAATGGGGAATTCAAAGGTCGTATTGTGTTGGACAATGGCATTACCAGCATTATTTCCTTCCCCCGCATTTCCTATATTATCACCCATGACTTCCTCTAAGACTTGTGTTGCCCAAGGTGTGTAATGTGTTGTAAAAGGTTTCTCCGGTAGATCCTGAAGTTTACTACACCTAGTGTTGTATGAGTCTTTGAATTGTTGGAAGATTTCAGAGGATGTAGTAAGGAAGTTAGACTGTGAAGGTGGCTATAAATTGGCTTCTTCGTTTGGTTTAGATTGGTTATTCGATGACCTCTTCTCTTTTTGTGGTTTTTGAATTTTTGAACTACTTGCTAATTCTTTCTTAACAAACCTACCTTGACTATCTCTAAGTCTATTCATGCACCTAAATGACTTACTGCAGTTGTACATATTGATCAACATAATAAGTAATACAAATAAAGTTAAGAGATAAAATAAGGAAAAACAAAATTGATTGTTTTACCAACATGCATGTGCAAAGAGACCAAGGCTGGAACATAGAGTAATTTAGAAACCAGGACCACCAAAATGGATGAATCATCAATAATGAAGGAAGATAGGCATCCAAAACTATACTGCAACACCACAAAAGACCACCATCTGACTGAAAGCATCGAAGAGAAGACCACTGGAAGGAACCAGAAAATTGGGACCAAGAAGGCAATCTGAGGGACCACCATCATCAAACTGAAAGCAATGTAGAACAAATAGTGGGTAGCACATTCCACTAAAACACCTCAATTGAGTAGGTAGCACATACTATAGGTGATCAAAGTGTTGATGACCATGCTAAAGAAGAAATTCAAGAGGGAGTGACAGGAGGTCCCAAGAGTTGAAGAACCACAAAATCCATTGAGTGTTCCTGAAAAGAATGATTAGAAGAAAAACCAAGAACACCAATTATTGCATTTTGTTCATTTTTTTTCAATATTTTTTTATTTTTTTCATTTTCTTTTTTTTTTCTTTTTTTTTCAATTTTTGATAACGACAAGTGACCGCTGGCAAGCCAGTTTTCAATCACTCACTGCTTAATGGCGCTGTAAAAATAGTTTTCACCATTAAGAATTTATTTTGCAATTAATATCTGCCAGAAACTAGTCTTCAGATATTAACTGGCCAACAACACCTGAAGGTTTTCATTGTTGGATCTTTTATCGCTTTTTTTTTTTTTTTTTTTTTCATTTTTCCATTTTTTCATTTTTTTCTTTTTTTAATAATTACATAGAATGACCAAAGATCAAGAAATACTGACATGGATGATGTAAAATGATACCATCCAAAACTTGAGTTTTGTCCATGACCTCACTAAAGGCACTATTGAAACTTGATTGCATAATGAACTTGGAATAATGACTATGAATAATCTCCACAAACTTGGAAATACTGAAACACTCGTACAAATCAACCTTGATCTATGTATCTCACACTGCTAAATTTAGAAGTGCCTTGTAGAGATTGGGAACACGTACTAGCACACTTGGATGAAAGAAGTACTCACAAGGATGATGATACTCATATGACATAGTGCTCTGATAAAACTAGATCACCTAGCATGAAGTTGTGCTACATATCCAATCCTTGTAAAGAATGAGAGATCCTTTTGTTGAAATAAACACACCTTCATTATCAAGGACAAGGTCACAGAGTGAAATACCAATGGTAGTCTCCAATTTGTCCATAGAACTGCTGAGAGGAGGAGACACAACTTGAGGAAGGAATAATGTCTTCAAAGTGTTTCCGGATGTGTTGTTGAATAATCATGAACATCATAGACCATGCTACATATTTCCCTCCATGTGATTAATCACCAAAGAAAGGAAATCTTGTCTCAAAGTGGTGAACTCCCTATGCCAAAATTTGCATGTGATCTTGAATAGTGAAGCACCAGTGAAATGGATATGCACCAGACAACTAGCAAGCCCACATGATGTGAACAAAGCCAACATATTGTGTTATACAATGCTTGTGTAGAGAAGCACCATTAATTGGTTTTGTACCTCACCAGAACAATAGACCTGTAACCATATTCTCAAAAGAAAGCATATCAAGTATATTAAAGTAATTTGTATCCAATTAATAACCCTACCATTAAGTGAGTAATGCATTTATACAAATGGTAGGTAGAGTCATTATTATAAATAAACACTTGATAAAAACAAAAGAATGTGATTACAATGATTATACCAATGTCAATCAACATAAGAATACATACCTTTTAGATGTCACATGGTGAAGTTTTCTAAAAAGGACCAATGAAACAATCAATGAATCTTGATTGGAAATCATCCTAGCACCACAAAGTTAGAAGGATTCCCCCCCCAACTTAACTTCATGCTACAAGGTCACAAAATCATTGGGATAACCAAAGAAATTAGGTAACCCGAAGAGAGTAACACATCTTTAGAATTTTGTGAGTCTTATTGAATCAAATATTTCAATAATTTGATGGATGGATTCCCGAATGAACTGTTGGTTATAAAAACATAGGGAATTTGAATTATCCGAGGAATCAAGAAATGGATTTAATACTTGTTATCAATGAATGCTCATCGTAAGATACAAGAACCAAGAATGAAGAATATATGGATATTAATACCTTGATCCTTGTTAAATAAATGAATCATCCATAGTTTATTTGGTTATCTTAGGACAATGGAAAGAATCAACAATGAGGAATAATGATCATCCAATTTTAACATATTGGCCATTAATGCATAGAATCCCTTATAATTGTGCTTAATCAATTCTTGGTCCCAAATCAACAAGTATGTGAGGGATGCACATTTTAACCATAGGCCTCCAAATATCAATATGTGTAAGTACAAAAGTAATAAAATATAGATCTTGGAGGATTTGGCAGCATGTTTGTGGAATATGGAATGTATATGGTTCAATATGACTTAGTGCATGATTAATATTAACACACATACTTATGAGTCCAATTGATGTAATTTGAAGTATGGGCTCATTTGTAGGCATTTGTGATTCACTAAGTGGAAAAGAAGAACAAAGCTGATTATAAGTCAAGAAATGATATTGTTCTTCTAATTTAAGTAAACCAAAATCACATCCCTTATATGCATCAATACATTCCAATGTTGATTTATCGATTTCAAGCACATCATTAGATTGTGGAGGGATCCTTGAAAGTTCAATATTATATGTATCATTAGCCACCTTATTATGAAGTGGTATATGAGGCAATATAGTTTCCTTTGGTGGATATGGTGGAGTGGGTAGAATATGATGTGAATGGCATAATGAATATGGTAAGAAATGTGAAGGCAATAAAGTAGATGGTAATAAGTAGAATGTGTGAAATGAAGATGGTAAGGATGGATATGGTGGAATATAAAATGAATATATGGGTTGTTGTGAGCATGCATGATTACATTCATTGTGCATACTAGGTGGAGATGTATGTTTTGAAGAAATATGTTGGTTTTGTAATGAAACAGAGTGACAATATATGTTACCAACATAATACATACCTTGATCTTCTTGGGTTGGTATTTGACATGGAGTACTAGGTACAAGGAAGAATTGTTCACGTTCATCCTTATCCTGGCAAGGTTCACAGATATCTTGTACTTCATGTACAATATGCTCTTGGTTGTTCAGGCATAAGCACTGGTCATCTTTCCTATAGCAATTAGAACAACAAGTGGTTAAATTTTCATCCTTAAAATCACATTGCTCCAAGAATTCATCAATGATATTTTCTTGGTCAGATATAAAGATATCATCTTTACATACCTGTGACAATGGAAGATCAAGATCATTAAAGATGCATCCATTAGGTAGAGAGGGTATTAAAATATCACCTTTGATCAACGCATTTTCCCCACAAAGTTCTTCTTTTGTTTTTAAATTTGAAGGCGGGGGTCTGGGGGCGGCAGCCACCAGTGGGGTCAAGGGGCAACACCCCTTGCGGGGTCCTGGGGCAGTGCCCAAGGTGCGTTCCCTGTCGCAGTACAGGGCGGGGTCGAGGGGCAGCGCCCCCGATGCCAAGCACATTTTGCCTCTTGTATTCCCTTCAAATTTTGCATTTTTGAAATAATTTTCAACCAAAATTGATATTCTTGAACAACCTTTAAAATGCATCATTTTTAACATTTTTCTTCAAAATATGCTTTTCTTTACCAATAACTCACAACAACTAATGATAATATAAAACTGAATCTAATTTCTAAGGTCTACTTGCAAAATCTAAAACAAAAACCTAAAGCAATGCATCTATATGATTTACGCAATGCAAATTAAGATTAGTTACTTAAGCAAGGCTAGCAATTGCAAAAGTTTTCATCCTAACGCATTGTTCCTAACTCAATTCATCAAACTAACACGCCTTTGACACCTTTCCCCGGCAATGGCGCCAAAATGATAGGCCAACATTGGGGCAAATAATTAAGAAATAATTAACAATTTATGATGAAGTTCGGTTGGTCTATACATGTCAATCCGAGAGCGTAAGCTTGTGAAAGGTGTCTGAGCAATATGCCATCAAGGGATGATAGTTGTGAGATGAGGGATTATGAATGCAGCTACAACACACAAAATTGAATCTATGAAAAACTAAAGAAATCCCAGCGACAGGAACTGTCACTTCCTGGCGACAGGAACAGCAAAAATAGAAATAAACATTTAAGAAATAACAATAATAACAAATGTAATAATTCACAAATTCAACTAATCTAGAGGAAATAATTCCAATACCAGGCATATAACTAATCTAATATAATAGTTTACTAATATGAATCTGATACTGCTATATTGATTTGTCTCTTAATATGATAGCAAATTCAGAATATGCTGGTTATTATTAATAATCTGTATAATAATGAGAACGTGATAGTCTGTTTTACCCAGCTATGATATTAATCTAACAGCAAAATTATTTATATAGACTAACTATTGAATTGGAGAGAAACCTTATTCTATTAACAATCAAATAAACTAAACTTAAGCTACAACAATTATCAACACACAATCTACAATAATTCACAATACTAATAACCTCACCAAACATTCCAAGAGCGGGCCCTTTCTCTGGTCTACAAGGTGAGTAGAGAATGATCAGGTTCTACACTGCTGCAACCATGCACAAACTGATGTTTTATTTACTTCAAAATAATGTAGTCTCAAACTGCGTACAATAATTTCTTCCTATTGAAAATAATATATTCCAATCTTATATTACATTGCTGCAGCCATGACCTTTTATACAGTCATTTTAATAAACTGCACCACTCAAATAATAGGCAACGTTGACAATACAACAGAAATTAGTTTGATGCCAAGAATAGAAAACTCATTTTCAGCATTCCTCCAATACCCAATATGGTTTTGAAACAGTTTTGGAGGAATCAGATTATTGCCACGTAAAACTATGAAACTTATTTCATTTTCCTATACTAATCAGCTGTGTTATTTATTGCAAAGGCAAATGATCTTTGGCTGGAGTTTACTTGTTGTCCACGTGATACTTGAAATAAATCTCAACTGCAATATTTTCTATCTCAGTCCCTTACTCCAACCATATAAGTTGTTTACATGTGCAACCATCTGTCTAAATAAAAGAATGGTCCATAATCCCTTTGTTGCTGTCCATAGAGAAGGAAGAAATCTGTTATAGGTTTTGGGAAATGATGATGGTTTCACGTGGAAAGAATGTTTCCCCATTATTATTCCATGCAGATGCAATAAGTAATGCAGTAATATGTTTTCATAATAAAAACTATGCAGCTGGAAAATACATTCTCCACCAGTCTTTACTATCCTCTCCAAGTGTTCCGGGTGATAGGAAATTGCAGTCCCGACTGGCAGGCGACAGGAGGTTGCAGTCCTAACTGGCAGGCGACAGGAGGTTTGTTAAATAATAGGAAGATCTACAACAACGAATCAACATGCTGCAATAATAAAGATTAGTAAAACATAATCAACAATGAATTTTCCATATTTTAATCCCAAAACAATATTAAATACTACTTAATTATATTAAACTATATGCAACGTTATAATGGTAAAATAGAATGAAATGGGATACAAATGGAATAGAGAAGTATGTAGGAAAGTGTGTAAGATAGATTAAAATAGAGCATTAAATAGGTTATAATTGGCTCTCATCACTCATCATCAAAGGAAGGAAAATATGGGTTCTATGAACATGAAGTCATATAATATGGTTAAACCCTATAATGAGGGTAATCCGTCTCACGATAAGTGTAATGATAGCATTTAAACCCCACCACATAGGCATGCAACTTACCATAGCCATTCAACACTTTCAAAATATGGTAATCATGGTCCTAATCATCTTAGGATAACATTGAATGAAAAATACATTGTGCAAAATCAGCATGTTTATGTAGAAATAGGTGTCATATGCAAATGGATGGGTATAGGTGCCCTTTTAGAGGATACAATCAAAGGTTTGGCATCGCTTCTTCCCCTGGAGGTAAGTACTACTTGTGTGCTATAAATGTGTCACACTTCTATGGATCATTACATGCAAGGAAACTCAAGAATGAGCCCTCACAAATCGATCCATAGCTCCCTAGGCATGGAGTGCAAGGGTTTTTAAGAATGCTCTCAGCTAGAGCTATTTAGCCTATAACCTTGCTAGTAAGCCATGCAATGGGAGATTCAATGAAGACAAGGGCAAGAATGCCAATATCCTCAAGAATCAAGAATGAAAATGTAATGCAATGCTATGCTAGAAATGGAAATGCAAGCTAAGCTATGAAAGGAAATATGCAAGTGTTACAACCCAAGCTAATTAATCTATGTGAGCTAATCTAGAGCATAGAAATGAAGCTAATCTAAGAAAGAATAAATATGAAGCTAAGCTAAGAATGCAAGAATGAGATGTAGATGCTAAGAATGCTCCAAATCTTCAAAAGCTCCAAAGTGACCTACAAATCTTGCAGCATAAAGTTAGCATAAAAAGTTGGGATCTAGAATGAAGAAGAGAGCTCTCCTTTTAAAGGAAATGAGGAGGAATGGACCATGGAGATTAAGAGGCAAAAGATTTAATCAACAGTGGAGCTTAAAAGAGGAGAAATCCATGTGCACACATATCCTCCAATGGGAAAATAAGAGTTGACTTTTGTGTCCATATGAGACAAAAAGTGCTTTTTCCCTTTTTATAAAATAAGAATAATGCTTTATTTGTGCAACTTAGGATAAGAGGAAAAGTGGGGGCTTTTTATTTATTAAAAGGGGAGGAAATATTCCTTTTAAATAAATAAAAACTTAGGATAAGATGGTTAACCCATAGAAAAATAATTGAATAAATGATAGAACCAAGATTTGATCTAGAACAAGCAATTTATGATTTAGCAAAAGGGGCCAATAGTCTAGGTGACCATTTTTAGGTGTATACATTTGCCCCTCTTTGACTAATGTGTGATTGATTTGGGAACACATGCAGTCAAAGAATGAAGTTGAAATGTGAGATCAATTTGGGATCACAAAGCAACTCAGATCAGCCAAGAAGGTAAGAGATAGCCAAGAAGGCAAGCAATAGCGATCTGACTCCAAAGAATGAAGTGCAAAGAGATAGAAAATCCTGCATGATCAACCTGGTAGTGACAGTACTGAACACTTAGGAAAGAGATAGCCAATAAGATATGATGTGTCTACCCCCTCGGGATCGAAAGTGAAATCCAGGTAGAGGGAAAGTAGAAGCAAGAGCAGCATGATCAAATCACTAGAAATCATAATCAAAGAGAGAGAACAGAATAACCATCAAGCAGTGAAGATATGCCCCACACATGGGACCCGGGGCACGAACCAAGCGGTCCCTCAACCCATAAACACCATGGAGGGGAATAATTTGAATGTGGGATTGAAAGTGAATGAAAGACTAGAAGTTTGAAAGAGATGGAGATGAAGAGGTGAAGAATGGCACAGCGAAGATCGAAGGATCAAGCCTCAAAAGGTCAGTCAACTGCATGAAAGAGGGGGAAAAGGTGATTTGGATGATCAAGGTGAACTCAAATTTTGGTTTTGATCCCGAAATGAAAGGAAAATGATGGGATATGAAAGACAAGAAGTGAAAGGTGAGCGCAGTTGATTAACAAGTCCATGAAAGATGAAAGGAGAGCTCTCTCCATATGCAAGATGCAAAACTAAACTAACATGAACTTAAGAATGCAAGCTACATGAAAAGTGGTTTACTTGCAAGGTCACAAAGCCAATAGACATCTAATATTCATCATTGAGCGTTATTGGTAGTGTCTGAAGATCAAACAATACACACTAGCATAACTATGTGGATCTGAATATGATATATATCAGATAGAAATTTGGGAATCCCACCTAAGCATCAAAGACATGCAGGTCAAGATGACTAGTGCAGTGAGATAACCTAAGTTTGATATAGCAAGATTATGCTCGCATCGAGACACAAGAAATTCAAGATGACTATAAGCATGCACTCATGAAACAGTCAAGGATAATACCTTGTAGGTCCATAGTGTCAAGTAAGACCAGCATAAATGCTCATGATAGTTAGGACCAACAAAATATACCCACAAATAGAAAAAGTAATAAAACATGTTCTCATTCCCTCAGTCTTCTAGCTATGCATCATTGAAAACTTCTTAGGGAGAGATCACTCATCAAAGAAATCCTCATAGATAGCACACAAAGAAATAAAGCCAAGCAAGTCTCAGTGAGTCAAATGTTTAAGTGTGTGTGTGTATCGCATCTGCTAGTGAGAAATATTGCATCATCTAGACTGCAGGTAGGATATCTGATAAGTGTTGAGAAACACTCGATGCTAGGGTAGTGTTGAAAAACACAGTTGGGGTGGTGTTGAAAAACACCATTGGAACCAAGTTGCCTAAGAAACCCAGACGCACAAAGAGACCCAAGATAAGCTCAAAATAATAGATGCTCCCTAGACTAAGACAAGAGTCAATTCCAGGCTAGGAGAGGCAAAGCGAGAAGTGAAGTGAAGGAGCACCATGCAAGACTGATAGACATAGGTGCAGAGGGTCTCAAGTAGCCCCTGTTTCCAAGTTTTCACCACTTGATAGATGTTTTTGCAATTTTTTTTAGGACTTTTTATAATTTTTTTTGTATTTTTGCTACCAAGGCGCCTGTTTCCAGGTTTTCACCAAGGCACTTTTTTAAATTTTTTTTAAATTTTTTGAGTTTTTTTATTTTTTTGGTGAGACATCAAAGTTCCTATTGCTAGGTTTCCACTAGGATGCTCATTTTTTCAGTATTTTTTATGATTTTTAGGATTTTTTCAACATCATATATGATTTTTTTTGGTATTTTTTCTGGATCAATAAATATGTACAAAGGATGCCCGAGACAGAAATGGGCATCAAGAATCTGCTTCCTCTGATGTAGAGAACTGATAGGCCCCAGGCCCAAATGCTGCAACTATGATGATACGAGGTCTCAACCAGGTTGACCAATAATAACCAGCCCTAAGCAATGTCTGAGCTAGTGAAGGATCATTAGAATTTGATCCACATATGCCATCGTGGATTTCAGCTAGCACTTTTTCTAACTCCTCTATTTCTAGACACTTAAGGAGAGTTCTGTCTAAACCCTTCCTATACAAGTCACCAAAGACAAAGGCAAAGTGTAAGGGATGGTGAAAAGAATGGCATGGTGGAAGACATGAAAAGATGGTAGGATTGGAAGATTTGTGAGTAGGATAGCATAATTCGTCCACTAGGAACTTGAAGTGAAATTTATGCTTTTTCATTTGTAAGATGGATGTTGAAGTAACCAAGGCATTACTAACTTTGTTCTTAGCTCTAGGAATGGGCTGAAGTATAATAGATATGAGATCATGCTTGAGGTAGTGCATCATTTTTTTGTAGAGAATCAACTTGTCATCTTTTATTTGAGAATCATTATTTTTGAGAAGATTTTTATTTTTACTTTTCTTAGGTTCGGATACTGCCACAATGTGGTTTTCACCATCTGACCATTGCTCTTTTCTTTTGACTTGATGACTGTGATGTTTGATTGCTAATTCAATCTTTTTTGTTGCTAGTTCTTTGGTGGAAGAAGTAACAGGTGTTGATGTGAGATGAAATGAAGTGACTGGTTCAATAGTATTTATGTGAAGGATGTCATCTCTAGTAACAAGAGAGGTTGAGCCTATAGGGTAAGCTCCAAAAGTAGCTAGATCTAGACTTGTCATAGAAGAACCAGCATGGTCCACTAAGGCAATACGAGGAACAAACTCATCAGACCCCACACAAGACCCATCAACCACGTCGGGATGGTTACTACAAGAATGAACCATATCAACATCCATATCATCAGTAGATATACATTTTTCTCCCCAAAGAAGTGAAGTAGAGGGAAGATCATCGCCTATGTGAGCCATAGTGTGTAGCGGTGACTCATCTGTATCTGTGTCTGAATTACTGAGCATGGGAGTATTTCGAGCATCTTCTCTATAGATCCACTCATGAACAGCTTGTTCTTCTCTTTCGACTTCAAGGATCACCATAGCAGAAGTGGAAGGTTTCCCATATGACCTAGGAGAAATAGGTATAGAAGCAAAGGAATCCAGTTTATATTCACCCATACCAAGGCTCATCATCTTAAATGATTTTGCAGCAGCAACTAGAGACGTACTAGGATCATCAGTAGGTTCATTGTGAGGAACAAATTTTTCAGCAGCAGCAAGAGCATTAATAGCAATAGTATGGTCTCCAGGAATCACAACTTCAGTGCCATTATACAGAAATTTGATGCACTGATGATAAGTGGAAGGAACAGCCTACATGTCATGGATCCAAGGATGACCCAAAAGAATGTTATATGTGAGTGGGATGTCCAATACATGGAAGCTAATATCTTTCGTGATAGGGCCCACTCGGACCGACAGCGTGAGAAGACCTTTGGAAGATCTTTCCACTTCATCATAAGCTTTTATAGTAATCTTCTTCTTGGAATCCACAGCCAATTCTGACAAACCCAATTGTTGTATGACATTGAAAGAAACAATATTTAACCCTGCACCATTGTCTATCAGGACTCGGCGGACTCGGGTATTGTAGACTAGAACTTCAATGTGTAAAGCTAGATTATGAGGGTGAGCAATAGATATGTCATCTTCTGTAGAAAAGTAGAGAGATAGCGGAGATGAAATGTGGTTGACCATAGCCTGAAATTGATCTGGATCAATGTCATTGGGAACACATGTTGTACGTAGAGCTTTATCAAGAATCTCTCTATGCGAAGGGGATAACTGAAGCAACTCAAGGATAGATATTTGTGCTAGTCTCTTTTGCAAATGTTGGACAAGATCATAGCTAGGGGTGGCTGAAGGAGCCACTTGTTTGGAAGGCAAAGCTTGTGTGGGATCTTGCACAATTTTAAGGACAATCTTGGCTTTCCCCCTAGTAGCAGCATTCAGTGTCTCACTTCGGGAAGATGAACTACCACGTGTTTGCAAGACTAATTTTGGCTTACCATGATTGGTGTTATTATCATCTTGAGACCTCATCATTAGAACACTCTCAATGGGCTCTACCATGTTAATCACAAGCGTATTAGAAGGATACATGTAATTGATCTTTGCATCATGATTCTTCTTATGTGTTTGAGAGGTTTCCCCCTTATCATGCTTAGGTAGAGGATCTTTGAAAGCTGTGTGATCAGAATTTTTAGTTAAGCCATCAGTGGAGATTGTGCCGTTCTCAATAAGATCCTGAATATCATCCTTAAGCCTAAAAAAATTGTCTGTTGGATGTCCCTTGTTTCTATGATAATGTCAGTAATGATCCTCTCTCCACCAATCAGGCTTATTTATCGGATCCCAGTTACCAGGTTTATCAGGAAGCGTAAGATATCCATTGTCAACCAAAGTCTTAAGGATCACATCGTAAGGTTCTGCCAACTTTGCATAGACTCGCTTTCGAAATGACTTCTTAGGCTTATCTGCATATTGAGGTTTAGGAGCATTGTGAGTGTTGCTAGCTTCTTGTTGTTTTGCTACATAGATAGCGTTGGAGAGATTGAAAGCGGGCTCTTTAACTTTAGGAGCATCAACAACCCCATCATTAACAACGTACTTGTTCTTATTCCAAGGTTTGTTCTTGTCTTTACCATTGCCTTTAGCATCTTTATTAATAACAATATCCCCTTTTCTTATAGCTACATCCTCAATCTGATATGCACTTTCAACCATGTCATGGAAGGAGGAGAACAGTTGCTTCCTTAGATCATAAAATAGCTCAGGCACAAGTGTGTTGACGAAAATGTCAATCTTTTCTCTTTCGGGTAGCTGACGAGGATATCAAGAATACAATGACCTCCAACATTGTAAGTAAGTTGCAAATGGCTCACCTTGATGTTGTCTTAGATTACCGAGATCTATCACAGTGACAGGTTGTTGGATGTTGTAAGAGTACTGCTGGGTAAATCACTGAGCTAACTCATCAAAAGTCTTAAGTAGTGGTGTCAATTTCGCAAACCATTCCAAAGCTTGGCCTCTTAAGCTTCGAGGGAATAAGCGTAGGAGATATGTGTCTTCATGAAGAAATTCCATACTAAGAGCATAAAAATGATGCACATGGTCATGAGGGTCACCATTTCCATCATACTTGTCATATTTAGGAACCTCAATATCCTTAGGAAATGGGACCATGTATAGATCTTTATCAAAAGGAAGAGCACAAATTGATTCTACAAAAGAGACCTTTGGAGGCTCTCTTTCTAATGCCATTTGGGTAAGGCATTGATTTGTCTGACGTAATTCTTCTTGAAGGACTTCCAATTCAGTTGGTACTCTTTGTTGGACAATTTGTCTGACATCATAGCCGGGAGGAAGCTTGTATCCTCTAGAAGTCATATATTGAAAATATTGATTTCCATTACGCTCTAAAAGCTTATGCATCATTCGTTGGAAATCCACATCTTGTTCACATCTCATAAGATCCTCACTAGAAATCTCATCATTAGCCTTTGCCTCATGTTGAGAGGGAGGAGGTCTAGGTGGTGAAGAAGGCATAGCAAAAGTTGGCCTTGGAGGAGATCTTGGTGGCGTATTGTTGTCATTGTTGCCATTATTAAAAAGAGGTCTATGCTCATGATTACTAGTCTCAGGTTGCTCATGAAATGTCCCTCTATAAGCCATGTGCCTAGTAGCATCCATCCTTTGTTGATTGTGTTCTTTGTCTAAGCACGCTTGATTATCCTTACACTCAAAGTGTTCTTGCAAGAGTTGAAACTTTTCTTGTTCAGTCAAAGTGAGTGAGACACTGTCTGTGTTTTTGGGGGTCTTGAATGCGGAAAAGAGGAAACCTCCTTTATACCATAGTGTAGCCTTAGAATTCTCAGATTGGTTAGAACTAGAACTGTTGTTGCTAATGGGTGCTTTTGAACGTCTAGTTGGAGAAGGTAACTGTGTATAATTGAATGGAGGATGACTCTCCTGCTCAAATTGAGACCGAGTTGTAACCGACATGAAAAGAGATGTTGGTTGACTATTAGAATGAGACAAAGTTTCTTAGATTTGAGATAAGAAAAGCTAATAAAGATCACTTGTCAAAGTAGAATAATAGAGAGATGGCTCGTCAAAAGTGCTCAAGCACTTACAACAATCAATTGACTAAAGCCGAGCAACGAGCAAGAAGCTCAATAAGCAAGTAGCTAGAGAGGCAACCGTGATGCGACAAGTGATCAAGAGTAGCATTCGTTAAACTCAAACCCAATAGTTTTAGCTCATTTGTTTCAGTCTAGAACAAATCTAAGCATGTAGGTAACAAACTAGTTTCAGGTAAGAACAGAAAAAGACACTCTACGATAGGTTAAAGTGCAATTTTAGCAACTCCAGATTGCAACAGTAATAGGACAGTAGAATAACTCAGGATTCTTGGTTGAGGGTATGCAAGGATACTTCAATATCATATGAATCTTGACTAGTGAATGTGAAAAACTCAATTTTGAAGCGCTTGGACCAAATTTGTAGATTGAACAGTGCAATTTCTCAGTTTGACAAGTAGTAGCAATAGATAAAAGATAGGTTTGCAAACAGTATGGGATCAAACATGTCATAGAACACTTGAAACAAGGGCAAAAGCAACCTTACCAAGACAAGCACTTGTGATATCAAAATAGAAAACCTTATGAATGCTACCATGTGTTTGAATGTTGACAACATTTACACGGGCATAGCACAATCGAAGACAATTCAAGCAATTACTACCTAGAAGGACAAGGCTCATTACTTAGCAACTCAGCCCACAACTTGATGCTCCCTTGCCTCACACCAAGTGGTTGCCCACAAGAGATATTGGCATTGTCATGGAAGTGTCAAAAACAACAACCAAAGGAACACATATGGTGAGTGTCTTGGGGTGATCCGGGTAATTCCACTTGGATCAATCCTTGCACCAAGAAGCTAAGTGGCTAAAAGAAGGTGGCCTCTATCTAATGGTTCATAGTAAGGGCTTCCGTTCATAACACCCCTCTTGCTCCTCATAAAGGACTAGGACCTCGCGGCCTCAAGAGTACCTTAAGCATTCTTGCTCAATGCTTTCCCCATGGTCACAATCCCATGAGCTACTAACATCAAGCGAAGACAAGTGTTATGTCTACCAAGGTTTTGTGTCCTTGATATCCTTGAGATTATAGTGAGTTGGAATCACTCACCACCAAGGAAAATGATGACAAGGTTGTCCCCACTTGGGTCGTTCCTCTTGATTGCTCAAGAGCGGGCCTGTTAAAGGATCCTAAGCTGAACAAAGAGTGGATTAATTCTTGAGGTTCAAGGTTTTTGGTTCACCACAAGGGTGAAGAGCATGCTCCCCTATCTCAAGAATCTCTCCCAAACACACCAAGTAAAGATTCAATTACCCCCTTGCTTTCAAAATCTCAAGATGGGTCAAGATTTTTATTCCACCACAAGGGTGAAGAGCATACTCTCCTACCACCTCAAAATTTCTACAACAAGGTATTAAGTGCTTATGAAAAGAAACAACTAGTATATGCCACACTTAATAAAGAAACCAATTAAACAAGCACTTGATTTGATTTTTATGCTTAGGGCAGCCCTGCAAAAACCATTAATAGCCCTCTTTGACATGCGATTTTAGCAAAGTTCAAGCAAGAAGCACTTACAACCACAACTTGTTAGACCAACAAGAGTTAGGAGAATCAAAATCCAAAATCTAACAATGATTAGTACATGAAAAATCATATAATCTGCAAAAATAACTGATCAAATGATAAAATTTAAAAATGAAACCATCATGGTTGGATTAGGCTCAGAAAGACCTTTCCAATGATATATCACACTTAAATTTTTTATACCATTTGCAAAATTTTAAAAAAAAATGGGCACCCATTTTGCAAAACACTGGAAATTTTAGAAAATTTCAAAAAGATAGCTAAGAACCTGAAACTTGCAAGATGGATAAAATAACTCAAAAATAGGTCACTTCTAGGTACAGACATAGTATCACATGATACTTCACCCGACACCAGGCGATACTTTTAGTCTGCGCGATATTTCACCTTATACCAGGCGATACTTCACCGACACCAGGCAATACACCTTAATACAAGCATGTGATTCTTCTAAGATGTGAAGTGTCACACAAGTATTATAAGGTATATCACATGATATACTGAGAAGTATCGCACGATATTCTGAGATAGAAAACTAGAGAACAAAAATTACGCTAAAAACTTGCCAAAAAATTGACAAAAAATGACGGAAATGCAGAAAAAGAAGGGACAAAGCTAGTCTACTCTGCCCCACGGTGGGCACCAAAAATGTGTGTTATAAATGTGTCACACTTCTATGGATCATTACATGTAAGGAAACTCAAGAATGAGCCCTCACAAATCGATCCATAGCTCCCTAGGCATGGAGTGCAAGGGTTTTTAAGAATGCTCTCAGCTAGAGCTATTTAGCCTATAACCTTGCTAGTAAACCATGCAATGGGAGATTCAATGAAGACAAGGGAAAGAATGCCAATATCCTCAAGAATCAAGAATGAAAATGTAATGCAATGCTATGCTAGAAATGGAAATGCAAGCTAAGCTATGAAAGGAAATATGCAAGTGTTACAACCCAAGCTAATTAATCTATGTGAGCTAATCTAGAGCATAGAAATGAAGCTAATCTAAGAAAGCTTAAATATGAAGCTAAGCTACGAATGCAAGAATGAGATGTAGAATGTAAGAATGAGATGTAGATGCTAAGAATGCTCCAAATCTTCAAAAGCTCCAAAGTGACCTAGAAATCCTGCAGCATAAAGTTAGCATAAAAAGTTGGGATCTAGAATGAAGAAGAGAGCTCTCCTTTTAAAGGAAATGAGGAGGAATGGACCATGGAGATTAAGAGGCAAAAGATTTAATCAATAGTGGAGCTTAAAAGAGGAGCAATCCATGTGCACACATATCCTCCAATGGGAAAATAAGAGTTGACTTTTGTGTCCATATGAGACAAAAAGTGCTTTTTCCCTTTTTATAAAATAAGAATAATGCTTTATTTGTGCAACTTAGGATAAGAGGAAAAGTGGGGGCTTTTTATTTATTAAAAGGGGAGGAAATATTCCTTTTAAATAAATAAAAACTTAGGATAAGATGGTTAACCCATAGAAAAATAATCGAATAAATGATAGAACCAGGATTTGATCTAGAACAAGCAATTTATGATTTAGCAAAAGGGGCCAATAGTCTAGGTGACCATTTTTAGGTGTATACACTACTATCATGACAGATAACTTTATTTTTGTAGATTGCAAGAGTAGTAAGCTCAAAAATGATATTTTAGAGAAAGGTTCTCTAAAATTCAGAGATATTTCCTTCTTTGTATGCTCATGGTTTCCCTTTTTTAATCCAATAAAAGTAGCGGATTTCCAAGTAGAAAAAGCTATTTTATTAAGAAATTTGCCATTAGAGTTTAATCATCCAAAAATCATTAAAAATATAGGAAATAGAATCAGAATTTTTAAAAGGATAGTTAAAACTAAACATAACAATACATATGTGATTATCATAATTAATTTAAATTATCATGATAATTACATTCCTCCCCTTCAGCTGTGTTTTAACTCTAATTCCATGATTATAAATCCCCAGATCTTAGATAACTACATAGAAGATTTTGAGAAAGGAGGAAATCCTTTCTCACTTACTCTTAGAGATTGCTCAGATTTTCACCATGGCACAGATAATAGAATAAAAGTAAACTTCTTAAATAACAAAGGGGGTTTTGAAATCCTGAATAACGAAGAGGAGTATTTTGAGATTCCTCCTCTCAATTTGTATAAAATCAACACTTCGGTTATAAATGACACTCCTCAGGACTCATGCAACGCTCATACTTCTTTAAGGAAGATAGAAACCATGAAAATATTGAGCTTGAACATGGAAAATATAACTGAGAACGATAAACAAAAAGGTTTGGACTATGGCTATAAAATTAATAATACAGACAAATCAATACCCAATCAACACCCAATTAATTTACCTATGGTTAATCTAACAAACCCCCAAATATCTGAAGCATTGCTTCCAATAATAATAACCCAGTTAACATTATAAGGCAAGAACCATATGAAAATTTCAATAGGGAGAGTAAATCAGAACAAATAGAACTTGGAACAAGTAATAATAAAATCTATTTTCAAGATAAAGGTAATAGGACTGAACTACCAACTAATTTTATTTTGAAGCTAGAATGTGCTGGTGCAGTAAAATTAATTGAACAGGTAAACAGAACAGAAGAGGAGGTGAATCAAATTATTAATTACTTAGGAAAATCACTAATGGATGAACTTATGGACATGTTTCTTGATGAAACTTGTGACTTCGATGAACTAAAACTCCAAAAGGAAATACTAATTAAACAAATTCAAGAGTGCATCCTAGAAGAAAATAAGGAATAGAATAATAGTCTGAATCAGCATCTCCTTCCCTCTTCCTCAGAAAAGGAAGCTTCATAAATTGCACTTTTGGATAACCCTGACAAAAATTCAGACCAATCAGATAAAAAAATCAGTCAAGAAGCCATAAATAGGCATAATGCAAAAGAGAAAAATATAAATGATAAGGAAAACTTAAATGTACCTACCTGTGTTAATGGGAAGGAACTAGTTGTTTATATTCCTCTAGAGCTAGAAGCATTAAATCTAGATTTGGCAGGAAATGATGTAGATATAATGGAAATTTATGGTAAGGAGATCATAGATAGAGATGAACCCCTAGATTGCTCCTTAAATGAGCAAAAAAACTCAGACAGCCAAGTTAATTCTATAATAAGGTTTGATGGAGAAACAAATTTGGTTAAAGAAGCAATAGAAGGCCTTTTCGGGATCACTAATGAAAATAGAGAATTAGTCATAGCCATGAACAGAGGTAGTTTAAGTACACCCAATATTAATAAACTCAAAAAGAAAAGAGGTAGGAAGTCAGCTGTTGAGTTGAGAATGTTGGATGGTAATGCAGGTAATCAAAAAAAGATAGTAGATATTCTAAACACAGGGAAGGGGAAGTTCCTTCCCAAAGAACAATGAAAGTCACTACTTGAAATGTTAGGGGTCTTAATGCCCCTAACAAACAACAATTAATCAAAAGATACTTAAGAAACTTTGACTCCGAAATCATTATGTTACAAGAAACTAAGCTTAATAAAGATGAAATTAACAAGTTTAGTAAAAGACTAGGTATATGGAAGTCAGAATATGTCCCATCAGTAGGCCTCTCTAGTGGTTTGGCAGTTCTATGGGATCCCCATAAAGTAATGGCCCAACTCGCACTCATTAATGATAGATGGATGAAATTAACAATTAATAGATTTAAAATTTAACCTAATCAACATATATGGGCCAATCCCTAATGAGGAAAAAAGAAGAGTTTGGTTGGAAATACACAATCTTCTAATTGAAAAATGAGAACATCCCTTCATCATCGGAGGAGATTTCAATGCTATCTTAAATCTAGAAGAAAAATTTGGAGGTTCTCAGTATATTTTGCAATCTCATAAAGACTTTGGCAAATGGGCTGAGGTTAATCATCTAATAAGCATAAATACTATTAATGGAATCTATACTTGGAATAATAGAAGAGCGGGCTTCAACTACATAGCTGAAAAATTAGATAGATTCTTTTCTAGAACTAATTCTGAAAACTTTAATCAAATAGTTAGTACGGAGATAATTCCTGAAGCAGGATCGGATCACTTCCCTGTCAGGCTTACCATAACAAAAAATTCTAAACCCTCGAGGAATCCATTTAAATTTGAATTTATGTGGTTCCAAAATCTAGAATTCATAATCCTTCTTGAGGATTGGTAGAAACAAACCTCGGTCAAAGGATCAAAAATGTTCGGCTTAACAGCTAAATTAAAAATTATTAAAAACAAAGTGTTAGAATGGAATAAGAATCACTTCAATGACATATTCGAAGAGAAAATCAAGGTAGAACAAGAAATCTCTAACCTTAACAACATAGTAATAGAACAAGGTATGAACGATCTTAGTTTCCATAAGGAAAAAGAGCTAATGGCTAGATACAATGATATCCTTCTCAAAGAAGAAATATTCTGGAAACAAAAATCCAAGGAATCTTGGCTTAAGGAGGGCGATTGTAACACTAAATTCTTTCATAATACAACTAATTTTAAAAGGAGCATCAATAGAATAACCAAAATTAAGTCAGCTAAGGGACTTATTACTGAGGATCCTATACAAATCTCAAATGTACTAACAAATTTTTACAACTCCCTACTCAACACTACAAAAGCTTCTAACCTTCATGCCCAAAATGAAATGCTTAAAGCTATTCCTAAGCTGATTATGGATTCTGACAACAAAATGATGAATTATAAGCTCTCAATAGAAGAGGTCAAAGCAGCAGTGTTTCAACTACATCTGGATAAAGCACCTAGCCCAGATGGTTTCCAAGCCAGCTTCTTCCAAAAATGTTGGCATTTCATTGGAGAAGTATGGAAAGCTGTGGAGGCTACTAGAAACTCAGGATCTTTATTAAGTGAAATTAATAATACCTTCTTTACTCTTATTCCAAAGAAAGATGAGTGTTCGAAACCAGGGGATTTCAGACCTATCTCCCTTTGTAATACCATATACAAGATCCTATCAAAATGCTTAGCTAATAGAATCAAATCCATCCTTCCAATGATTATCTCAGAAGAGCAGATGGGCTTTGTAGCAAATAGATCGATTCTAGATGGTATTATTATAGTGCAAGAAATAGTCCATACCACTCAGATAACAAAGGAACCTAGTACGTTAATGAAAATTGACATTCAAAAAGCATACGATAAAGTAGATTGGAGATTCCTATGCAAATGTATGGAAGCGTTTGGTTTTTCTAAACAATGGATTAATCTTATCTTTAACTACATCTCAAGTCCTAGGATTTCTATTCTTGTTAATGGTACCTCGGAAGGAATTTTCAGTATATCCAGGGGCATTCAACAAGGAGATCCATTATCCCCCTTTCTATATGTCATTATGGCAGAAGCATTGGGGAGATCAATTACTAAGCTTCATTTAGAAGGGAAAATCTTGGGATTGAAAGCCTCAGAAAATGTTTCGAATATAACTCACCAACAGTTTGTGGATGATATGATTTTACCTCGATTAGCTAGTAGATAGGAAGCGAGTGCCTTCAAAAGCATTCTAAGTCTTTATGCAAAAGCCTCAAGTCAACATGTCAACCCTTCTAAGTTAGAAATTTACTTTATTAACACTAGCTCAAAAATTGAAAAAGAAATTTGTGGTATGATGGGATATAAAATTGGAAAACTTCTATGTAAATACTTAGGTATTGATCTGGATACAGGTCTCTTATCCTCCAAAGTTCAAAACAAGAAAAGTTCATGGAAAGGAAAGTGGTTAACTAAAGTAGGTAGAACAACTATGATTAAATATGTCCTTTCAGCCTATTGCCCAAAATTTCCTATTCTATACAATTTGGCCAAGCTTGCCCCTAGCCTCTGCAACTGTCTTGGTCCCTGTTGCAACCCTTTTTTCACATGCGAAGTTGATCCACTAGGTTTCATGCTTTATGATTTAAACCCCATGATCTTCAATGTGTCACCATACCCTAGTTCAGATCACATCACTTAATTCACAAAACCCAGGAAGTTATTCAAGTTTTAATGTTGCAAGAATTGTTTGTGCGCTGTTGCGATTGTGTTCAGAAAAAATGTTCAAAGTCAAAAACCCTCTGTGTTTTCTGCCTTTTGGTCTGAAATCTTGGGATGTTTTCAACCTTCACTCTCAAAACCCTCTATATTTTTGACCCCTCATGTTTCGCACTTCTTCCTCTAGCATCGGCATTTCAAGCGCGCAACTCCGACCAGGTGGGTCCCAGTTCCTCATAACCGGTGCTAGTGCGGAAGATCTTACAGTTGTCACGTGTTCACAAGGAACATTCTTTGCCCTTGCGATCATGTGATAGGAAAACACCTATCAGCGGGCCCATTCTCCATTTGCAAAGTTAAAGCTCAGTTAGATCTCGCAGCTATCATTATACCATTGAAGGAAGATGCACGGTATTTAAGCTAGCGGTATTGTGACAACCATCTGATGAAGGTAAAGAAGGCCGTGGGTCTGAGTTGTCAGAAGGGTCTCAAAAAGGCTAGGATCTATGGCTAGTGTAAAAGTGTAAGGAATATTCTTGGGCTATGAGATCATACGCCTGCTGTTAGATCGGTATCTCAAGCAGTGGGTCCGATGTCAAAAAGTTGCTACGTGTATCTGAAATGGCGCAGTTTGATTGGTGGTTTGATGTGCAATGTGGCCGATGTCAGTGAGCCTATGGGGTCAGGGGTTTCTCAAGTAAGTAAAGCATGGTTAGATCTTGCAGCTATTGTTATACCCAGGATCCAAAGTGCTTGATCATTATTGCAGCGGTATAGAGACAACCATCTGATGAGATCTAAGTGGGGCCTCTTCTTTCGACAGGTTAAAGACTGGTGAGATTGTGTGGATCTCATTATAAAGGAAGGCAAAGTTGCAGGGATGTTAACTCAGTGAAATGTTAGTGACCTTCGATTCTCCTTTCCGCCAAAATTTTTGACATCTTTGAAGATCTACGGCTATCGCATGATCGCGATGGAATATTCTAGCCCATGCGATCATGCGACTGACTGTCTGATTGGAGTCTTCAAGGTCGTGGGTCCGTTCTGTCAGGGCAACTAATGTAGGAGGTTTTTGATTGGTTGTGAGTTGATGACTGGGAAAGAGTGACATCAGTGGGGCCAATGTTTTTGAAGCCTTTAGGCATGTTAACATTGGGGAGGATCTCGGGGCTATCATTACACTGTGGGTCCAAGATGTTCGGTCATTAGCGTAGCGGTGTAGCGACAACCATTGGATGCTCTTTATGTAGATCATGGGTCCAAGTCTGTCAGATGTTCTAATGTACTTGCTACTGGTTGGTCATTGACTTCCATGGTGGCGTCGACTTGTCAAGAGGGAATTTCAAAGGTTTTTTTTTTAAGGATTTTTTGTGCACGTCTGGGCTGTCCGTTTCCCGGGAGAATCTTCATTGACGACTCTGATATTTTCTAAAATTTGGTTAGCCATTAAGATTTGAATTTGAATATCTTCTCAAGTTTTTGAATGGTCTGATTTTATTTTTTTTCGATGTGCACGACATGCGGTAGCTCTAGAATTGAATTCCTAAGGATGAAGGTGGTTGTGAGAGTCTCTGAGGTGATCTTTGCTGGCATTGTAGAGTCTTGTACCATGTTTTCATGTCATAGGTTGATGAATAAGTTCTTGGTGCCATTACTTTCTACAGTCCTTTCCAAGGGTGGTGTGATTGATTTTTGGTGCATTCATGGCTAACTGGAGTTGCAGGCGAAATTGTTGATCAAGGTAGTGTGTCTGCAGGTGGATTCAGTATAGGAAAGATATGCAATCGCGAGATTTTGGACCTATTTGTTGACTTTTCTCAGAGTTTTAAGGGTTTGTACCTCTAGGGTCTGGTAAAGAATTGAATAACTCTGTAAGCCTAGTTAGATTTTGGACTCCTGCATACGTGTAGTGAGGGTTGTATATATTGTTTTTTGAGAACCTTAGTGCTCAGGAGGTTCATTTTGTAAAGGAGAGAAGCCCACTTTTGCAAGGAAGTCATCTTTTCTTAGAAAGCCATCTGTGGTATTTGTTCTACCCTCTGGTTCTTCTACTCTTTGTAATCTCCCATTGATAATCAAGGCATTCTTGAGGTACTTGTGATATTTGTTCTATCCCTGTCTTCACTGTCTTGATTATCTCTTATTGGATTGTATACTACAACCCCTAGTAGCCTTGTCTCATTCCTACACCTAGTTGCAGAAAAGGATGTTTGCTTGTAGGTCATAAGCTATGTCTTTTGTTTAGGCCCTCCTATGAAACACTTATGCAAGCCTATCTAGTGAGATGTGACTTATTAGACCTGATTTCTCCATTGATCTCATTCCTCTATACTGAGATCCAAACCCTAATTTTGGTGCATCACCTAGTAGGTAGATTTTCTTTCAGTCTTTTCCTTTCAAGCACTCCTTCTAACCATTTTCCCTCAAAAGGTTTTACTTTCTTTTGTAGAGAAAATTAAGGTGATAATCCAAGAGGAACCAGCCTAGAACCTGAAGGTCTCATCTCAGTTAGCAAAAGGTCCCACAACCTTGAGATGATTCCCATGTTATACTGAGTTATCAAGACTACGAGAGCTTGAACTAAGGGTGCAAATTCAATATATAACACAACCATTCCCACGTATCATTTATCAGTCCTACCCCTCCCAATTTGCGTTAAAAAGGAATTAGACAAAATTCTTTGAGAATTCTATTGGCAAGGTCCTTCTAAGGAAAAAAATTGCCCTTATCAAATGGGATACTCTATGTAAATTGATTTCTAAAGGGGGCCTAGGCATTAAAAATCTATTATGGCAAAACCAAGCCCTCGGGGCTAAACTTATATGGAGAATGTTCAAAGAATCAAGCAGTAAGTGGGCATCAATTTTATCACATAAGTACATCCTTGATGCGGATCCCATCAACATTTTCAAGTCTCAATCACATGTTAAGGGCTCATGGATATGGAATTTTATTAAGGACTGCAGAGGGATTATCAAAAAATTCCTTTCTTGGGATGTAGGAGTAGGAGATCAAGCTTTATTTTGGGAGGATTCATGGGTAGGCCTTCCCTCCCTTAACAAACTAGGTTTCTCCAAGGAGTTTATGGAAGAATGCAAAAGAGTCATTGGCCCTTACCTTAAGGACTACCTAGGCAAGATGGAAGACAATAAATGGAATGTTACAAATATAATTGAGGATGTTTGGCCAGAGAAAAACAACCTCCTAACAATCTTAAATGATAGAGAAGTAATTCTTAAAGATAGACTGGATACTTTAATATGGACAGGATCTAACAATGGAAAATACTCTGTTAAGGAGGGTTACAATACAATTATTAAAAACCAAAATATGGATAACATCGATATACCCTTGAACCTTTGCTGGAACAAATCCTGCCTCCCTAAAGCTGGATTGTTCTTATGGGCGGCATTACAAAATAGAATTCTCACTCTAGACAAGCTTAATAAATTAGGATTCGAAGGACCATCTAGATGCATGCTATGTGAAAACCATTCTGAGGATGCGAATCACATTCTCCTTAATTTTCCTTTTTCTTAAAATTGTTGGAATTGGCTTCTTCAAAGTTTAGGATGGAAATTTGCTTCTCATTGTGATTTAATCAGCAACCTTAAAGCATGGCTATCTCTGCATAAAGACAATCTCTTCAAGGACATATGGACAATAGCACCTTCTATATTAGTATGGGAATTATGGAAAAAAAGAAACAGAAGGATTTTTATGGACCAAAAATTAACTTGGAACTCAATAGCTAACAAGATAGAAGAATCCATCGTAGAAATTATTAACAGTAAACTCAGGGACAAAAAGAGCTATGAATATTCCTTTAAGAGTTGGGATAACAGAATCAGGTGCAAATGGCCAAAACTAGCTATCCCTCCCCTCTATGGTAAAGGGGGATCCAAAACTAAAATGGACAGAGCATCCTGTAAATGGATACCACCAAAAGCTGGTTGGTATAAACTCAACTTTGACAGAGCGTCCTGAGGCAATCTTGGGGTAGCAGGTATAGGAGGGATCATCCGCAATTGGAAATCAGAAGTGGTAGAAAAATTCTCAAGACCCATTAGCCCTACAACCAACAATATGGCTGAATGTGTAGCGGCATTAGAAGGGCTTAAATTATGCAAGAATCTTAACATTTCAAAAGTAATTGTTGAAGGAGACTCCCAAATTATTATCAATGCCATCCGCACTAAAAAAAATCCTAATTGGGTTTTAAATTAAAAAATAGAAGAGATTAATTTATTAATGGTTAGTATTCCCAATTATGAAATCAGACATACTTTCAGAGAAGGAAACACAGAGGCTGATAAATTAGCGAATCTAGGTGCCAATGGAGTAGTAACATTGGAACAACATATATAATAGTTTAAGAGGTATTTTAATGATAAGGTTAAGGTAGAGACCTTACCCTATGTTAACGTCAGTAGGAAGATTGGGTAACTGACTCTCCTATGAGGATACAAGATCCTCATTTAGAGAAATTCTAATCATAGGAACCCTTCTTACTTATTAAAATATAGGAGCTCTTTGGGGAAGATAGCTTTCTAAAGAATCATATGGGACACTTAACTAATAATAAATTAGATTAATCAGAGATTATGAGTAGGTTTGAAAACTTAGCCATTTCCTTTTAGACATTGTAGCTACACATTCCTTTAATCTCTTGTCCTTTTAAAATGCAATATTGAGTCTCTTGGTTAGTTCTAGCAAGAGAGTGGAGAAAATTTTTAGCTCTGACCTTTGCAGCGATACAATCAGAAGATCTAGCATAGCAGAGGTTTAATAACTATCATAGGTGAACATAAAACCCAATATACTCTTAGCTAATATACCTTCTTGCTGTTGGATTATAAACAAAGAATCTAACTCATTAATTACTTCCATCCCAGTAATCAAAACATAAAATCAGCTATTCTGATTCTTGTTCCCTCCTACCCCGCCAAGTATGTATACTATAATAACTAGAACCATGGTATATTGCCTATTTATTTAATGAAGATACTCACACCCACCTTTCTTCTCCCCGAGTTGAACAATACTCCCCTGTTAGAGTAATACTCAAGCTATGGGCTCATTTAAATAATAAAGCAAGGTGTCCCTTGATATTGATTCAGAGATTATATCATTAACTATAACATATGTATCTCAGGATTTCAATTAAGACTCTAGCATATTCACCAAAGGATTGTTTCCTTTCCTTCATCTCTACCCATAGTAGATGGGTTAGATATATTTTGATGTACTATCCCTTCTATTTATTGCATTTTTTATATTTCCTCCACTTAGCACCTTTCGATATCATGATTGCTACAGATTTCCCTCCTAGAAGTGGACTGAGGGATAGCTATCATTATCTAAGTTGGGATGAAGGTGTCTCTGCTGGCAATGATAACTTGGTAGTCTCAATACAGCCAATCAAGCATTTATGTTATTACAGCCATTATAACTTATATATATTGGCTCCTTCTTGTCGTCATGATAATAGGGTTCAGAAGATCCATGGCTTTAGCAAGGCTTCCTCCATTTAAGCTGAATTTTATCCCCTCATCATTTTTACCTGCCAAGGATTAATATTCATCCATGTTTTCATAATGCACTCTATCAGTCTATCCTTGGGGATAGCTAGATCCCTGTAAAAGCTAGACTTAATTACAAGTATCCCTTTTTAGAACACGGATATCATCCTTCTCGAAGGTGCTTATCTCTACTCATTATCATCATGACCCGCATCATGATAATTACAAGTACCCCTTTTTAGAGATCATAATTGCTGATTAAATTGCTCTTTTCATGTGTCTAAGTGGGTTAGTCACATGATCGCATAGGTTATTTCTAGCCTATGTGATCATGCGACTGTTGTTTTTGGCAGGTCCCCTTTCCCTATCCCTAAGTCTAAGTGCCTACATTTTATTTAATCTTTCTAAGGTTTAGGGTTATCTTTGGCCTTGTCACATGATCGCATAGCTTTTTTTTATTGCTATGCGATCATGCAACTGGGGTTACCTTGTCGGGTGGGGTCCCCTCTAAGATTTTTTCCCTTAGTCCTAAGTTCCCCCTGATTTTATTATTTCCTACATATGCAGGGCATCTATTGGCCTTGTCGCATGATCGCAAGAGCCATTTTCACTACTTGCGACCATGCGACAAGGCTACTTCTTGTGTTGGGGCCCATTGGTAGGTGTGATGTGGCATTTTCCAGTTGGTCTGAGGTGGCAGGCAGGTCTGACAGGAATTAATAGGTGTGCAGGATCGATGATCCTCGCTACATCGTGATGGAAAGCTATGGGCTTTTTAACCAATGAGATTCAGCGAGAGCTGTCGATTCGGTTCAAAGGGTAATGTGTTCAGTGTGGTCCTAATGTTAGAAAAGGGGGGTGAGGCATCATCTTTTGGCCTTGTTGCATGATCGCAAGAGCCTTTTTCACTACTTGCGATTATGCAACAAGGGTGCCACGTATGCTGCGGGCCCATTGATGGAAGAAGGTTGGTGGTCCCACTATCAGGGAAGATGATGACATGTTGTGCTCCAGTTGGTTGGCAGTATATCGAGGTGGCAGGTTTCCAAGGTGGGCCCAGTGTTTCAATGGGTGGGAAGAGTCTTGATCAATGGTAGTTGCAAGATCGCTTGGAATCTTTCTGGCCCATGCGATCATGCGACCTGTCGTCGATCTTCTTGTGTGGGCCTAGTTAAGTTTCTCAGTCCATTTGGCAGTAAGGATATATTTTTAGCAGTGCTGATAAGGTTTCTCTTTGTTTGCTAGATTGCGTGATGTTTTGGCGAGGGTCTAGTGGACTTGGCAATTTAGTGAGTAGTAGTCGCTACTTAGTACATATGCCTTGTCACATGATCACAAGGCATCCCTTCCACTCTTGTGATCATGCGACTAGATTCGTACTGGTGCTGATTGCTAAGCTTTATAGATTTACAAAGTTTAGAATCAGGATTTCTTCAATCTTTTTACTTTGTATAAATATAGATATGTTAATAACTGTATATCTATATTTATATATAGTTGATCAATTTCAATATATGTATTTTGAATATCAAGATTTCTTTGGTTGGCTTCACAGCATTGATAATAGACTGTACATCTAGTTATATATATTTAGGGTAATATATACAACTAGTCCTTGCTATGACCACTCATCTGCCCCAGCCACTACACATAGTACATATGCCTTGTCGCATGATCGCAAGGCATCCCTTCCACTCTTGCGATCATGCGACCAAATTCGTACTAGTGCTGATTGCTAATTTTTATAGATTTTCAAAGTTCAGAATCAGGATTTCTTCAATCTTTTTGCTTTGCATAAATATAGATATGTTGTTAAATGTATATCTATATTTATACATAGTTTATCAGCTTCAATAAATGAATTTTGAGTATCAGGATTATCTTTGGTTTTCTTCACAACATGGCTAATAGACTATACATCTAGTTATATATATTTAGGGTAATATAGACAACCATATATATTGGTAATTTGGACTTTGGCTAATCTCTCTTAAGAGATGTTATTCCCTCAGTTGGAATTTCCTTTGATTTAATATATATAGACCTACAATTTACCTTTGTCCAACACTTCTTCTTGATATCATAATAAAGTAGAGTAGGCTCTGTCCTTTGGCAATCACTCTTAATGATTATAAGTTATAGGAAATTTCAACCTTAATTGGTAAGGGCTACGAATTTTTAGGTGCATTTGGTCTCTATCACTATTATTTTAGTAAGGTATTTGATTAAATAAAGGTAAGAAGATTTTAATAGCAATGATTGGAAAGGTAAAAAATAAGGTTATAATGACACTTTACTTCTAATTATAATGTATTTTTTAATAATACCCACTATTTTTGGACAGGTAATGAAATCAAGGTAAAGGTTCTTTATATATATGTTGGTTAACCCCTGGTTTTGGAAGATGTCTTATATTTCAAGTATTTTTCATATCCAGATGAACAAATTGTTATCGACAAGAAGAGGATCAGATAATGATATTTAATTGTATAAAGGACTTATTCTGGTCAAAACACCAGTCAATGTATACCAACTAAAATATGATTTTAAAAGAAAAAACATATCTCAATCTTATTGAGACTTGGGTAAGCCTACAAAATGATGTATAAATCTCGATAGATATCGAGCCATGGGTATGCCTATGGTAGCTATGTATATTTACAAATCTCGACAATTGTCGAGTCATGGGTATGCCCATGTAAATTTTCTATAAGTACAGGACTTCGGTCCCAGGCAAGGCTAGAGGTTTTCTCAACCCCGCTCTTTCCTACCAGTGCCTGTAGTGAGCGGGGTCACATTGTAAAATAACTTTTATATTAATAAAAAACTTTCAGGGCTTCGACCTTTTACCCATAAAAAAAAAACAAAAAAACATTTCAACATAATATGAAAAAAATATTAGTGAAACATTTAATTTACATTAGTTTAGTTAAATGTAGTTGAAAGAAAATATACAAATTAATTTTTTAATTTTATTTTTAAAATGTAAATTTAAACATAGACTCCAATAAACTTTAATTGTGTATCTCTACCTTTAAAAACTCTTATTATTTAAAACTAAGAGGATTATTTATAACTAATAACATAAATCTCCCAAAATTAATCTACAGATATAGGTTGGATGTTGCTTGGTCATTTCATTATTACAAGTCACCTTCTTTGTTCCATAGTTGGAGCTTATATTCCAAGTCAATAAAATACTTCTACCAATGTCAATAGTAAACAACCAATTGCTTTTAATCCCAGGAAAATTTGCCTTGAACGTAGTTGCCACCATAGATTAAATCTACAATTGTCATTGCATGAAGAAGAGTCTACGTGACTTTAGTACAGCCTTGAATAGTTGAGATCTCATTTATTCAACATCGATGAACATGTCCACTATGTGGAAACAAGTGCAAGGATTTTAACTCAACTCATTTACATGTTTCTTTTATATATCTGGAATCTTCCTCTATGACAAATAATTGAAAATTTATGTTTATTATTAAAATTTGTTAATCAACATAGCTAATAGCTGACGTCAATTTTTGAGAGTCTATATAATATATTATTAGGATTAATTATGAAAGAGAAATGTCAAAGTAAATAATATTATCAAATATATATTATTAAGAAAGAAAACAAGCAGAGGATTCCGTTCATCATTATTTTTTTCATGAATAAAGCTGATTGGGAAGTATTTGCAGTTAAAACTACAATAGAAAATAGACCAGCAATGATCTGATTTATGAAAACCAGATTACAATACCTGGTGTGATACCTGTAGTATTGTAGAATTCAACACGAAAATGGAGAACAATAAAATTGCAAAATCCAAAAAAAACTGATCCATTCTATTCGAATATTTGAGTTTATACAAGTCTGATGGATCCCAAGGGTCATCAAAATCCCTTGGAAATGAAATGAAGAGCCATCATAATATTTATTACAAATAAACTATTCAAACTATCAAAAATTATCAAAAAACTATATATAAAAATTGGGTCCACTTGGAGAAGGCATAACTTTCTCGTCCTAGCTCCGATTTGTGAACCGTTTGATGCGTTGGAAAGGTAGTCAAATAATCTTGAACTAAATTTCAAAATTAGCGATGTTCAATCCCTATTTCCAGGCAGCATATTTTCCCAGAAATGCACCGAAGACCCTAAAAAATGCAATTTACTAAAACATAGTAAAATTTGAAAAATTAGATTTCAATTTTTTTCCAAATTTACTCCTGAGCATTCCATCCCCCTTGAGATACAATGGGCCCCATTGCACTAATATGCTACAATAGATGAGGAAATTGTTCTTCAATTTGTTCCTTAGTAAACCACTTGCCTTGATGAGAATGCTGGCCAGCTCGAACCACCCGATACAGAGGAATGTTCTGATTTCTCAAAGTCTTTAAAATGACTTCAGTAACATGGTCACACTGGACTAGAATAGTAGTAGATGGATTTAACTCTGTAGCTTGAATGTGTTCAGTAGCTTGGGAAATATCCAACAAAGGAGGAAAATAGGGTCTCAACAATTCTACATTGAAAACTAGATGCAGTCCCAAAAATGATGGCAAATTAAGTTCAAAAGCATTCTCACCAATTTGTTTCACAATAGTATATGGACCATAATGAAGGGGATGAAGCTTCCTATTTGGTCCATGCAGATGCTCTTTCTAAAGATGTAACCATACCTTGTCACCGATCTAAAACTTGTGAGGAGTTCCATGTTTATCATGTCTTTCCTTATACTTTTGATTACTTTGCTCCAAGATCTCATGAACTTGCTGTTGGAGGTGTCTAATGTTATCAATGAATTTTTTTGCTTTATCTACCTCCTTGTCACCATTCATTGGACTATTAGATTGTAGAGATGGTATTGCTACATCCATAGGTGCCAATGGTTGGTACCCAAGAGAAACCTCAAATGGACTGTGCCTTGTAGTACTATGGAGTGCACGGTTGTATCTATGTTGTACATAGGGTAAGCTTTCATCCCATGTGCAAGCATGTTTGGAATGATACATCCGTAAACTATGAATAATCATTCGATTCACCACTTTTGTCTGCCCATTTGTTTGAGGATGGAATTTTGTGGACTTTGTCAATTTGGTGTCCATTTTAGCCCATAGTGCAGACCAAAATTTGCTGATGAACCTGCTATCCCTATCAAAAATAATGATTTTTGGAAAACCAAAATGAACCCAAACATGTTCAAAAAATAGCTTGGCAGTATCTTCTACAAAAATCATCTTTTTACATGCCACCATGATAGCCATTTTAGAAAACCTATCTACCACAACATATACACAATCATGCCCTTGCCCGCTAGTTGGAAGTTCGGACATAAAATCCATTGAAATAGACTGCCATGGCTTATCAGGAATAGGTAATGGTAAGTGTAGACCCAACTTACGATTTGCTGGCTTTGCAATTGCACAGGCTGCACAAGCTTGTATATGTAAAATGATATCCTGCTTCATTTTTGGCCAATAGAAATACTTTTGAAGGATAGCAGTAGTCTTACCAATACCAAAATGTCCTGCAACATGACTGGAGTGAGCTTCCCATATCATTTTCTTCCATTCCTCGGTGGGTACACATATGTGGCCATTATGGCAAAGCAACCCATCCTGCAAGTGAAAATTAGGAACAGACTTTCCTTCTACCAAATTACCATAGATATTAGCAAAATCAGGGTCAGTACCATATAGTTGTTCCCAAGTTGATGATTGATGACCACATGAATCCAACACTATTGTCAAACCTGCAATTGGAGGCCTACTCAAACAATCTGCCACCTTGTTACTGCTTCCTTTTTATGACGAATGTTGAGGTGAAATTGTTGTAGATAGGGTGACCACCGTTGATGTCTATCATTTTGCAGCTTCCCTTGTGTTTGCAAGAATTGAAGTGGTTTATGGTCTGTATGTAGGGTAGAAGCAAAAAGTTGGGTGCCAATTCCGCGGAAGTCCGCGGCTTGAAAATTTGCGCTGCTTGAAACGGGCACCGATTTTTTAAAAATGGGTGCCCATTTTAGGCTCGGACATCCGATCCAAAATTCAAAAGCGGGTACCCATTTTTCCAGAAACGGGCACCCATTTTTTTTTAAAACGGGTACCCGTTTCTAAAAAAAAATTTAAATTTTTTTTTTAATTTAAAATGTTTTTTTAAACACATATTTTTAAATTTATGAAACGGGTGCCCATTTTTTGAATTTAAATAACGGGTGCCCATTTCTTAAAATATGCACATGGGAGTTTTCACTCTGCCTTAGTTTTTGGTTTGGGATAGGTTTGGTGAGACCAAGCCTATGTCTTAGCCTCCAAAATTTTGGCTAAGGCATTGGAATAAAATTTTGAAGGCTTACCGTAATTTTTTGAAGCCCTTCTGGATCGATTTTTTTGACAAAATAAAAACCCATTAAAGATCTCACTATCACGATTCTAAAAATATAAATTTCATAATAATATGGTTATTTTTACTATTTTTATATTATTTATTAGTTGATAGTGGTACATAAACGTAAAATAGTGAGACTCACTAAAACTTTAATAACTTTTTAATTTTTAAATATTTTTAAAAATAAATTATATGTCATCAATATAGATTCAATTCTTTTGAATTTTTTAAAAAAAATTTTGAAAAAAAGAAAAATTATATTAAATTATGGTGGCCGTACACGAGAGGTTTGAAAAATAAGCTTTATTGTTAATTAAAAATTAATAAAAAATAATTTACAAAACAAAAAAATAAGAAAAAATATTCTCATCAATATTCTATGTCTTAGGTATCTTCCCTAAAAAGGATTTAAAAAAATTCATTTATTTGTGTCAAAATATGGTGGCTGTACACGGATGTGGTATGGTCCTGAAACAGGCATTTTGAAAAAGTGGTTTTCAAATATGCCTATCAAAATATAATTTATACCATGTGGGTATTAAAATAAATTATATATTTGAAAAGTAGACTCCAAGTACTACAATTTCTATTAGTGAATTTTTCCGAGGTTCAATCTCTAAGTGCCTCAAATTTTGAGATCAATTCAGATAAATTTTGAAAAATAGGAAAAACACTTCCACTTTTTGCAAAAAATTGGCATCCAACTTCTTGCAGCCACCCTGTATAACAGTTTCCTTTCCCAGTATATAGTGTTTCCATTGTTTGTAGGCCTAAAAAATGGCATACAACTCCTTATCATAGGTGGGATACCTACGTACTATATCAGAAAAATTTTCACTGTGATAGGCAATAGGATGCCCATGTTGTGTGAGTACCACACCAAGAGCATAATCAGATGCATCTGTTTCTATCTCAAATGCTTGGTGTAGATCTGGAAGGACCAATACTGGTGTTCAACATAGTCTTTTCTTTAACTCCTCAAATACTTGTTTTTTTGCCTCTGTCCACTGAAATTTTGCTTGTGCTCCACCCCTTAGTGATTGATTAAGATGTCATGATATGTGTGAGAAACCAAACACAAATCTGTGATAGAAGTTGGCTAAGCCCAAGAAGCTGTGAAGCTCTGTGAAATTTTTAGGGGATGGCCAATCTCAGATTATTTAAATCTTTGCTGAATCAACATGAACACCCTTAGTGTCAATGATATACCCTTAGTATTGAATACTCTGCATACCAAAAGAACACTTCTCAATGTTGGCATAAAGTTTGTGTTTTTGCAGAGTTGAAAGAACTTGTTCAACATGCTGTAAATGCTCAGACCAAGTTCTGCTAAAGATGAGTATGTCATCCAAATAAACAACTACAAAAGAATCAATGAATGGTCTAAGCACATCATTCATCAATCTCATAAATGTGGTTGGGGCATTTGTTAGGCCAAAAGGCATGACCAACCATTCAAACAAACCTTCCTTAGATTTAAATGTAGTCTTCCACACATCTGCTGGATCAATTGGTACTTGGTGGTAACCAGACTTCAAGTCAATTTTTGCAAAGAAATTAGCCCCCCTAAGTTGGTCCAACAAATCATCAATTCGAGGGATTGGATATCTATTTTTAACAGATATTTTATTTAATTCTCTATAATCAATACAAAGCTTCCATGTCCCATCTTTCTTTTTAGCAAGGACAATTGGACTTCCACAAGGTGAAGCACTTGGATGAATGTGTCCTTTCTGAATCAACTCCTAAATTTGTCTCTTAATCTCATCATTTTCCAAAACTGACCTCCTATATATTGGCTCATGTGGTAGCGGTGTGCCTGGGATTAAATCAATAGAGTGCTTGACTTGATAGTGTGTTGGTACTCCCACTGGTGGTTTAAACACACTATGATATTCTTTCAAAATTTTATCCATCTGATTTTGTTGATTCTCTATTACCTTAGCATGTGTATTAAGAACAACTGACTTTGTTTGTTCAAGGTGAATCATGAGTAGAACAAAAGCTCTAGTTTGAGTAATCAAGCATTTACATTGTTTAGCACTAATTAAAGAAGTAGTTTTTGTTGGACATACCTCTGGTATTCGATACCTCTTCCCACCAAGCTTGATAGTAACACTACGTGACCTAGACTCATACACCCCATGCCTCTGATACATGTATGGCTGCCCTAGCAAGACATCGCATACATCTAATGGTGCTACATCACACATCACTTCATCTTTGAAAGGCTTGATTGAATATGGCAAACGACACTATTGATTTATTTGACTATCTTGTCCCTCATTTACCCATCCCATAGAGTATGGTTGTGGGTGTCTTGTCACTTTCAAATTTAATCTTTTGACTATCTCCCTAGAGATCAAATTCTTTTGACTCCCACTATCAACACTAAAATGTAGAGGCTTTCCATCAACCCACGTCTGTGAATGAAAAAGTCTCTCTTCATCTTCATGGGGAAATACTTTAGCTGTTCCAACTACAACATATGGGTTTTCTTCTATGATGGAATCATTCTCCTCTTTCTCAGGATTATTGACCGGTGACGATTCAGGTTCAACTTCCTCTCCTCGTATTTCTGTCATCAAATTTTTAATGCTTCAACAATCCTTTGTGTTATGGATTGGGGACTTATGCATCTCACACCACATGCATGTGCCTGTTTGTGTCTTTTTAGTAGACCACCATGTGTTCTTAGGTGAATTTGAATGAGGTTCCTTGGTTGCCTATTTTCCTACAAATTTATTACCACCTTCAACCCTTGGCTTGTTGTTTCCAAAGTAGTCCCTCTTCCCTTTTTGCTTGAATTTATCTTCAATTTTTGTAGCATATTTATAGGCAATTGCCAATGTCTCAATATTCAAAAATTCCATCTCTATTTGAATATACCTATGAAGTCCACTCTGATATTTCAAAATTTGATGCTTCTTTGAATCATCAATACCGAGTTTTGCTGAAAGTGAATAGAATGTATTGGTGTAATCTTGCACAGATTGATCCCTCTTTTGTCGAAGAAGCTACCACTCTATGTATTTTTGTTCATATACATCCTCCAGAAGGTAAGCTTCTTTTATGTATTCCACAAATTCTCCCCATGTGGGCTTCTTATCAAGAGAAATTTCAAAACCATCTTCAACAAATGATTCTCATTCTTTATTTGCGACTTTGGCTTCCCATGCTAATTTCACATGGGTTTCATCTTTGAGGAGAGAAAATGTTATCTTTTCTACATCTGAGAAATTATTTACAAAAAAGTATCTATCCAACTTTGATAACTAGTTATCAATAGCTTCAGAATTGACCTTTCCTTCAAAATTTGGGATGTCGAAATTGACTTGCACTTTGAATGGGGTATTTCCACAAAATGATGTTTCTGATTCAGAGGGTTTTTGATTTTGTAGGAGGTGTGAAAATTGACTCATAATCTCCTCTCGTTGCTTATTTAAAGCTTCTTCAACCAACTTCTTAACATCATCGTCTGACATCTTCGATTGTGTGCGTCTCAAAGGTGGGTATTTTGACAAATCTTGTGTATCCAATCCTAATCTTTGGTAGGAAGAGCTTATGTAAATAGGAATAAAGGAGTGTTCCCGCTCTGATACCACTGATCTGATTTATGAAAACCAGATTACAATACCTGGTGTGATACCTGCAGTATTGTAGAATTCAACACGAAAATGGAGAACAATAAAATTGCAAAATCCAAAAAAAATTGATCCATTCTATTTGAATATTTGAGTTTATACAATTCTGATGGATCCTGAGGGTCATCAAAATCCCTTGGAAATGAAATGAAGAGCCATCATAATATTTATTACAAATAAACTATTCAAACTATAAAAAATTATCAAAAAAACTATATATAAAAATTGGGTCCACTTGGAGAAGGCATAACTTTCTCGTCCTAGCTCCAATTTGCGAACCGTTTGATGCGTTGGAAAGGTAGTCAAATAATCTTGAACCAAATTTCAAAATTAGCCATGTTCCACACCTAATTTTGAGAAGCATATTTGCCCAGAAATGCACCGAAGACCCTAAAAAATGCAATTTACTAAAACATAGTAAAATTTGAAAAATTAGATTTCAATTTTTTTTCAAATTTAATACTAAGCAAGAAATTAATATACCAGAAGACCTCTTAATATACTAAGACTTCTAACCCAGATTTAACTATAATTTGTATTTTTTTCATGGTTGACATTTTCTTAGCTCGATTTAATGAAAGAGACTTTCTTGGCAGGTGCATGCAATGCTGGTAAAGGTTGACCTGGTTAAAAACACTTTGTGCATGACTACAAGCAAATTGTAATGGAGTCAATACGTAATTAAAGACTTATAAGTGACTTCGATTCCTAACTCCAACTCCAAATGCACGATGAAGTTGTATAAGCGACTTATGAATTATTCAATCTCGTAGAAAACTCAAACAGACTATTCTCCAATGATTGTAACTTTAATATGTGGAGGCAATTGCGAGGAAGGCAGATTTTTTTGAATTGAAAGCAAGTTCCTACCTACCTCTTTCATCAACTTGGAATAGAAGAGTTCAATAGATGGCTTGCCTATCTCATTTTGTTTTCACTCAAAGCGACTTTTCATATGCTTGGTAGGGTTTAATAAAACATTCCTCATGTAGTTAAAATATCGTGTAGAAAAGTAAAGTATCATATCATTATATTAATATATTGAAGAATAATATTATTTATTTTTAATTAAAATTAAAAAATTATTTTTTATAAAAGATTAGATGACAAAGTTTCATCTTCAAAACTCTATCCAAGTTTAATTACTTGTTTGCATTTCAATAAATCAAGATAAATAAAATCCTCAATAACTATTCTATGCCTGACACATTTTTTAACTGAAATGTACAACTTAACTTATCCAATCAATGGTGGAAATAATAGGAAAATGAATGGATGACTTTTGGGACAATCTCATCTGTCCACACTGTGGAAGTCTGAAAAGCCTTCTCATCATGCAACATTTTCATTTAATGAAACATGCAATGTTTTCATTTAATGAAACGAATGATCCGTTATTTCTACAATTCTACCTCACAACCATCAACCAATTTCCATATGGTTTCCAATAGATTTGATTAATGGCATTTGATATTTTACTTTTCCTCTCTTTTAAAATAAAATATAAACAATGGTTTTTATTTATTTTATTTTTGTTTGAATTTGAAAATCAGATGCTTTGTTCATATGAGTGGTCTAAAAATAATTTCTCAAATAGATACTTGTGGGTATTTAGAAAAAAATGTTTAAACAATTTAAGAGTTTCGAAAACTACAAATAGTACTTTAGCTTTTCATTGCAGCAAGTTTGTTGTTTTAATGGGAAAAAACCAAATTTTCTCTCATTATTTAATCATTTAATTTTAAATAGTTGTTTATAATTTAAAAAAAATTATAACATTATTTTTCTATAAATTGAGAATAATTTTAATAAATAGAATTTATGTACCATTTAATATAATTTAAAGCTCTTGTTTCTTTATATTTGGATTTCTATCTTTTTAAAACTGTTTTGATTTTTCAAATATAATTTTTTTCAATATGACTATATTTAATATTTTATGAAAAAATTATTTCCAAATAACATTATAATTTTTTATTCTATTTTATGAGAATTTATGTGTAATAACTGATCATCATTATAATTTTTTTGTTTTAAATATCATTTAAATCACAAGTTAAAATATTTCTAGCAAGAGTTGCATATCTAAGATATCATGTGTTCAATAATGAACATCATGGATCAATAACAAGTAGTTTCACATACGTGAGTCTCTATACATCAACTGGAAAGTACAACATATGAGAGATTGTCTATACATCAACTAAAAAGAATTTCAAAGTTGTTCTTCGCTCTGTAATTTGTGTTTGTTTGATGGGTTTAACTGTTGCAAAATGCGCTCTTGAAAATGTGGTTCCATGAATGTGAGATACCCAATTTGGATTAAAATGTCTAATTGTGGATACCTTGGTTTTTAGATAACATGCAGGATGAACAATTCTACTGGGAAGCTCACTCCATTCTTTACTGCCTATCTAGGTGATTTTACTTAGAAGTATCTTCCGCCTTACGATTGTCAGATTATGGATATCAATTATAATGCTCATCTCATCATAAATTGCACTTCTATCAAAGCCTACTCATGTGATGTAGACATCAGTGTATCAAGCTTCTTTCAGTGACCTCATGGTGGGCCTTTTGCGATTTCCATGTTCAATAAGTTCCAAGTGGTATAGGTTGAGTCAGATGGCAGGATCATGATGGGTAGACACGTGGCACATGTAGTTGAAGTGGATGGCAGGCCCAAGGAGGACAATTGAAGAATTTTTGTGATCCCGCCATCCTAGTAGGCATAGGGTTGACATCAGTGCAGGTTCACAAAAAGGTGACACATGGAAAGAGATGACCAACACACAGTGACATGGCACAATATACTAGTGTCGACACGATGATGTAGTAGATCAAGGG
This sequence comes from Chamaecyparis obtusa, assembly GCA_027943335.1. Taxonomy (NCBI): domain Eukaryota; kingdom Viridiplantae; phylum Streptophyta; class Pinopsida; order Cupressales; family Cupressaceae; genus Chamaecyparis; species Chamaecyparis obtusa. Next base: position 12,265 of record BSBK01004634.1, on the reverse strand, counting down.
AAAACTATAATGTCCACTTAGCATAAGTTTTGAGACATATGGTGAGTGTCCATGATCGCACGATCAGGCTAACAAGGAGAGAGAGAAACTATGTGGGATCACGACGTTGTGACTTGTGGTAGGACCAGCTGTAAGATCAGGATGATGTGGTGATGACTAGGGTGTTGAGGTGGTGTGTAGGTGGACATACAGACTAATTGGGGGTCACCATGTGGCAGGTAGTGAGACTCACAGATGGCATCGATTGATAGCTCATGCAGATTTATGGTGATTACTGATATGGTTAGCAATTATTCATCAAGTTTCAGTGGTTATTGTCTATTGGTAGTGAATGTTGGGGGTCAAAATGACAATGGATGATAGGGCATGATAGTTAGTAAGTGTAATATGAAATACTTGAAAAAAGGACATTTTGGTGGTTTTGTATATTTGATTGTGTTAGTCACAAGCTGGATAGGTGTATGTCGATGACATTAACGACCAGTTTTCATCTAAGGGATAACGCCATAAATTTGAAGTGTCAGTTCTTTTTCCATTTTGACTATGCCATTCATAGTAGGTTGGCATAAAATAGATAAGGTTGTGAAGGGACACCTGTAAATGGACTATTTGTTAAGATACACACCTAGATCAAAAAATATTTTGTAGTTTGAAAATTCAGAAGTTCTTTTGTTTTTAGATGAATAATATAAGTTTTTGATGTTGCTTTGTTGGTTTACTTCCACACACAAATAATTTTTCAAACATCCAAGGGGCATTATCATGTACATTCACGATTAGAGTGTACTGGGATTTCAAAGTTATCTATAAATTTTCCATGGATTACTTTTTAAAGCATAGGCTAAAGATGGATGTTATTGAGGATAAGGAACATCTCTAGATACATATGCAAGAGGAATTTTGGGATTAATTATAGGAGGTAATGTATAGAGTAGAGAAAGGGATATTAAAATGAATTTTGGTAGCCAATGGGACATTAAAAGCTAAACTATGCTACAAACTTAAAATCCACAAGGGTAACACTTTTTTTTTCTCCTTTTGGTTTTAATACATGGGTTGTTTTTCTAAAGAAGAAGATGAGGAGACCTAGAGATATTGGTTTTCTCCTTTCGAGCATGTTTCAAAATCTGAGGAAGTCTTTGGAGGAGGTTCTTTGAGGTCTTTGTACCTTCACTTCTCTTGTGTTGCACCTACTAAACTGTCGATATTGGCACAACTCTATTATTTGTTATTCCTGAAGGAGACACTCTGTTTTCTATGTGATTCAATTGGTGCATGCCAGAGTGGGTTTGGGAGTGGCATACCCTTTCTACAAGTATTTCCATTAAACCAATTTGTTGAGAAGATCAAATTTTTCAGTTGACAACATGATGGGAGCACATGGAGTGTTTCAATAGAGATAATTTTTTTGTCTTTTCTAGTGAGGTTTTTGTTTTCTATGTCATGTGGTCTAGTGAGCTGGTGACAAGTATTTTCTGGCCCGAACCTTGTTTTCTCCCTTGTTATATGCAAGGGAATTAAGGGCCATATATTAGGTGGGAAGTTTTGGACTTGTTTCAGTCTCTATGGTTCCAGTAGAAAGTTCTTATGGGTAGGAACAAAATTGTAAATCTTCCTTAGAGAAAATTTTATGAATCTATGTTAAGTCTTTTGCAGGTGTTTTGATTTTATAGTTGTGTTGATGTTGTATGATAGAGAAAGAAAATATTTTTAATGAAATATAATACTGATTGAAATCTCTCTAATGTGCAAACCAGTCACGTTTTGAGTGGAATAAAACAAAGAGTTATTCTCATTTAGTGTCTTGTTGTGAGACATGTGGTTTTCTTTCATGCTTTGACCTAATGGGTTAATCAAAAGTTTGATAGAAGTTGCAAATTTGTTGGGCTTGTGTAGGAATTTTGATAAGTAGGTTGGGTTTGAATTAATTTTAAATAATATTGTAAGACAATGTTTTTAGATCATATGATATTGATAAAACTTGGTTATATGATGTTATATTTATGATAACTTAAATGCCCAATGGGATGAGGTACTTATCTTAGCTATTGTGGGTTTTTATATGTTTGTTGTTGTTCATATTCTTTTGGTCATTGCAAATTAGAATATCTTTATTTTTCTATTTATTATTATTTTGTTCTTATCTCATGCTCCCATTTAAGTTGTAGATCAATGAATGTATAGCCCACATTGAGAATCTCCTTAAATTGTTGTTGAGTTCTTTGTGACATGTATCTTCTTAATGTAAATATAAGTTGTGATTTCACTATGTGTTTTGAGGGCATTATAGGTCTGTCCGCCTTGGTTTTGTAGAGCCTAAAGCACAAAAGGGTTTACTAGATCCTTGTTAGTTGGTCCAAGTCTCTGAGATTTTTGATTATTGGATTTGGCTTCTCTATAAGAAATTGTAAGATCAACTTGGTTGTTGTTTTTTAGTACAAACCTTTTTAGGAACCAACACATATAAAGGTTGGACAAATGTGGATCCTATTGCTGATTTTAAAATTTTATTCATTATGCTCCAAATCCTCTTTTTTTAAATGTTTTCTATGATGAACAATTGGAGATTATTTTATGGTTATTTGATTTTCTACGCTCTTTTCATTTATTGGTTTACAGCATAGGGGTGGGTTTCGAGGAGCATGGTTGGGAGAGTGTCTTGTAATAGGGGTTGGGGCCCTAAGTGGCTGTCAAGGTAATCCACTATTGAATGTATGTTTGTCATTGATGACAACATATGGAAAGTAGTATGCATGGAAGTCTTATGTAATAATCCTTCTGTATATGTTGCATGGACATAATATCAACATGATATCATGGGTGCAAAGGTTGAATGTGAGTACAGACAATTATACAACAGCTTGTGTCAGCAGTGTTCCTGACAGAGTTACAGGCAGTGTTCTGTGTACGGTTGTCCGCACAGTTGTCTTATGGGCATGCTCCCTAGGATATATGTTTTAGGCATGGTAGTGATGTTAAGTTCATGGATGCATGGTCTGATGATGAACACAAGTGAAGTTATGCAGTCACTAATCACAAGTAGCAGTTTCCTGTGTTTGTTCAGCAGAGCCAACAGAGATTTTATTGGTTCTTGAGTTGCACCTATCTTTATGGTATGCACCCTTGGAGTTAAGCTTAGAGATGAGTTTTTGATGTTTGGTTAAGAGCGCATGAGTTAATTCAGCTTGTAGAGAAAGTTCTAGTTGTTTTGGTAAAGCCGACAGTGTGTAGCATGCATTTACAATTATCTTATTTAGACAGATCCCAGATTATGTTACATACATAATAGAGTTGAAGAATATTTTTTGGAGCTTATTATGGTTTCTCTATTATGATTTCAAGTTGGGTCTAATAGGCCGACCTGATCATATCATTTAGAGGAAAGATATTTATAGGCAGTCATTTGTGATTGTTGAAGTATGGTTCATGGTTGATTAAGCAGAGTAGAGTAGAGTTTCTGAAGTGTTAAGCCATCAAAAGAAGGTCAATGTGACCAAGTAGAATATGTGTTCTATTCATTGGAACTGATCTAGACAGCAGGTCAAAGCGCAGTTCACCAAGATCTAGATATAGTGTGTATCTGTTATTCAGAAGGTTGTAGCCTTTGCCCCTTTGAGCAGTGAGCTCTCAGACAGTGTGTCCTTTCCCCTAATAGGGACACTTGTAAAAGACTCCTAATAGGGTTTGACCCTTAACTAGGTCTATTGTACTTCATATATTATAAACTTACTCCTAACAGGGTAAAGGATCTTCTAACAAGGATCATTATACACAAGTACAGAATATTAGTGGGTATCAAGTCCCACCAGAGTTTTTACCTATTTAGGTTTCCCCATAACCAAAATATTGGTGTTGTGTTCATGTGTTCTTTCATTGTGTTTATGCGTTATGTTAAAGTATACTTAATTGGATAAAGAATTGAAACTTGTAGATAACTGATTCACCCCCCCCCTCTCAGTTATCTCTTGGGACAATTCCTAACAATTTGTATCAGAGCCAAGTGCCTCTGAGAGAAATTTTAACAACTTGAGGTTGATCAGATGACATACTTAAAGAAAGAGAGTCCTAAGTTTGATGGAGAGAATTATCTTGTTTGGAAGAATAAGATGGTGACCTATTTATAGTGCATTGGTTTTGAAGTTTTTAATGTAACGATCAAAGTAGCCAAGATACCTACCTTACAAGATCTTGGACAGGATGATGCTACTGATACACAAAAGGAATTGTTTCATTAGAATGTTATTGCCAAAGAAGCCCTTATCAGTGTACTATCTAATAGTGAGTTTTCAGAGATAAAGAAGGTAGACACCGCCCACAAGATATGGAAGTACCTTGCAGACATATTTGAAGGAGACAAACAAGAAAAGGATCCGCGCAGAAAGACTTGGAAGAAAAGATACAATGCATTAGAGATGCTACCTAAAGAAAACATTAGAGCTTATAATCAAAGGATAAATGAAGTAGTTGTTGGAATCAGGAACAATGGTGGAGAGATCTCAAAGGAAGATATTATGGACAAGTTGATGACTACTGTCACTCTAGAATATGAAAACAAGATCAATATCCTTGATGAGACTATGTAACTTACATCTAATTTGAAGAGAGAGACCTTGATCAGCAAAATCTCAACTTTTGAGATTTCAAGATTGAAGACAGAACCTAAAAGTGAGATAGCCTTCAAAGCAACAATTCATGGTAAGAAATCTATAAACACTTCTGGTAATTTTGATGATGATGATGATGAAGAGAAAAATTTAGATGATTCTATTGCTATGGTTGCTAAAAGAGAAAAGAAAGGAAAAGGAAAATATGAAGGTCAATTGCCTTTCAAGTGCTTTTCATGTAATAAGATAGGTCACTTTGAATCTAAGTGTTCTACTAGAGCTAGAAAGTTAAAAAAGGATTACAAGCCTAAGTACTCTAAGGAATGTTACTTTGCTGGAGATGGAGTTTTAGATGATGAATAAGGTGAAGAAGAAATTGGATTCATTTCTATTATAGAAAAAATGAATAGCAAGTCAGTTCCTAAAGATGAGGAAGTAAATCAAGAGCTAGCATTGATTTCCCAAGTAGACATAAGGATAGACTGGATTATAGATAGTGGTTGTTCACATCACATGATAGGTGATAATGGCAGATTTGTTCATCTAGACAAATACAATGGTGGTATGGTTAGATTTGGAGACAACACTCCTAAATTGATAGTTGGTAGAGGAGCCATCACTCTAGATGGAAAGAACAGTACTGGTAATGTTCTCTATGTTGATGGTTTGAAACATAACCTTCTCAGTGTTGGATAGTTACATGGAAAAGGGTATCAGTTGGAGTTCAAAGATGACAAATGCATCCTTAACAACAAGGATGGTGTTATGATTACATTAAGCTCAAAGACAAGAGGTAATGTTTTTCAACTCAATTCAGAAGCAAGTTGCTTTGTTGCTAAAGTTGATGACAGCTGGTTGTGGCATAAAAGACTATGTCATATCAATTTTGATAACATAGTGAAGATAAGAAATGTTAAGGCAGTAAGAGATCTTCCTAGCATAGCAAAGCCAGTTGATACTATATGCAGGGAATGTGTGATGGGAAAGCATGTGAGGAATACATTCAAGATCAAGCACAATTTAGCAGAGAACAAGTTAGATCTGATCCATACATAACTATGTGGACCAACTCAAACAAGATCATACTATGGTGAAAGGTATTTCATTTTATTTGTTGATGATTATACTAGGATGATGTGGGTTGCATTCTTGAAAGATAATTCAAAATCATTTGATAAGTTCAAAATATTCAAAGCTAAAGTTGAGAATGAATCTAGATTAAAGATAAAATGTTTGAGATCAGATAGAGGAGAATTCACCTCTGACAGATTTTATGAGTACTATGAAGAACATGCCATAAAGAGACAATTAAGTGCACCTAGAACACCTAAGAAGAATGAAATTGTAGAAAGAAAGAATAGGATCATTCTGGATACAACGCGCACCATTATGATAGAAGGAAAAGTTTCCCACACCTATTGGAGAGATGCGATCAATACAATAGTCTACACAATCAATAGAATTTAGCTAAGGCCAGGCGCTGACAAAACACCTTATGAGCTATGGTTTGGTAATGTTCCCATAGTAAAATACTTTAGAATCTTTGGAAGCAAGTGCTACATCAAGAGGGATGAAGCAATAGGCAAGTTTGATGCAAGAAGTGATGAAGGTATTTTCCTTGGTTACTCCACTAAAAGTAAAGCTTATAGATGTTTCAATTTAAGATTGAAAAAGACAATTGAAAGTGCTCATGTTAAGATTGATGAAAATTGTATGATTCAAGAAAGATATCATGATTACTCACCCATGATTGAGCAAGAACCTACTAGTGAGACAGTAATTGAAGAAATGTTTGATAGCATTGATGTGTTATTCAATGACCCTGAGACAAGTGAGGAAGAAAATCCTAATGCTGATGAGTCAGCAATAGCTAAAGCTCCAAAGTTTACATCTAGAAACCATTCCAAGAAAGACATCATGGGAGATCAGAGCGAAAAAGTCTTGACAAGATCACAAGCAAATAACTCAGCTAGCACTGATGCGGTATGTTTATTATCTCATATTGAACCTTTAAGTGTTGAAGATGCTTGTAATGATTTAGATTGGTATGATGCTATGAAAGAAGAACTTGATCAGATTAATAAGAATGACACTTGGGAACTGGTTCCAAGACCTAGTGATAAGAATGTGATTGGTACAAAGTGGATATTCAGAAATAAGATGAATGAAGATGGTACAGTAGTAAGAAAAAAAGAAAGGTTAGTATGCAAAGGATATGCACAAAGAGAAGGCATTGATTATTCAAACACATTTGCACCTGTGAGAAGATTAGAAGCTATTAAGTTGTTCGTAGCTTATGCAACAGTTAAAAACTTCAAATTTTATCAGATGGATGTCAAGTCAGCTTTCCTGAATGGAGATCTAAAAGAAGAAGTATACATTGAGGAGCCTAAAGGATTCACCTTATCAAAAAGACCTGATATGGTATGCAGATTGAAGAAGGCCCTCTATGGACTTAAGCAAGCCCCTAGAGCATGGTATGAGAGACTAGATGGATACTTAACAAAGATTGGATTCAAGAAAGGAGTAACAAATTGCAATCTATTCATTAGAGAGACATCTGAAGGTTTGTTATTTGTAGCTATATTTTTTTATGACATTATCTTTGGAGGTAATGAAAAACTTAGTGCTAAATTTGCTAAGGAGATGCAAAATGAATTTGAGATGAGTATGATTGGTCCTATCAAATACTTTTTAGGATTGAATGTGCAACAGATAGAGAAAGGTATATTCATTAATCTGTCTAAGTATGTGAAAGAAATATTAGAGAAATTTAAGATGGATGATTGCAAGCTAGTAGGAACCCCTATGATTACTGGATGCAAGCTTGCAAAGGAAGATGACTCACCAATAGTTGATATAACATTGTACAAGTCAATGATTAGTAAATTGATTTATCTTACACAGACTAAACCTAATATTTCAAATGTAGTTGGCATAGTTGGAAGATTTGTAGTAGAGCCTAAACAAAGTCATCTCATGGTAGTAAAATGTTGAGCTTCATGTATACACTGATGCAGATTGGGTAGGATGTGTTGATGAAAGAAAGTATACATCAGGAGGAGCGGTATTTCTTGGTGATAGACTTGTCACTTGGACAAGCAAGAAACAAAATTGTATTTCTCAGTCAATAGCAAAAGTGGAGTATGTTGCAGTAGCCTTGAATTGTTCTACAATTGTGTGGATCAAGAAGATGATAAAATATTTTGGAATTCAGATTAATTATCCTATTGTTATTCACTATGATAACACCAACACTATCAATATGTCTAAGAAACCTATGATGCATGCAAAGACAAAGCACATTGAGATCAAGTATCACTTCCTAAGAGAGAAAGTGGCAGAGAAAGAAGTTAAGTTGGACTATGTGAATACTAAGGAATAGTTGGCAGACATATTCACAAAGCCCTTGCCTAAGGATACTTTTGAGTATCTTAGGGGGAAGTTGGGAGTAATTCCCTTCCCTAATTCTGCTTAGAAGGAAGGAAGAATGGCATCAGTCCTCTGGGACTAATGGAAGGTTGATTACTCTACTTCTGGAGTAGTACCGGTGCTTAAAATGAATGGTGCCCTTTGCCATTAATGTCAAAGGGGGAGTAGTATATAGAGTCATAAAAAATAGGAGTAATGTACTTAGGGGGAGCAGTATTTAGTTGTGACAACAGTTCAGTTGAGGAAATGAAGAATGTTGGAATATATTGCAGTAGATGGAGGTTTCATCTTTGGGGGAGTTTTGAAGAGGAAATGGAGAATGTTATGAAAGAATTATTCATTTGGGTTGATGGTGGTTTTTCATTCCACATGTTGCCATCAATGCCAAATGGGGAGATTGTTGGAGATTTTCCAGCAGGCCAGTACTGACTGTATGTTTATCATTGATGACAACATATGGAAAGTAGTATGCGTAGCAGTCTTATGTAGTAATCCTTCTATATATGTTGCATGGACATGATATCAGCATGATATTATGGGTGCAGAGGTTGAATGTGAGTACAGATAGTTATACAGTAGCTTGTGTTTGCAGTGTTCCTGATAGAGTTATAGGCAGTGTTCTATGTATGGTTGTCCATATAGTTGTCTTATGGGCATGCGCCCTAGGATATATGTTGTAGGCATGGTAGTGATGTTAAGTTCATGGATGCATGGTCTGATGATGAACGCGAGTGAAGTTATGCAGTTGCTATTTGCAAGTAGCAGTTTCATGTGTTTGTTCAGCAGAGCTGACAGAGATTTTATTGGTTCTTGAGTTGCGCCTATCTTTATGGTATGTGCCCTTGGAGTTAATCTTAGAGATGAGCTGTTGATGTTTGGTTAAGAGCCCATGAGTTAATTATGCTTGTAGAGAAAGTTCCAGTTGTTTTGGTAAAGCCGACAATGTGTAGCGTGCATCTACAATTATCTTATTTAGATAGGTCCCAGATTATGTTGCGTTTATAATAGATCCAAAAAAAATTTGTTGGATTTTATTATGGTTTCTCTATTATGATTTCAATTTGGTTCTAATAGGTCATCCTGATCATATCATTTAGAGGAAAGATATTTATAGGCAGTCATTTGTGATTGTTGAAGTGTGGTTCATGGTTGATTAAGCAGAGCAGAGCAGAGTGTGCGAAGTGATGAGCCATCAAAAGAAGGTCAATGTGACCAAGTATAATATGTATTCTATTCATTGGAACTGATCCAGACAACAGGTCAAAGTGCAGTTCACTAAGATCCAGATATAGTGTGTATCTGTTATTCAGAAGGTTGTAGCCTTTGCCCCTTTGAGCAGTGAGCTCTCGGACAGTGCATCCTCTCCCCTAATAGGGACAATTGTAAAAGACTCCTAACACGGTCTGACCCTTAACCAGGTCTACTATAGTTCATATATTGTAAAGCTACTCCTAACAGGGTAAAGGATCTTCTAACAAGGATCATTATACACTAGTACAGAATATTAGTGGGTATCAAGTCCCACCGGGGTTTTTACCTATTTGGGTTTCCCCGTAACCAAAATATTGGTGTTGTGTTCATGTGTTCTTTCATTGTGTTTATGCTTTATGTTTAAGTATACTTAATTGGATAAAGAATTGAAACTTGTAGATAACTGATTCACCCCCCCCCCCCCTCTAAGTTATCTCTTGGGACTATTCCTAACACTAGGTTGGGATAACACATTACTCAAGACAATTATGTGTCCACACTCATGGCTTTGAGTGCTTGTACAAACTAAGAGTTAGTTGGATAAGGTTTGGTCATCTATGGTGTGTTGATCTATCAAATTGACTTTCTTGTCATCATGACAAGTTATCTGTTTCACATCAATTCCACCTAGAGGTCAGAGTTTAAAGAGACTACCAAGGTAACTCATGTTAGTGTGACACTATCTAATTAAACTCTCCTACATGTATTTTAGAATCCCCTCTATTTAGCCTTATGGTTCACCTTTAGTATCCATTTTGGTAATCCTTTGTGTACCCTTATCTTATTCCTATGTGGGTTTCCTATATCTTGCCTATAGCCTTGTCTTGTTCTTTCTTGTTTGGTGTGGGGTATTATACCTATATCCTAGCTCAATGGGGTGGGCCTCAAGGTTCCATGTGGTTGGATGGTAATTAATCAACTCTATCGAGGTTCACTATTTGTTTGTGAGTGCATTGAATGGACTTGGCATTTTTATTGAAACTTCATGTTTCATATGGATAGATGATTCTACTTGTATATTGTATCATGCTATGTATTATTGATAATATCCATTCTAAAAGTATATTCCTTGAGGGGATGAATGTAAATGTAACTCTAACATGTATCATTAACTTATTGAAAAGTAGCATTTTGAGTTAGATAGATCGATGTTGGTACCGAATATCATTATTTTAATTGGTTATGTACTAGGAATATTTTCTATTGAGGATTAAAATGAATTTATTTTAGTGATGTTAATCTTGTGTATTATTTTATTATTATTTAATAGATTTAGTCATGTGATTATGCATTGCTTAAAAGTGATGTCAGGGAACCTAAGAGGATGCAGTCTAATGTTGATGATTATTAATTATGCATGTAAATGATATAATGTATCATCCATTTTGTTTTTTTCATGATGTATAAATGTAACCCTTATGTTTTAGTTGAAATTATTATTGTTGTTTTTTCTTCAAAAAAAATTCCATATAATTTAGTATTTTTATGTTTTCCCTCTCAAGTTCCCTTGTGGGGCATTACAATACATGTGCCACTAATATTCATGCCAAGAAACTTAGAGCTCCAAACGATGCTCTAGATCCTTAATAGTTTAGCATTTTTGCAGGCTTTGAGGCCCTACTAGGCTATTGTGCTTATGGGTGCGACCATTTCCATTAATTATATGTGTTCATGTCAGAAATAAGGTCCTCTTGTTTATAGCTTCACTTAGTTTGATTTAAGTTAAAAATAATAAACTCATCAATCCAAAACAAATAATGACTTATATATGCAATATAAGAATGAAATAAGATTAAATATTAAAAATTAAATTATAAAAACATAAAATTGTGAATAAAATAACATATAATCAAAATATAAATATGACTATATAAACATATCGAATCAGCTCAGCAATGAAAGATAAAACATAATAAAACAGTCATAACTACAATATAAAAAGGCAGAGGCTAAGCTCCTGACAAATGCACAAAAGACAAAAAAAAATACTGATATTTTTTTTCAAATCTGAAAAAATGTAGCATTTTCTTTTGCAATTTTTTTGTTGGTTTCCACCACAAAATTTACAAATCACGAAGAAGAAAATTTTGCAAAAATCTCTTGTATTCTCAAATTTTTTTATTTTATTTTATTTTATTAGTAAGAGGCCGAAGCCCAAGATTTTATTAATGTTTAAGTGTAAAAGTTTTTACATAATAACCCCGCTCAGTGCAGGCGCTGGTAGGAAAGAGCGGGGTCGAGAAAACCTCCAGCCGTGCCTAGGACTGTAAGTGCTGATAATAATACATAATTTCCGTGGGCATACCCACGACTCGAAATCTATCAAGATTTATCAAAACATACATAATTTCCATGGGCATACCCACTACTCGATAGTTATCAAGGTTTATCAATAAAAATAGAGATACAATTTTAATTACAGTGAAAATTTATGGACACATCTCTTGTTTAATACAATTGGATTACCAATCCTGTAAAAACCTAATCATAATCCTTCGAAAGGATATTGTACTTAGCGCCAAGTTGACAAGATCCTCCTGAAATGAGAGACAGAATTCTTCCAAACCAAATAGTTAAAGATCAAAAGGATAATACAGACATAACAAATTTAATTTAAATATAAAATCCTAAACCTTAGCATTGTTACCTTTCCCCGGAAGGTGAGCATTTTGGATGCCTAGCTTACTGTGAAAAAAACAATAAAAATATCCACCCCAAATGCTTGTATGAAGTTCATAGTTAGGGCGTTATAAATCCAGTAAAACATGAATTCCAAAATAGAAAATCCTATGATTTTTGTTAAGAAAGAATATAATACAATTAATCTTAGACTTCAAGCTTCTAACGAAATACCATATAACCTTATAATCAAGACTAATATATAATCATCTAATAATCTAGTTATCTTATAGAGTACTACAATTAGAAAACATTAACTACCATACTATATAGAAATTATTCCATAGATTTACCATATC